>CARXXK010000002.1:59524875-60089229 GCA_949089665.1 Macrosiphum euphorbiae
CAGGGCTCGAGACTTCTAGCATTTGCATATTTGTTTGTAGCACAATCAAAGATAGCAGAGTAAGCTACAAATCCGTTTCATGCTAAAAGGAACGCAGCTTTAGAAGTTTTTAATGCATATTTTTGCATATTTTAGTGTATTTGCATTTTTTCTGCTATTTTTATAAGTATGCTATTTTTTGCATATAATTTATTAATCTGCAAAAATGAAGTAGTTTTGTGGTTTGTACTCAGTGAGCGGCAAGTGTTAGTTTAGATTCCCATTTTACAAAAGTAAAATGTAAAAACGTGTAGACGCTTATTCGTCCTTACACAGTAAATAGGTATAAATATAATATAATGTAAGTTTATCGACACCACGTCGTTACTCGCCAAGTGATTTATATTTTATTGTCTACCTAAAGATAAAATAATTACAGTAATATGGGTGATACCATGTTTATTGTATCTCGTATCTTAATCGTTTCTTTAAAGAACACGTAATGTAGATTGTAAAGTCCGTTATTGTGAATTTAATATTTAGTAAGTCTTGGTACGTCGACTAGTGATTGTGATCGTCTGCATTCGTGTAACCGTTTTTAACTTGTTCTGTAACCTGTATTCTTTTGCTGTTCAATTTTTACAAACATTTCTAAATCATGCCCAAAGAAAAAATATCATTAGTTCAACGTTTAAGAAGCTATGTACGTGAATTTGGTGCCGACACGTTTTCATATGATTCGTCAATGCTTTTTTGTAAATACTGTGAAATTAAAGTTAATTGCGAAAAAAGATTTAACGTAACACAGCATCTAAAAACATACCAAAGCAATTAAACACCGGGAAGAAAAAACAGAAAAATCACAACAACTCCTTACAAATTCAAGTAAAAAATCATCTTTCAACAAAGATGTATGTCCTGCTTTATTATCTGCTAACATATCTTTAAATAAACTTTCAAATAATCAATTTCGTAGTTTTTTGGAAAGTTATACGGGAAAAGAAATTCCAATGGAATCTACGTTAAGGCAAGGCTATGTCGATGATATATACATTGAAACAGTTGACAAAATAAAATTGGAAATCTTAAATAAAAACATATGGGTTAGTATTGACGAGACTACAGACATTGAGGGACGTTACATTGCGAATGTTGTAGTGGACACTTTGGAACTAGATAGACCTGGGAAACAATTTTTAATAAATTGTGCAGAACTAGAAAAAAACAAACTTCTCAACAATAAGCAAACTGTTTGATGACTCCTTACAGTTAATGAATATTCAGCGTGATCACGTGTTACTATTTTTAACTGACGCAGCGCCATACATGGTAAAATCAGCCAAAATGCTTAAAGCCCTATACTCTAAAATGATCCATGTTACATGTGCTGCTCATGGCTTACATAGAGTGGCAGAAGAAGTAAGAGGTCAATTTAAATCAGTTGATAAGGTTATAGCCAGCGTTAAAAAAACTTTTAGAAAAGCACCGAGTCGCGTTCAACTTTTCAAATCCAAAGCCCCTGAAATAAGTCTACCACCAGAGCCTGCAATTACCTGTTGGGGTACCTGGATCAATGCAGCAAATTATTACTGCGATAATTTAAGCACAATTCGTTCTATTTTTGAATTACTTGACAATGACGATGCAGTCAGCATCAAAGATGCGAAAAAATATATCAATAGAAATGGAATAGACGTAGATCTTATTTTCATCAAATCAAATTTTTTGTCTCTTACTACATCTTTAAAAAAATTACAATCACAGGGGTTGTTATTATCTGACTATATTGAAATAATTAACGATGTAGAAAAATCATTTGAAACTCTACGAGGTCCAATTGGAATTAAAATACAGTCAATATTAAAACAAGTGTTAGAAAAAAACACTGGTCTATCACTTTTGAAAAAAATGTCTTGCATTTTTTTGGGTATAAGACACATCGAAGAATTAGAAGGTTTTCCAGATGATTTTTCTAGTAGTGATGTTCCATACTTCAAGTTCGCCACCATCATATCAGTCGATGTAGAACGTTCATTCTCAACGTACAAAACATTTCTGACCAATAATAGAAGATCGTTCAAATTTGAAAATATTCACAAACACGTAATAATACAGTGCAATCTTTAAGGTATAAACTAAAATTTATAATTTATAAATAATTATTAATTATAATTTATAATATTTATTTACTTACTGATTCATTGAATTTTACCAAAAATGTTTACAGAATGAAGAAATCATACATGTACAATGGACCACAAAAAGAAGAATACTCGGGAATATTTTTTAAAATTAGATTATGTCACTAATTATTAATTAAATACCTATAAATAAATATTTTTAGAATTAGAATTATTTAAAATAAATTTTTTTTAATTTTTTTATTGAGCATATTACAGTGCATATTTTATCATTTTTTAAGGCATATTATAGCGCATATTTCATGGTTTTTTAGTGCTAGAAGTCTCGAGCCCTGGTTATCACAAATGGGCCCAGAAGAAAAAAATCATTTTCACTTATCAATATTCCTACGGTGGTTATGATGGTTATACGATGGTTAACCTGCAGTGGTTATCAAATTATTGTGCGTTGTGGTTTGAAGAAAAAAATATTTTGATTAAAATATCGACCACTTGACCGGTTGAGCGCTAGTTGTAATTCTTACTGGCAATTCTTAAATCGTGCTCTATGTATATTGTATAATGTAATGAATAATCATCATTCATTACCACTTTTGCGTTACCTACCTACAGGTAGGTTATATAGTATGTATAGTATATATATAGTATACATGTATACTCAGATTAATTATTTATTATTTTGGAATATCTAGTTTTTTTTCATACAACATGCAATTCAATAACTGTAAGTATTTAATTAAGTTCTTCAACTTTTACACTTTTTGGTTATAGTATGAATTATTTAAAAGAATCTTTGTTTTAAATTTTCAACTCTTAGTTATAAAAACTGAACATTTTATAATTTTTTAATTCCAATGATTGATAATTTTCGAGATGTTGACAAATTTTGTCAATATTCGAACATAAAATGCTTATAAAAAAAAAATCGTGCCTATGTATTTAAACCAAGAATAACGATTTTTTTTTTATTATTTTTTAAAGTTTTTGAAAACAATGACAACATTCAAACTTTTGAGTTTAATGAAAAGAAAAATGATTTCCTAATGATAAAATGCGCATTTTGTTCAAAATCATTTATATTTGAATCTACAATGTTGCACCACACAAAAAAGGCACATATACAGAGCATTAGGCCAGTAATAATTGTACCTAGACGACATTTTACTAATGAAGTATACATATTTTTATTTTTTTAATAGCATTGGTATTTTAATATTAATTTTATTTATATATATCAGGAGGTAGTTTTGAAAATTGCGTCCGTGATACAAAAATTCAGGGACATAAATACGGAATCATTATACTACTTACTATTAAGCTACGACTGTCGTTTTATGAATATAGACCATTTCAATAATATTATTACAACCAACATTGGAGCAATTCAACATAAAATGAACAATAATACACAAGTACACAATAATACACTAATAATAATAATACAATAATAATAATACACTAATAATAATAATACAATAATAATAACATTTACAGATTCTTAAAAGATTCAAAGACGTAAATAATCTAATTCAATTTATAGAAAAGGAGGAAGAGGAGAGGTTGATAGTTAAAGGAGAACAAAAGGCCATTCAAAAAATTGTAACAAAATTCGTGTCAAAAAACTTTGGGTCAAAATTGGGGAAAAAAAAAATTTCGGAAAAAATCAAAACAACCACAAAACTATGTTATAGCAAGGGACTACAAAATTATGCACAATTCCTCATCAGCAAAAAAACATTTGCAAAAAAAAAGGAAATAATGGGAGACACACCATTTTTGGATTATGAATTTTATGATTTCTTTGAACCCCAACCCCCCTCAATCCATCCATGGTCGAATTCCCTAAATATATCATCACCTGAGGAACTGGATTTAGAATTATTAAATATTATTAATTATACTTTAAAATATCCAGATGAAAAGTGAGTAAAAAGATTAATTGATTATTTACAAATTGTAATTTATATATTTTTTTTTTATTTTCTAGTGTATTATTTAATGAAATAATGAAAAATAAAATTTGGTTGATCAAATGTTCATTAGTCATTGAATTCATTCAAAAATTAAATAAAAGTACTGAAGGCATAGTACAAGACAATAAAGCAATTGTCAATGCTCTTCAGTATTTATCAATAAATGTTTTGAACTATATGAATTATGAATTCAAATTATTTGTTGATCGTTTGGGAAGGTGGTGGACGTATTACCATACTACAACCTTAAATGTAACACATAGTGTGTAAGTATTATTCATCTAAAATCTTGAAACTTAAATAGTAAAAAAAATTAAAAATTTATAACCTTATATAGCTTTCTTGTTCATAATGGTACGTCCCACAATATTGACATGGGCCAAGAAAGAATTGTTTTATTTTGGTCACCCAACAATCCTTCCACAATTGAAAATTATTCTTTGGCATGTATTCGGCAATATTATTGGAACACTACAGACACGCAGCAACACCACAATGTAAATAAAATACATACAATTTATTTAATATACATTTGAAATTTATTTTATTATTATTTCAGCTTAACAACATACATAACCACATTCAGCTAATTCAAATAATAATTAATACCACGTATCTCTTCAATAAACAGGAAACAAAATATGCTCTTCAAAAACTTACAGCCAATAATTTCTTAAAAACAATTTCAATTAATAATATAACAACATATGCAATAGACAATAAAAATAAAATTACAGAAAAATTAGACCAATTAATAAGAACCGATGCCAACATAAAAAAAATAATGAACATCACCAAAGAAATTTATATACCTACAGCATTATATCATGAAGTAAGTGACTAATTAGTAAATGATAATAAGTAGGTAAGTTCACAAATCAAATAATTTATTTAATTGTTTTGTCTTATGT
This sequence comes from Macrosiphum euphorbiae, assembly GCA_949089665.1. Taxonomy (NCBI): domain Eukaryota; kingdom Metazoa; phylum Arthropoda; class Insecta; order Hemiptera; family Aphididae; genus Macrosiphum; species Macrosiphum euphorbiae. The sequence continues at coordinate 59,529,880 of CARXXK010000002.1, forward strand.
TTCAGTTATCAATAACAGTGTGGGAAAAAATAAAATTTAAGAACAATATAATTCAAGACAAAGAAAAAATTTTAAATAATATTGTAACAAAAAAAATTTTTATCGACAAACTACTAAACAACTTAACATTAACATTACAAACAACGACCAGAAACATACATACAGACTACATGAACAAACTACAAACATACAAACAACAATTGAATGACTTTACAACAAACAATACAACAACACAAGACACAACATACACCGACGACGAACTTTTGACAATCATGACAAACACACAAACAATAACAAACAACACAAACTATAACACACACAACAATACACTTACAGACATACAAAAACCAACAACTTTTAAAAACTTTTACTCAGTAACTCGACTACAAAAATACATTAACCAACATTACAATTAACTTAGACATATGGATGTGGACGATGTAGTTGAGTCTTCATATTTTTTTTTTTTATAATATGAATTGGTTTTTATGTTTACCTATATGTTATTTAGTGTAATTTAACTAAAGTATGTTCTTTTATTATCCTTTTGCCTTTACCTTTATGTTCTTTTATTTAGGTATTAAGGTATGATTATTTTTTGAAATTGTTATATGAATGTTTTTAATAAAATTATATGTACGTGTAAACTTCTATGGTTTTTTATGATTACTTATAATATTATGTTTGTACCACTAACATACAATAGCTATGGGTCATAATAGTACCTAATATAGCTATAATATGAAATGTCACACCAGATTTTTTTTTTAAAATTAATAAATAAATACTTACAATACCAATGTAGCTTGTGTACAATAAGCAAATATGATAACTACATATTAAACAATTAATTAAATGACATGATTTGATTTTAATGAGGAATATTTAATAATAATAAAAAAAAGTAAATACAATACATATTAAAAAATATATTTACAAATTTACAATATAATATGATTGTTAATAACTAAATATTGTGATTCAATGAATGACACTACATACCTAATATGTAGGTAGGTACTATGTATCAGAAATATTGCTCATTATTAAGATTGTTTTGTGAGTTTTCATGTTTAGTATTGGAATGGGCTTTATATTCTATAATATTGCCAGTTTGAGATTATCAATTTCATTCTAGAATAGTATTAAAGTACTATAAACAAATTTTATTTTTATATGGACATCGCATTTTATTATTTCACAAACTATTTTCATACTGTTTTAAAAATACTTTTGTTTAACAACATTATGATACTAAATTTAAAAAATAAATTAACATGATATTCAAGACGAAGTTAATATTCCATTTCCATACATTTCATAATTGTAAAATAAGCAAATAGTAAAACAATTTATATTCAAATTCTTAAAAGATATTATAAATGCAAGATATGCGACATTGTGGCATAATAAACTAACTTTTAAGTTTTCCAATAATTCCCCATATGCTTCCAGTGAATGAGTAGTTTCATTTAGATGTATAGTAGCGTATTGTATCGGTTCTATACCGTACAAAGAAAAATTGTAGTGAGTGCCATGTTTTTTAGATCTGAAAAAGGTAAAAAAGAACATAAATTATATTATTTATAATATACAATTATTACCAATTAATGTCACAGGGATTTTCAGATTAGATTCTATTTTGTGAGTTTTCATGTTTTGTATTGGAATGGGTCACTTTATATTCCATAATATTATAATTTTGATGAGTAAGTAAATTGATTTTTTTATAGAAGTTTGTTTCGAGTAATGTCAACAGACATTCAAACATAATTCCTCTTTAAAAAGGCACATGATACAAAAACATAATACTATAAATAAAGAGATTACACATATATAAACATTAATATAATACAATATTACATAACATTATTATTTATTACATAACATTATATTCGGGTTATGGCAGTTTGGCGCTAATAATAAAGGTGTCACTTACCTGATAAGAATATTGTTCTTGACGTTTTCAGCGCTACCAGTGGTTTTACTTTGCTACACAATTTATATCTTAGTCTATGTTAAATACATGATGTTATGCTACTATTACTATTGAAATTTTTGTATACTAATGAAATTACATTTTTATTGTACTAAAATTATTTTTATTATTTATATAATTCAATACGACAATACCAAGTAAACATAATTTTTAATGTAGAATATTATTATTTAATTGTAATGTAATCGTATTGCGGTTATTTTTGGTAGAATCGTAGACGATAACAAGATTACGTAATGTCGTAATTGATTTATTTTATTTTGTTTTATTACTAATGTATTATTATTACTGAAAGTGTCAATGTTTTTTATTTTATTTTTCATTCTAATTACTTAAAGAAGTGGCCATACCCACAATAATAAACATAATTTTTAAAAATCCAGTGACTAATTTATTAAAATGTATCGAGTATCGAGTATCGAGTATCTTGTATCGCGATAGTCCAAAGCCAAGTATCGAGTATCTAGTATCGCGATACTCTAGAGCCAAGTATCGAGTATCTAGTATCTCGATACTCCAAATCCAGGTATCTAGTATCTACTATCTCGATACTAATTTTTGAGTATCTTGCCCATCCCTGGCCGTGATAAGCGGGTGAGCCTAATTGACTGAACTGAATGACTGAATGGCTGAATGGACGAGTTCTTCTCAGTGGTGCCGACAAGAAAATAATATCGGTGAAAATAAAAAAGGGATTATCAACATATTTTAAAATATTATTAGTTATCACTAATTATCATTGTTAGTTATTATCATTAATCACTACTGATAAAAATTATTAAATTATTAAATTAGTCAATTAGTGACTAATTAAAAATTACAATAATTGAATATTGATAGTTATTAATTAGTATCTTAACTGTTGACTTTGATGTAGGTTTATCCAAATATTTTCTTGTATTTGATGATTCTAAAATTAATTTATCAGCTTCCAATGACTGGGTCTATACATGGTAACACTCTCCTGTACTTTTACTACCTACTGCATGTGCATTATAATTTCTTCCCAATTTTGCTCACAACATGTGTCCTATTAGAAAACGCATTACGTACGATGTGTACCTACAAATGAGGTGAGAAATCAATCAACTTATTTTCTAACACATGATTAGCCACTGAAATTTGTGTCATTCTATAGGTAGGTTTTTTTTCAATAATTGATTTTGTTTCAATTATATTAGATTTAATATTCTTTACAATTTCTGAAATATCTTCAGTAATAGTTGAAGTAGGAATATTTAATTCATATACTTAATTTTGATATTCTTCTTTAAGGTGATAATCTCCCATATTCCTGTAGCAGCGATTGAACCCTCTTATATAAAATATTTGCATTTTATATAAAGAGAGAACTAATGTATCTAAAGGTAAAAATTACAATAATTGATAGTTATTAATTAATTAATGTGTACAAATAATTTTTGTTTTTAACTAATGACGATTAATGATAATTTAATGACATAGTAATGATCTCTGAACTATGAATATGTTATAGGTATGAGATATCGGTTTCCAATATATTTGATTTGCACTTGATGAAGAAATAAAAATAAAAAATATATGACCCTGTAGTCTTCACAATATAAGGGACTTTCTTGGGTTAATTTTACATAAAACCACAGAATTTCTATTCAAGAATAATATTATTGTTAATGGTATTTTAATCATTTATTTTATTGCTATTTTGTATTCGTTTTAAACTATATTTTTTCAGATGATATTATAAATTCGGAATTCCCTATATGGCGAACAATTATTGAGTTGCAAATTGATAATATTTCTACTCTACATGCAGAATATAATCTAATGGTTTAGTGGATAATGTACAGAGTAACAGTGTGATTAATGGAAATCTGGGAACTTTGATTGAACCTAATTTTACGAGTATTATTCTGAAGTAATTATTTTATGAAAAGTGAGCAGTTTATGTATTATATATATATTGTTGTTTAATGTTTATAAAACATATATATACATATTTGTTTTCATTGGATATGGACGATATGGTGCATGTTAGAATGCCAGTTTTTTGCAACCGTTTATCCTTAACAGAAACCTGTCTTACTATTGCATAATATACCAAAATGTATGTTCAACAGACCTAATTTTAAATTTTTAGCTTAAATTATCTATGTTCTCGCATTTCTTTTATGCAATACCTATTTTAATTATTAATTATTTTATGAATACCAGTCACTAGGTGTGAAATATTAATATTTAAAAATTAAAATATTGTAAAAACTTTTACTACTAGTTAATCTTACAGAACCTCTTAAATGATCTTGAAGTTTGATAATAGTCAATTCACTCTAATATTGAATCTAACAACACAATATTGAAACTGCTGAAGGTTGAACATATATTTTGGTATTGTAAGATAAAGATAATACGTCATCGTAATACGAAAAATTGTATAAATGTGGTTTGTTTGACACAAATATAATAATAATAATTTATATGATTTATAAAATAAGGTTATTATTTTAATTTGTGTATTGTTACTACTTACTATTGAAAAATGTAACCTTTTTTTCTTTAACTAAGTTGTTATTTTATTTTAAGTTTATCATTACTTATTACTAACTATTTAACTAATAGAAGGCTAATTATTTTAATTTATCTATATTGTTATTAATCAGTAATCACTGTTGAATGTTGATTATTATTAAAAGTTGAAATTTATGTCCTGTCAAAGATGTCGACATTTTATTTTCTGTTTATAATGCATTATTAATAAAAAGTAAAGACTGATATTTTATATTTTTATTTATTTGTAAACAAAATTGTATGTATTCATTATTTAATAGGTGTAAAAATGTTTTTTGTTACTATTTGATGGTTTTAACTTTTAATACATTTTTTCCATTTAAATACAACATTTGAATTAAGGACGTAAGAAAAAAAGATTTTGACCAATTTTGACGAGTCAAAATCTGGTCAATTGTCATTAAAAGATTTTGACCGGTCAAAAACCCAACCCTACTCTACCCCAACATCATCAACCGTCGCTAACCTTTATGCAATATAGAGTACAGAGTACAATCAGTTTCGTTGAATTCGAGTAAAATACGAGTGTACTGGGCTAGAAAACTGTATGCAGATGTAAAATTTAGTTAAATTCTGCCCATTGTATTAAAGAATACCCAATTAAATTAATTAAAGTAAACCAAAATCTTATTTTAATACATTTCAAATAGAACTACGTAGAATAATTGTAATTTCTATATATTTATCTGTAATATCTATCTTAAAAAAAAATGATAAGGATCTGCCACATTCCAGAAGACATGAGTAAATTATTCAACAGAAAAAATTATGTGCTTAAATAGAATAATATTTAACAAATTTCTCTATAACACAAAAATTGTATCGTTGTCCATGACAATTTGTAATATGGACGTTTTTTTGACCACTGTACCTATATATATGTATATCTTAAAATAATAAGATAATTATCATAGACAATATTATGGACCACACCAGTATAGAGAGATGACAACTCTAATGTAAGCAATGGTAAAGAAATAAAGTACTTTGAAGTATCAAAAAAAGGTATAGAACAACTAGCAAAAAAGAAATTAGATCTGTACTCCTTAACAATGGTATCTGAAAATGATGTATTAAATACAATATTGAAATAGTTACAGAATTTTCAAATAAAAAAGTTGTCAACTAAAAATAGCTCAGCCGTAAAGTATGTGTATTTCAGTATTAGTATACCTACTATTGGATGTGTATACATCATTGAGTAAGTGGTTACTGTAATGGATGAGTTAAATTTGAATTCAATGATAAATCATTATATAACTACAATGAAAAACGATTCTGAGCGCAGACTGCCTACCTATATACTAATCAGTCAGTCAGCTATTATTATTATTAAAGAAATTTTTTTGCTATTAAAACAAAGTGGGTTGAATTAATTGTTGCTGAAGCCTGAAAACATTGCATTTTAAAGTAATTGTGTGCATAAAATAAAATAATATACTTTAAAAGTTGAAATTTTAAACTAGAAGATAGTTTGCACATTTTTAAGTTTTACCTCCTAAATGCACAAACTAGATTCACTATTACCTACCTACTGAAAAGATACTGAGGTGGAAAATCGAAGCTTTATTTCGACTACTATAAATTATCGTGTACATAGACACAAAATATACCCAAAGGTATGGTATCATGTGTGAAATCAATACATTCATACCGAATCTCAAACCACATAAATAGTAATATGTATATAGTATGCCACTGGGTAAGTGAAAAGTAGGGAAGTGCCGGTCGTGACCGAGATTCGAACCGGCGACGGTGCCCATTGAAACCGACGCTTTAGTCCGCTCGGCCACTGACTCTGTCCCCCGTAACCTTATTTGTAACTCTAGTACTCTACATTTTGAATGACAAAATAAAGTAACGTAATAAAAAGGTAGGTAAGTGGATGTCGCTCTGCTGTACAGTAGGTTACAAGTGGGTCACTGTATAATGGATGGTATTAAATTTTAACTCAATGATACAATATCATTGTAGAAGAAAAACGATTCTGAGCGGAGACGGTATGTCAGTCTAGGTATAAGATATATTATATACATATCTATGGTATTAAACAAAAAATTGACCTATAATAGGTACGTATAATAAATTCAAAATTAATCATATCACCATATCCGGCATATCCATTAGATACTTATAACGCGTTATACATCAACAAAAACCGTGATACTATCATAGATATATAATAGTACGCTTTAGAAGTTTCAAGTACCCACGAATAATATTATTCAATCACAACAAAATAACTAAAATAGTTATTCTAGGTTTTTTAATATGTAATTTCGTCCAAATTTGAATTTAAAATGTCTGTAAAAAATAACTGTGTTCATATATTTTTTAGATTTTTTGGTTACAGTATGAACTATTTATGAGAACCTTTGTTTTAAATTTTCAATCTTTAGCTATAAAAACTGAACATTTTATAATTTATTAATTATAATGATTGATAATTTTCGAGATTTTGATACATTTTGTCAAAGTTCCTACTTTAAATGCTTATAAAAAAAAATTGTGCCTGTGTATTTTCAATGTTTTTCAACTGATATTGTAACAATATAATATCAGGAGTCTTGTATAAAATTTTTACACTTTTTGGCCCAACAGATAAAACTCTATTGATATTTATAGAATAAAAAAGGTGGGCAAGTGAGTATCGCTCTGCTGCACAGTAGGTTACAAGTGGGTCACTGTATAATGGATGGTATTAAATTTGAATTCAATGATATAATATCATTGTATAAGAAAAACGATTCTGAGCGGTGACGGTATGTCAGTCTATGTATAAGACATAATATTATATACATATCTATGGTATTAAACAAAAAATTGACCTATAATAGGTACATATAATAAATTCCAAATTAATCATAGCACAATATCCATTAGATACTTATAACGCGTTATACATCAACAAAAACCGTGATACTATGACTATCATAGATATATAATAGTACACTTTAGAAGTTTCAAGTACCCACGAATAATATTATTCAATCACAACAAAATAACTAAAATAGTTATTCTAGGTTTTTTAATATGTAATTTCGTCCAAATTTGAATTTAAAATGTCTGTAAAAAATAAGTGTGTTCATATATCTTTAAATGCTTATAAAAAAAAACTGTGCCTATGTATTTTTAATATTTTTCAACTGCTATTGTAACAATATATCAGGAGCCTTGTATTAAATTTTTACACTTTTTGGCCCAACAGATAAAACTTTATAGATATTTATAGAAAAAAAAACTAAAAAAATTGAAAGCTGTAAATGTCCATAAACAGCTCAAAAAGAGTCAAAATATTTTCAAAATTGTATGGTGTATAGAAAATGCTAATTTAAACATTCAGTGAAATTTTCATGTATCTACAGTTGTTCGTTTTTGAATTGCAACAAAATAAGGAAATCGCTACATGAGTAATCGAGTGAAAATCCAATGTTATAAAAATTTGAATTTCAAACGCTCATAAAAATTTAATTTGACTGTCCGGTAGAGATTTTTTTATTGATGAAGGTAGATAATCTTATAAGGAATCTTGTGTTTCATTTTCAAATCTTAGATTTAAAAAGAAAAATTTTTACGAATTCTTAACTCAAAATAATTTGCTAATTTTCGTGATTTTTCCATATTTTGTCAATTTTTGAACTTTAAATGCTTATAAAAAAAAATTGTGACTAACGATTTTTAATATTTTTCATCTGCCTTTGAAACAATATATTAGGAGCCTTCTATTAAATTTTCAAGATTTCGCAACCAATAAATAAAATTTTATTGATATTTTTAGAAAAAAAACTAAAAAAAATGGAAAATGAAAATGTCCCTAAACAGTTCAAAATAAATCAAAATATTTTGAAAATGTTATCGTGTATATAAAATGCAAATATAAACAACCAGTGAAAATTGCATGTATCTACGGTCATTTGTTTTGACCCCCCAAAGTACCAACTAGATTCACTTTCCTATCAGAAAAGATACTGTTGAAAAAATCCAAGCACTTTTACTGTCCTAAAACGTGATGACAGATACAAAAATAAAAAATTAAAATAAAAAAAAAACACACACACATCATTGTAAAATCAATACATTCATCGTTTCACTCAGAATCTAAAACTAATAAAAGGATATTATAATAATAAAAGTAAAAGAAGATTGGCAAAAGTATACTATATTATTATGTTATTTAATATCAAAGAAATATAAAAATTACAAAAATTAGTGAAAATACTTAATATACAAATTACAATATAATAATTAACAATATAATATACAATATAATTTATGTAACTCATTGAGTGTTGTTTTAAATAAATCAATAACAGATTATAGATTTAGAATTATCAACCAACATTAGTTTATTCACAGGAGAGTGCACATTATTAGAGAATATTACATACTTTTAAGGCTGATTCATTATTAAAATGTGTACAAATTTCTTTTATTAAACATAATTTCACATACAATTTATTTTTTATGGTATAAACATGATATTATTTAAAATAAAATTTGGGGTAAAAAAAAACACGTACCTAATTCATTAATTATATTTTATGAGGCAGTTTTATATTATCAAGGCAATAGTTAAAAAGTAATGTATATGTATGAATTAATAGTAAAGTTGGTTAATAAATGTAATTCAATATAGCTACATATAGGTAAACCTAGAGACAAAAGTACATAGTATTGATAGACTGATAGAAATACACTAACTAAAACAGTGGATAATTATTAGAATATATGTTTTAAATTTTCATATATAAGTTATAACATGTTATAACAATAAAATATTATAGTTATCACAAACGTCATTTAAATGTACCTTCTATAGTGTAAATGTAAATATAAAATTCCTATAATATTATGTTTAAGAGTTTATGGACGTTAGTTAGGATAGGTTTCATAGACACACCATGAGTGTATTATATTGGTTTAAAAATATATAATTAACACAGACAAAAGACAAAACGAATGACTTCCATGTAAATCACAAAAAATATAGGTACCTATAAAATAAATTGTATTCTTTTTGAACAAGACAAGAGACTTCTAATTTTTATTTATTTCAATAGATTATGTTTAAGCTGTGTTTGCGCCTAAAACATAGCAATAATAAGTATACAATAATATACAGGATATATAATATATCTTAAATAGAGATTTTGAGTAAATAGCAAATACCTATAGAACCTAAGTGGCTAGGTGCCAGTTGGTACTAAATAGGTAAAATGTAAATAAATAATAATAAAATATTTATATAATATATTAAGTATTATACTAGGTACCTATATAATTAATTATATTTACTATATATTTTATAGTATAACACATTCATTATACGAGGTACCTATATGAATATATGATTAACTGAGCTACTATTTAAGTTTTATATGTCCATGAGAGTCCATGTTGTGCAGTGTGCACTGAGATTCACTGAATGCAGTAAAACTTTGTTTTGCTATCGATAATACACACAATTTTGTATACGGTTTTATAATTATATGTATTTATAATTTCTATGTACCTAACTATTGGTTTTTCATATTTTTAACAAGGAACAAAACAATAGTATAAACCTACTATAGTACAATAATATATTAAATAACAACAATTAATTTTTACAATAATAATAATTAATACTGTGGAATTTATTAAAATTTAAAATATACACATACAAAAATTCTATCTGGTAATAACTAATACGCGTATTAACAATATCAACTGAATGTCCAATGGTTTTTATTATATTGAATTATATTGTAAACATTATGATCCCATGTTTGTACATTATTATCTATATTATAATACATTATTATGGCTATAAACCAGTAAAATGTTAATTTGAGCATCTGACCAGGTTGGCTGAATAATACATAGGTACCATCAAATACTTTACTATTTATGTGTTTATACTTATTAAATGTATATGGGCGTATGGCCATAAGGCTTCACCAGTTCACCACTGCATAGTTTGAGAGGACGTGATACCCGCATGCGTTGTCTCCGTCTAACAAGTGCATAACATTGCCAATTATACGCAAAGCAGAACACGTATAGCTTAAAAATCAGAGTAAATTGACCTCTTATAAAATCTGAAGGTAAGATTATTAACTAGACAACCTCATAAGCTTTTTATTATATTTTAATTTTTAAGCGAGTTATGAGTACTTTAAAATGTGCAAACAATTTACAATTTTAAAATTAGTGTGCCCAATGTAGGACGGTTGTCAACAGTATATGGTGTCTTCATAAAACATTGGAATAAAAGCGATCAATCTTGTATCTGATCGCTTTTATTAACTCTTAATAATTCAAGAGGTGAGTTAAATCAATACCTGCACAGAGACAGAAATGTCATCAAGTGAAATGAAGATCCTTTGGTTGAATGGGAAAACACAAAGGTAATATATATCCCAAGCTGTAGAAGTTGGCAATGAAATATTTACCGATTATGGGAACATCTGTACCATCCGAGCGTTTGTTCAGTAAAGCTGGAGAAATTGTAAGTGAAACCAGAAACCGATTGACGGGCAAAAATATGTCAAAGCTTCTGTTCTTGCAGTCTACCGATACAAATCAATGGGCTCACATTTTGTAAATTATATTAATTGTTAGAATTTTAGGTTAAATTAATTGAATGCGTTGTTACTATTAACGTTACTTATTGTGTGATGGCGAGAATTATTGACTATTGTTCTTGTATTATTAATGGGATTTTTTAATTTGTAACAATGTATTATGTAACTGACCGAGTCTAAGTGACTAACAAGTAACAACATAGTAAATAATGTTGTAGTTTGAAAGAAATTAAAAGTGGAAAGCACGGACTAAGATATAATGGACTGGAAACGAGCAGCAAATACTATAGATAAGAATACGGGACAGTGAATGTTAAAAATCGCGACACATTTCGTCCCCCCGAAAACGTATAGGTTGCCTACTTAAAACATTTTACGGCGTTGACTCTAATATTACACCTAATTTCTGATTCAAATAAGTACACAAATTAAAAATAGATTATCATCAAATACTATAGATATGTGTCTGTCATATATTTTGATAATAATGATTTGTTAAAAATTGTAAATTTTAAAATTCCAAATATAATTAAGGGGCCTCAACAATGACATTTATTAAGGAACATTATATAGGCAATTTCTAAACTACTGTTGTGAATATGTTAGTAATTGTATACTCGTAAATGGACATTAGTGCTAGTAAGTCGGTTGGCTTGTGCCGCGTCGGGTGACAACGACGCGATGGTTGAGAATGGTGTGCGGGGTCACTTTACGCACTCGCAGGCACATGTCAAACAGCTTGTTCGAAATAAATGCAAAGAAAAATTTCGCCCTAAAGACACGATTCTACTTTTAACAGTACGCTCTTATAAATATTCCGATTTAAGTTTTGAAAAAACTTATAAATTCTTAATAACATTTCCAAGGCATCGCTCGTGATACAATTTAAAAAATATTTATAATTATTTAATTATTTTGACTTGAAAAGTTACATTTTTTTAAGTTTTGTAATCGTTTAAAAAATAATATTGACAATAAAAATTTAAAATTTATTCCGACCGATGCATCAAGCAAGTATTGAAAAATCTAAATCCGTTTTCAAAACTTTTGCCGGATGACGCATTCTAGAGTATGGTTAAATTTATTATGTGTTATTTTCAATCAAAAACGGGCTGGTGTAGAGGCCCCTTAATGTTTCTTGTTATTTATATTTACTAACTTTTTATTTGTAAAATTTGATGTTTGTATTTCCTTACATATTATAATGCCATCTCATGTTAATTGTTCATATTGGAACTGCAATAAAAGGAGTAAAAATAATAACGAACTAACGTTCCATACATTTCCAGCAAATGAAAAATAGTATGTATTGTAGTAAAAAAATATTTACAAATCAATTGTACCTATTTATTGCATAGTAGTATTAGAATATAACATTTAAGCCCTTAAGACCAGAGGTAGTATTAAATCTTTTCTCATAATCAAAAAATCTGAAAAATACATTAACACAGTTTTATTTTGAAGACATTTCAAGTTCAAATTTGAACTAAACTAGATATTTTAACAATTTTTTTTATTTTGTTATAATTTAATAGTATTATTTTTGGGTATTTGATACTTTTAATATCTTTATATCATTGAGTTCAATATTAATACACACACTGACCACTACAGTGACCCATGTTGCCACGTCACACACATCACCTAAATGTATAGCAGAGCAATAATTGTCAACTTTTTTCTTTAGTATGCATTTGACACTGCAGCTATGTATAATATCTATTATACATATCTATGGTATTTAAAAAGTATTAAAAAGTATTGACAAAAATACATGTACAAAACAGAACGGGTAAGCAACCACCATGCATCACAGGTTGGATTGCAAACATATCATGTCTGAAATATTTATTTGAAGATTTGAAATTGAATTTTGGTTTTGAGTTTATTCTTTGTTGCAATTTAACCCAAGATTGTATTGAAAGTTGGTTTTCAGTAGTACGTGCTAAGGGAGGAAATAATTTAACTCCTGACTCTCCAAAATTCTTTTCAGCAGTACGAATGTGTATGGCTAATCAGTTATTAGATCCATCAAAAGCGGCAAACTGTGAAATAGATAACAATCAGTTTTTAACTAAATGTGATGAATTACTTAAACATAACCCAAAACTTGACCTTAAGTTACAACACTTGAAAAGTTCTCAAAAATGGAAACCTGAAAACGATGATGTTTTTAGTGATATGAACATAACATTCATCACACAAAATAGCCACGAAGAAAATGCTATAGCATATGTTGCTGGGTGGAGTGTTTCAAAATTGAATCACACCGAATGTCTTCAAAAGCTTGCAACAAAAGAACCAGTGGTTAATTTGGCATATATTCATATTTCAATGAAACCGTATGATGGTGCTAAATTGTTGTATCCACTTCAACCAACATTAGTTTATCTCCAAAAAGTTATCTGCCTTTTTAACAATAATATTAAAAAATTAATTTCACGTAGTAGGGTAAATATAAAATTGAGAATGATCAATTTAATAAATAAATTTTTGTTTAAGACACTAGACATATGTTTAGAATGTCAATATTTGTTAGTTGATAAAATTTTAAATGTCACAATTAACTCTTTCATTAAAAAAGAAAATAATTATTACAGAGATGTACAAAACAAAAAGTTAAAAAAAATAGTACATATGTAAATAATAATCATTTTAATTATACAATATTATACTATTAATGAATGAGTTAACTATTATCATAATAAATATTTTTTTTTTAATACTGAATATCTGAATTAACATTGAAATAATGAAGTCCAGGATTATTAAAGTTTTAATTCAAAAATATGATAACAGTTTTTTTCTTATCATATGTCGTCTACGCTCAAGGATTTATCATATAGGCAACCACTATGATTTTGGGTGGATATGTCGCAAGCATTTTAACATTCACTGTCCTGTATTCTTATCTATAGTATTTGCGAGCAGCTTATCACGGGTGAGCCTAATTGACTGAACTGAATGACTGAATGGACTGAATGGACAAGTTCAACAGTGGTGCCAACGATAAAATTCATGTCCCATCCAATCCCATATAATTTCTCATCAAGGGTCCGAGTTCTTATCATGGAACTGAACTGTCCACATAACCATAGATAATATAAGAATGGATAGGACATGCTTATACCAGTTCCATATGAGGCCGTGTGCTTTTTTGGGGAAGAGAGAACGTAAAGAGAGAAAGACGATATGAGGCTTTTTAAGGTTATGTTCAAAACTATTTTATTAAATAATAATAATAATAATAACATGATAGTCAGTTATATTTAGATATTTGTCAGTTTGTATTTTGATTGTTGTGCCACCTGTGCCTGGAAAATTGAAATTGGAAAATAATATTTTAACAAAATGAAATTATATAAATTTTATTTATTATTATTTATCAATTATCATATCAATATTTGCCTTATATAACCTTAAAAATAGTATCACTAAATTTTCATGTGATAAGTTCTTATGTCCTATCCATTCTTATATTATCTATGCACATAACCAACAAGTTGGTAACTACCATGGTCGTAACCACGAATTAAAGATAGTACTGCACTACTGCATATTATGTTGCCGATGTATTTCTTAAAAGGGTTAGTTAATCTAAAACCGACGACAAACTTCATGTTTCCACCGTGTCAAGATAAGTAGCACTTTTCGGTTACTGAGTTACTCTGATACGGTTTAAAATATGTTTATAATATTCATATTTCGTACTATATATTTATACTAAACGGGCTGCATCACTGCGCTATGTATAAAACCATGGAAATAAATACCTACCGCAAAATATAATAAAATAGATTAACCTGTAGGTATCTGGTATATCAATTTATAAAAAAAAACCTTAAATAACGTACTATTTTGAATGGCAGAGTAAACTTATTAGACAATACTACAATAGATACATATTAAGTAGGTACATACATAGGTATTACATTAAGTGGTTACATACTTAAATAGGAGATGAGAGGGGAGCTAACGGGGGCTTAGCCCCACTAAAGTCCGTCAAGTCCCCTCCTTTTTTAGTTGTGTGGCATCGAAGCCCCCCCCCAACTCACATTGATGTTAATAATATTAGCCCCCCTACAATTTTAATGGATTTCCACCTATCAGTAGGTTGGATGTTAGTCCCCCAAGCTAGAGGGTATCCACACTGGTGGGCCTCCCTCCTCAAGCCATTCATGTTGTTGTTATTTCTTTCATTACCAAATTTACTCATTGTATATATAAAATTACAGATTGTAAATATTCTATTTTATCTAATAAAAAAAAAAAAAAAAAAAAAAGGATGTTAGTAATAATATTGTGATTTGTGTTTTGTTTGCAGTAGTAGGTTACCTACATAAATATAATTTTAAATATTTTACATGTACTACATATTTACTTTACAAATGATGAATTAAAAAGAAAATGTATAAAGAAGTATTTAATTACTATTATAGATACATCAGTAGATACTCGGTACCTGTCATATATTAATAATGTTAGCATGGTTGATAGTTTTAGTTTTAATATCAATAGAGAATAGTTACACAACTTTCTTACCCGTGTGTTTGATTAATAGAATTTAACATGCATTATATTAGACAATATAATATTATAATAAAAATCCATCTTTTTTAATTATTGCTTCTAACAATGTATCATAGAAATTAATATTATGTACTCTTTCTGTAGTTATGTAGTAATATTTGGTCACTGTTTTAATTAATTGAGTTCACGGGTGCTATTAAAAAAAACAAAAACATAAACAAGTATATTAATATTATATACCATACCCCTCTCCATTTACCGTATTGCTTATACATATAACCAGTATAAACTGCCATAGTGGTGGTCTTTTTATTTTTATTTTTGGTTTATCCAGACTCCAGTTATCCAACTCCCCATTTAAAAATGTTAGCTACGCCACTGAAACTATTCGAGTATTCGATATGGTATAAAATGTGAATGAAAAAAATTGTCCTATATTACACAATTTTAAAGTTGGCAACTCTAACCCCATAAGTCATATTTGTTGTGATTACTTGGAGGGTTCACTGTTTCCTCTGGTACTGTGGAATTAATCATTTTATTATAATCGTTATCCATCATTTTTAATATGTTTTCTTGAACTCTAGCATTTATTAAAGGATTGAAGGATTTCTGAAATGCATATCCTTAAAACGCGGGTCTAATATCGTACAAATAAAATTGATAGTAGTGGACCTTGCTCATAAGCTCCACACCTGAAATCCAGTTCTTCGATCAGCTTTATATTTAGTTATATGGCTTTGGTAATGGTAGGGCCTTGCTTAATAATTCATTTTTCGTACATATAATCAATGGAATGACTTTGCTGGACATTACTATTTTTTCACATTGAAAAAAATTCGAAAAAAAAATTATTTGCTGTTTGAGGGGGGCTGGGGAAATGGCAATAAAGGGGTAAAGCCCACAGTACTTGGGGCTTTGGGTTTACGGTTTTGAAATAGGTCACGCAAATTCACGCCAATTGCACGCTAAATGTTGGCGTTGAAAAAAATACGAAAAAAAATGTATTTGTCTTTGGGGGGGGGGGCTGGAGAAATGTCTAAAAAATGGTAACGCCCGTGGTACTTGGTGTTTTGAATGCAGGGTTTCGAAATAGGTCACGCAAATTCACGCCAATTGCACTCTAAATATTGAGACATAAAAAAGTCCTTAAAATTCAAAATTCGGATGAGGAGGGGCTGTAGAAACGTTTCTACAGCCCCCCCCCCACTTTGTTTACATTTTTAAACTTGACCTAGTGCCAAGCAAATTCCAAAACCAGTCACGCCAATTCACGCTAATTGCACGCTAAATATTTAACCAAAAAAAATTTTGAAATTCGATATGGGGGGGCTGGAGAAACGTACGTCTATCTGTCACAACCTCAACAACATTTTCTTTTTGCAAACTCCAGTTTGACAAAGTTTCCACCAATGTTTCCCAATATACTTTGCTGTGTGACTTTGGAATAATTCCACAATGCCTATTGTCTCTAAAAATTAATTAAACATTTTGTTAAATATAAATATATATATATTATATAAATATAATGTTAATATTTTATTTAACACTTGAATGTATATAACATATAAATTAAAATTAAACATTACTTGATTCCAGATGAGCTTCTATAATTATTGTATGTAATGTAACACTAAGGAAGTTCTTCATTTGCATATGGTTTCAGTCCATGCATCGGTAGTTACAGCAACATATTGAACTTTGAACAATGATTTTAGAAAATCAACAGCAATTAGGTACATCATATATCAATATATGGTACATCATACACAATTCTTCGTTCAATTGTATTGCGACTAGAAAGTTTATATAATGGACATATTGTCTTAATCATATTCTTGAACCCTTCATTTTCCACTGTTTTAAATGGAACATTATCTTTACAAATATTATATATTATGCTATTTGTAACTTTTTTGATTTTGAACCACCTAAAGAAAAACAATTAACTTAATATTTAAAAGGTTGACCACCGAGGGCTTTTTTCAAGTTACTCAGTCACGCCATGAGACTCTATTTGGGGTCTCAGGTACATTACTCAAAATTATTGTATAATGGATTGTATTAAACTTGAATTCAATGATATAATACCATTGTATAAGAAAAACGATTCTGAGCGGAGGCGGTTTGTCGGTCTGGATATTTTATAAGGTTATTATTTATTATATCATGTAAGTTGAATTAATATTATAATATTATAATGTTTTATTCGTTTCTGTGGTGATGAACAAAGCGTTAGAAATTAAAATAAAATTTTTAGCGGTTTTTTCGTAATTTTTTGGTGGTTTTTCCAGTGGCATTAAATAACTATTGATAAAATCGAAAAATTACCTTTTTAAAGTACTATCTTAATCCAATTTGTTAAAAGATAAGGTACTATATGTAGAAATTGAAGCACTCCTTCTGGCAGAAATTGTGTATACAGGATATAAAAAAAAATAAAATAAAATAAACACCATTGTAAAAAACCACTAGCTTCCTCACTTCACTCAGAATCTAATATAGTAGTTCCAATATTACGTCTATTTTATACTTTGGTGAGACCATTTTTAAGGACTATTATCATTAGTACAAACATTTTAATAACTAAGAAACTGCTAATTCGGTTTTTTTTAATTGGGCACATCAACAAAAAAATTTCCACTAAATAAAAGATAAGGTACTACTTATATGTTGAAATCGGAGAACTACTTCTGGTAGAAATTATTTATACAGGATATAAGATAAAAAAAATAAATAAATAAAAATAAACACCATTGTAAAACCATTATTATATAAATATTATTTTATTTTTTAGATGAAAAACATGCAGTCCTGTTTTATTTATTGCATACAATTTTTGTTCCAACCAGTAAGAAAATAA
The DNA here is from genome assembly GCA_949089665.1 of Macrosiphum euphorbiae. Lineage (NCBI taxonomy): Eukaryota > Metazoa > Arthropoda > Insecta > Hemiptera > Aphididae > Macrosiphum > Macrosiphum euphorbiae. The sequence continues at coordinate 59,548,385 of CARXXK010000002.1, forward strand.
CAAGAGACGATAATGTCAAAAAAAACCTGTTCAAGTATTTAATAAAGGATAGTCAAGACAGTTTTATGATTTTCAAATCCTCGATAGCTGAAATTGAAGAATATATAACTAAGCGTCGCGCGTCGCGACGTAATGAAAATACACCGATTCGACCTTTTATAATGATTTGTGGTACTCCAAGCAAACCCAAAGAAATAATTATATTCTTTGATTGTATAAAATTTAAACTTTTTTCGATATCATCTTCAATTGATGTATGCTTTAAAATTTTTCATATTTTGAATTTAGAATATCCACCACAATCATGAATTGTATGGCTTTTTATACAAAAATATTTTTATGTATACTCAATACAAAATATGATAATGCCTGTCATACATTGGGCCAGATTTTATCAGGTTTGAACAATGCAGAATGAATTGTACCAATAGTTATTAAAATTTTTTTTTTATTTATATTAATTATAAATGTTTTATAATAAATAATTTTAGATTCTGAGTGAAACGATGAATGTATAGATTTTACAATGATGTGTGTTTATTTATTTATTTTTTTAGATTCTGAGTGAAACGATGAATGTATTGATTTTACAATGATGTGTGTTTTTTTTTTTATTTTTTTTTTATTTTTTTATTTTTATATTTATTTTTTTTGTGTCTGTGTACACGATAAGTAGTCGAAATAATGCTTCGATTTTCGACTTCAGTATCTTGTTCGATTGGAAAGTGAATATCGTTGGTGCATTGGGGAGGTCAAAATTTAAATTTCCCAGTAGTTTTCAAGAGCGCCGGGAAAAACAAAAGAAAAATTAAGGAAAAACGGGAATTTTTACGCAAAATCGATTTTTCAGAAAATTGAATTTGGTTTTTGGTGTAACTTTAAAACAAATGACCGTAGGCACATGCAATTTTCACTGGTTGTTTATATTTGCATCTTCTATACACGATAACATTTTCAAAATATTTTGATTTATTTTGAACAGTTTAGGGACATTTTCATTTTTAGTTTTTTTTAGTTTTTTTTCTAGAAATATCAATAAAATTTTATTTGTTGGTTGCGAAAGCTTGAAAATTTAATAGAAGGCTCCTAATATATTGTTTCAAAGGCAGATGAAAAATATTAAAAATCCTTAGTCACAAATTTTTTTTATAAGCATTTAAAGTTCAAAAATTGACAAAATATGGAAAAATCACGAAAATTAGCAAATTATTTTGAGTTAAGAATTCGTAAAAATTTTTCTTTTTAAATCTAAGATTTGAAAATCTAATACAAGATTACTCATAAGATTGTCTACCTTTATCAATAAAAAAATCTCTATAGGAAAGTCAAATTAAATTTTTATGAGCGTTTGAAATTCAAATTTTTACAACATTGGATATTCACTCGATTTCTCATGTGGCAATTTCCTTTTTTTGTTGTAATTAAAAAACGAATTACTGTAGATACATGAAAATTTCACTGAATGTTTATATTAGCATTTCCTATACACCATACAATTTTGAAAATATTTTGACTCTTTTTGAGCCGTTTACGGACATTTTCAGTTTTCAATTTTTTTAGTTTTTTTTTTCTATAAATATCAATTAAGTTTTATCTGTTGGGCCAAAAAGTGTAAAAATTTAATACAAGGCTCCTGATATATTGTTACAATATCAGTTGAAAAATATTAAAAATACATAGGCACGATTTTTTTTTATAAGCATTTAAAGTTGGAATTTTGACAAAATTTATCAAAATCTCGAAAATTATCAATCGTTGGAATTAAAAAATTATAAAATGTTCAGTTTTTATAACTAAGAGTTGAAAATTTAAAACAAAGATTCTCTTAAATAATTCATACTGTAACCAAAAAATCTAAAAAATATATGAACACAGTTAATTTTTACAGACATTTTAAATCCAAATTTGGACGAAATTACATATTAAAATCAATATTAACGATCTTGGTTTTTCGTTGTAATTTAAAAATAGTATTCGGGGATATATGATACCTAATGGATATTGTGATATGATTAATTTGGAATTTATTATAGGTATCTATTATAGGTCAATTTTTTTTTTAATACCATCGATAAGTATATGTCTTATACCTAGATTGACATACCGTCTCCACTCAGAATCGTTTTTCTTATACAATGATATTATATCATTGAATTCAAATTTAATACCATCCATTATACCATGACCCACTTGTAACCTACAGTACAGCAGAGCGACATCCACTTACCCACCTTTTTTGTGTTTGTGTACACGATAAGTAGTCGAAATAATGCTTCGATTTTCGACTTCAGTATCTTGTTCGATTGGAAAGTGAATATCGTTGGTGCATTGGGGAGGTCAAAATTTAAAATTCCCAGTACTTTTCAAAAGCGCCAAGAAAAACAAAAGAAAAATTAAGGAAACACGGGAATTTTTACGCAAAATCGATTTTTCACAAAATTGAATTTGGTTTTTGGTGTAACTTTAAAACAAATGACCGTAGATACATGAAATTTTCACTGGTTGTTTATATTTGCATTTTCTATACACGATAACATTTTCAAAATATTTTGATTTATTTTGAACTGTTTAGGGACATTTTCATTTTTAATTTTTTTTTAGTTTATTTTCTAGAAATATCGATAAAATTTTATTTGTTGGTTAAAAAAAACTTGAAAATTTAATAGAAGGCTCCTAGTATATTGTTTCAAAGGCAGATGAAAAATATTAAAAATCGTTAGTCACAGTTTTTTTTTATAAGCATTTAATGTTCAAAAATTGACAAAATATGGAAAAATCACAAAAATTAGCAAATTATTTTGAGTTAAGCATTCGAAAAAATTTTTCTTTTCAAATCTAAGATTTGAAAATGTAATACAAGATTACTCATAAGTTTGTCTACCTTTATCAATAAAAAAATCTCTACCGGACAGTCAAATTAAATTTTTATGAGCGTTTGAAATTCAAATTTTTACAACATTGGATGTTCACTCGATTTCTCATGTAGCGATTTCCTTATTTTGTTGTTATTCATAAACGAACAACTATAGATACATGAACATTTCACTGAATGTTTATATTAGCATTTCCTATACACCATACAATTTTGAAAATATTTTGACTATTTTTGAGCTGTTTACGGATATTTTCATTTTTCGATTTTTTTAGTTTTTTTTTCTATGAATATCAATAAAGTTTTATCTGTTGGGCCAAAAAGTGTAAAAATGTAATACAAGGCTCCTGATATATTGTTACAATATCAGTTGAAAAATATTAAAAATACATAGTTACAATTTTTTTTTATAAGCATTTAAACATCGAATTTTGACAGAATTTTTCAAAATCTCGAAATTTATTAATCATCGTAATTAATAAGTTATAAAATGTTCAGTTTTTATAGCTAAGGATTGAAAATTTAAAACAAGATTCCACGTAAGTAGTTAATTCTCTTACCGAAAAATCTAAAAAATATACAATCACAGTTTATTCTTATAGTCATTTTATGTTCAAATTTGGACGAAATTACATATTAAAAAACCTAGTTATTTTGTTGTGATTATATAATATTATTCGTGGGTACCTACTTGAAACTTCTAAAGTGTACTATTATATATCTATGATAGTATCAGGGTTTGTTATTAATGTTGATGTATAACGTGTTATAAGTACCTACCTAATGGATATTGTGATAATGTGATATGATTAATTTGGAATTTATTATAGGTCAATTTTTTTTTTAATACCATAGATATGTATATAATTTGTCTTAAACCTAGACTGATATACCGTCTTCGCTCAGAATCGTTTTTCTTATACAATGATATTATATCATTGAATTCAAATTTAATATCATCCATTATACAGTGGCCCACTTGTAACCTACTGTACAGCAGAGCGACATCCACTTACTCACCTTTTTATAATTATAATAATAATAATTATAATTTAAATAACAATAAAAAAAAATTTGTATTATTTTAAACATTGTAGGTAACTACAATTACATTTTTGTACTTTTTAAAATATAGAGTAAACTATTATAGAAATGTTTGATAACATTTTTTTTAAAAAAAACATAGGTAATAGTATTATTAATCATACTCCTAAAAAAAAATTACATTCATAAAGATAAACTTCTATGTTGGATTGACAAAATTCTTGTTGATATAGAGCCGACAAGATACCTTATTATATTGATAATAGTTGTATTAGTATGATGATGATCAATGGTACAAAACTACAAAATCAATTATCATTAAAATTTATTATGAGTAGGTATTGTCATTTTGTCAACAAGGTTGTGAAAAATCAATAATGGATCTTATTAATATAGCAAAATAATATTATTATATTGAAAATACTTCAACAATCCATAAATGTTGTTATGATAAGACAATACATAGGTATAATCAAAACGATAATTTATTTTGTACCATTGATCATAATAATACAACTATTATCAATATAACAAAGTATCTTGTCGGCTCTATATCAACAAGAATTTTGTCAATCTAATATAGAATTTTATCTCTATGGATGTGATTTTTTTTTTTTTAGTGAATGTAAGGGCCAGTTGTACCGTCTAAGGTTACACTTCTATTACGCTTTATCAGCCGATAACAGATATATTTTAACCTTGCAAATTCGACCGATTAAACTCTGGTTAACTTTAATCGGAGATGGTACAACTGGCCCTAATAGCTGCGACGAAGTGGCAACATAGGAGAACTAATAGAGTTAGAAGTAGTATAACTTATGTACGTGGAACCTTGTTTTAAATTTTCAATCCTTAACTATAAAAGTAGAACATTTTATAAATGTTTAACTACAAAATAATTTTGAAATTTGAAATTTGAACTTAAAAATTCTGCACAAAACAAACACACACGTGTTCAAAACTTACAGTACCCTCCCGCACAGTTCCACAGGCTTATAAGTAATGACATCAGTTGTCGAAGCCTTAACCCGAAAAAAAACATATAAACATCCAGTCATGCACATACTGTCATTTGTTTCAAAGTTACACCAAAAACCAAAATCGATTTAGTCAAAAACCGTGAATTTTCGTACAAATTGCCGTTTTTCCTTAATTTGTATGTTGTTTTTCCCATCGCTTTTGAAAACTTTTGAGAATTTTTAATTTTCTCAATGCACCAACTAGATTCACTTTCCCACCGAACAAGATACTGTTGAAGAAAATCGAAGCAGTTTTACTGCCCCAAACGGTGATGACGGACACAGAAAAAAAAAATATAAAAAAAAATCACACTCATCATTGTAAAATCAATACATTCATCTCTCCGCTTAGAATCTAAAATGTATAACATTTTTTACTTTTATAGCTTAGGACTGAAAATTTAAAACAATACATACTCAACTCCATAGATATATAATAGTGTATTTTAGAAGTTTCAAGTACCCACGAATAATATTACACAATCACAACAAAATAACTAAAATAGTTATTCTAGGTTTTTTTTTATGAAATTTTGTCCAAAGTTGAACTTAAAATGACTATACAAATATACTGTGCTTATGTATTTTTTAGATTTTTTGGTAACAGAATTAACTACTTACGTGGAATCTCGTTTTAAATTTTCAATCCTTAGTTATAAAAGTTGAAAATTTTATACATTTTTAACAACAAAATAATTATTCAATTTTAATTTGATAAATTTTGTCAAAATTCGATCATTAAATGCTTATAAAAAAAAATTGTGTCTATGTATTTTTAATATTTTTCAACTGATATTGTAAAAATATATCAGGAGCCTTGTATTCAATTTTTACACTTTTTGACCCAACAGATAAAACTTTATTGATATTCATAGAAAAAAAAACTAAAAAAATTGAAAAATGAAAATATCCCTAAACAGTTCAAAATAAATCAAAATATTTTGAAAATGTTATCGTGTATAGAAAATGCAAATATAAACAACCAGTGAAAATGTCATGTATCTACGGTCATTTGTTTTAAAGTTACACCAAAAACCAAATTCAATTTTGTGAAAAATTGATTTGCGTAAAAATTCCCGTTTTTCCTTAATTTTTCTTTTGTTTTTCTTGGCGCTTTTGAAAAGTACTGGGAATTTTGACCTCTCCAATGCACCAACGATATTCACTTTCCAATCGATCAAGATACTGAAGTCAAAAATCGAAGTATTATTTCGACTACTTATCGTGTGAACAGACACAAAAAAAATAAAAAAAACACACATCATTGTAATATCAATACATTCATCGTTTCACTCAGAATCTAAAAAACCTAGAATAACTATTTTAGTTATTTTGTTGTGATTGTATAATATTATATTCGTGGGTACTTGAAACTTCTAAAGTAACTATTATATATCTATGGAGTATGGACTATGATAGTATTAGGGTTTGTTGTTGACGTATAACGCATTATAAGTACCAAATGGATATTGTGATATGATTAATTTGGAATTTATTATAGGTACCTATTTTAGGTAAATTTTTTTAAGACCATAGATAAGTATATAATATGTCTTACGCCTAGACTGACATACCTTCTCCGCTCAGAATCGTTTTTCTTATACAATGATATTATATCATTGAATTCAAATTTAATACTATCCATTATACCTATACAGTGACCCACTTTTAACCTACTGTACAGCAGATCACCTTTTTTCCTTTTATCATATACAATGCTATCTTATTTAAAAATTAGTTTCATGATTCTTTGATTCAAAATATATTTATTTTATTTTCATTTTTAGGTCTTTTTAGGTAGGTATAAATACATTTATTTGTTTTTAAAGTCATATTTTAGGTTATTTTTTTGTATTTTTTTTTTACGAAGGCATTTTTCTCAAATTTTAGATTTTAAAGAAACTTGTATAATATTCGAAAAAATAATATTATTATTAGTGTGGGGATTTTGTTGTGATTAAATTTAATTTTCGCGTGTTATAAATTTATAATACAAGTGCTTTTTCACACATAATATGCCGATCATACACATTTTAATAATTTTTATTATTCTTAATATTTAAATAATTAAATGTTTACTATTGTCTAATAATATTACAATTCATAATTTAAATTACTCTGATGCCCATTATCACAACCATAATATATCTCTAATAAAAATTATTATTTTTAAATTAGATTTTTCCACTTATTTGAGTAGATTTTTTGGTCATTTATTATTGCATTTTTGTGTGTTTTCTAGGTCATCAACATCCTAAATCTAGTGATAAGTAATTGTTTAAAATTCAGTTTCTAATTTGGTCAAATATACAAATTGGACCTTACACATTCATTTTATTTTAAGAATTATGCCATTATAACTTTCATGTTTCAATGAATCAATACTTTTGGAGTAAATTTTTTTTTTTTAGTGTAAGTAAGGTAATATAGAGAATATTAGATTGTAATTATTATTAACAATAAGCAATATTATACTTTAAAATCAAAGCAATATATTTTATTGAAGGATATAAACTAGATAGGTCTAAAGTGTGGTTTTAAAATTTAAAGTTGTATTACTGTTTCAGGTTTCTGTTTAATATTTGTAAACGTTATGTTGTTAATGGTAATCGACAAAATTGCACTTTAAAGTACAATTAGGTATGAATACTGTAATTCAGCTGTTTTAATTACTTCAAAATGTATATTACACTTTAAAACAATAGAACTGATTTTGTATAGGCATATAGCTATATCCCCTACAGATTAAAATACAAAGTGCATATTAATAATTGTAGGTATATAGAAACTGTATAGTTTATTAAAAAGATCCAAGAACAATTATTTTTACTTTAAGAACAAAATAAAAAAAATGCTCCTGTTACAAACAAAAATTAAATTTGCATTTATATATTGTAAATAATTATAAACATAAATATTAATTTAAAAAATGTCACACGCATATTATATGATCTGAATAAGAGTTTTCAATTAACCCTTTTTGAAAACTTGAACCACTTGAAAGTTTTCTGTGATTGTGTACAGAATATAAAAACGTTAATTCAATCTTGAAAACGTTAAAAATAAAATAATGGCTCTTTTAAAAGGGTTTTAATAGCCTTACTTAATATTATAATTGATTCCGTTTTTATTTCACACATATTTTTTTATATAATATGTGAGAGAATTTATAAATTAAATTATTATTGAAGTAGTGAATAACTCTATTATTTCTTAATACTATAATAAGACTTAAATTATAAAATTGTTTAATGAATAATAAATTAATCAGATCATTTTCTTTAGAGCTTATTTGCACGAGACAATAAATATGAAATTATATAGCGGACGATAAAATATTCAACGTTTACGTAAGTCGTAAATCGTTCGTCTCTCTATATAAAATTATAGTACATTATACACGTGACGTATAGTATTATACATTTATAAATACATTTGAGCGGTCGATACAGATTCCTACCGATTCGAAAACGCATATTATTCTGCCTAGCAAAACCACACGAAAGTATAAAAAAAGTATAATATACTCGAAACCGTTGCGTGTGTTTAATTAGAAAAAAATCTCGTAAACTTCATAGCGAACGCACTAAAAAAGAAAATCGTTATAATAACGTAGGGAAAAAAACCAAAATAAATAGCAACGTTCCGGTCGTAAGAATACGGAATGATAAAAAAAAAAGAAAGATGTTTAAAAAAGCGTATCGGCCTGTGCGTGGCGGCGGCGGAGCGGCGGGCGCTCTGCGACGAAGACGCGCGTTCTACTAGGGCCGCCGCCGCCGTATAGTCACTAAAAATAAAGTGCACCACTCGACGTCACTGCCGCCGCTGACCGTCCCGGAAATTGGGACATAGTTTTTCGCGCCCATCTGCTGCACGTGGAGTTAACGTGCACATTATTTCGGACCCATTTAAAAGAATAGAATATTGTACTAGAAAAACTCGTTATGAAGAATTGTTATGCAAGTCGATAAAACATAATATCACAAAAGTGAATTATAATTAATATTACTGTAGAAGTCTAGACGAGGGCTACAGCAGTAGCGGATTCAGGGATCCAAGGACAATCCCCCCTCCCTCAAACAAACACCGTGCAGGTGACGTAGTATGTTACTGTATAATGGATGTAAAAAAATTTCATATTTACAGGGAGTCTCTATATGTGAAATATTATAAACATTTTGCAACAATTTTTTTGGAATAAAGTTTTCCAGGTTATTTATAGAACTTAATCACTGATCTGTTAATTTACATGATATATCAATATTCATTTTTAATAATTACACTACCTACTTTCAAAACTAATTATACTATATTATTATTTATTAAGCACCATTTTTCCATATATTTATATTAAGATGGGGGAGGGGGTGTTAAGCTCAGCTTTAAGTACTATTTCTACCTTAGAAAATTATCATGTAAAAAAAAATGTGTTGAACACTGTGTTTTGTCCTAAAATTGAGCACTGGATCCATCACTACAGCCTGCAGCCTGCAAAGGCGCACTGTGATGGTAGCGGTAAAATGCATCTGGCACAATTTATCGCTACAGCGGTGGCAATGACATTTTACAGCCAACACTGCAGTTCCTGCCTTTGAGAGAAAAATGTCGGTTTTTCGGGGAATTAAAAGACGTCGCTGCACATCGCGCGATATTATGACCGATGAGTTCGTTGCACCGCGCTCGCACACACACTCTCACACACGGAGCAAAGTCGCCGCCGTTCGGTCTTTGGTGCGTACATACTTACGCGGCGGCAAAATCGTGTGTGCACGTGCACGTGTGTGTGTGTGTGAGAGAGCGCCCGCGTAGCAGCAGCAGCCAGCAGGTTTATTAATAGAACGGCGGCCGTCCGGTTGACGGAGACTGCTGCGACGGCGGCGGCTGTTGGAAGGAGAGTTTATTTTTGCGTCCGGTAGCAACCAGCCAGCCAACCAGCCGGCCGGCCCAGCCACGCCAGCCGCCTAGAGCAGTCGACGGCCCCGGCCCGGGACACGGCCGCCGCTGGATGCTGTCACACACACACACTCGCACGCACGCACACACACTACACAAACGCACACACACAAGCACGCGTGGATCAGAAACCAGCAACGACGAGACGGCGCGCAACAGCATCAGCCCGAGCCAGCAGTCTGCCGGCAAACATCCGCGAGCGAGCGCGCGCGCACCACAAACCGCACGACGCACACGCGCGTCCTCTCCCGTACACGTTATACGCGCGCGAGCGATCGCGGGCGCGCGCGCGCGTGTCGGTTTTCTCCGCGTTTTCCGCCGAACTTCCGCACCGGTTTTTCTCGTTACGAAAAACGCGCGATCCCCTCGCCGTCGTTAAGTGCATACGAATATCACCACATTGGAACTCACCGTCGTCATCGTTATGAGCGCCACGTGACTGGGCACACGATTACTCGAAAACTCGGAAAGCCTAAACACCATGGTAAGTATTTTCGACGACGATTGATGACAAAATATTTTGTATAATATTTTGAATTTTGATAATCAACTGTTAATACAGTGTGGTTGTGATTTTAGGGTCATAATAATTATATGCATTGACTAATATACTACAGGTACCTAGATATAATAGTATTGCTATAAACGAGCGCTGGTAACTAATAATATATATTTGTATATATATTATTACGTTATTGTCATACAGCGTAATGTACCGTACGACGTACCTCTATCCGTGGTGGTAAAAAGACGCGGCGAAAGAAAAACCAAAGTGAAAACTTCCCGAGGGGTGGCAGAGGGGAGGGTGGTGGTGTCCGTGGTTTGCTTCGTTTCTTCGTTCGCGCTCGCGGGAGGGGAGAGGCGTTCGCGTGAGGCGCACGTGCGCGCTCCCCAAAGGGGGGTGGCGGACGGGGGGGTGAGGGCCGGCGCACGCGCTGCCGCACGCTCCTCCCCGACGACGGTGTCCGCCCATCGGTGGTCCGGCCGCGTGGTGCTCGGCCGCCGCGTGCGGTGCTTTACGTATCACTCACCGCATCTGCTCCGTGCCGCCGTCGCAGCGAGTCGTTCGCCGCCCGCACACATACCGTCGTCGTCGTCGTCCGTGTGGTATACGCGCCGCCGATCCGCGTGAATTTTATTATTCCGATTAATTTTTTTTTCACCGATGTCTGTTTGTTTATACCGTCCAAACGACGACAAATACTATCGTGAAACGACATATTTAATACAAAATTCGGGTGCAATGTAAAAAGATATACTATCCGGTTTTGGTCCTATGACTATACGTATTGTATATATTTTTATATTTTGTTGATGTACTGCATAATACACACGGAGGAACAATTTAAGCGGAATTTTAAGAAAACCTAAACAAAAACTTTTTATTTATTTAAATCCGTTTTCGCGTTTTGGACACATCGCGATTATGTTCATACCGGACTCACTCCGCAACTACATGATAGAACCGGACGTGTCCAACTATCTGCAAGCACCTTCGTCCAGTCAGGTGTGTGTTTAATATAATATGTCTAAATATTACCCTTTATTATTATGGTTTTATATGAATGTAAATATTTTATACAATTTTATTATAATAGTGTTAAAGTATGCCTACCTAGTACCTAGTTACCTACCTATTACATGGCTGTAATAAGTTAGATGTGGTCGAATTTAATTAATACATCAGGTATATTTAGTGTTTGAATATGCCTATAAGTATTTCTCTTGTTCCACTGTAGTAATATAAAGTAATACCTTCGTCCTTCATAGTACCCGGAACGCTCGAATTTCTATACTCCGGTCTTCCGCGTCGATTCCAATAATTTGTTGCCCTAAATATTTGTTCGAAGAAATTGAACTACCGTACCGTATATATGTAAAGGGCGAGACAATATTTTTAACTGCATAGCACAACAATTGCGTATTGACATTGGCGCAGGTGTGCTTTTTGGCCGATGTCCCGTACGCATTTTGTTGTATAAGTATATATATATACGCTGATTGAACTTACCCGGGCTGTTAGCGAAATCGGTATTTTATCAAACGACAGTTGTTGATAGGTCGCACCGAAATAAAAATGTGTCATTAAAAATAATAAACATTTAATGGCGGTATACTCTTTAAGTGTAGCTAGTGAACATCTGTGCGAACTTTTTTCTTCATACAAATCATAGATTCTTTAATATATTTAATATTTATGGTTATGAAAACATAAAATTCGTTTATATATACATTATTCGTTGTGATTATTTAAATATTGAAAGAAATCACGGTTTTATTTGTTATACCTATGTACCTATTAGGAACATTTAGTACATTTTGAATTATAGGTTACATTATAGGTAATATTATACTATATTATGAATAACTTATATGAACTTAAGTATAGAAATTACCTACCTATACTATTATAATTTATAGTATTATAATATTAAAAGGTAAATATTCACATTTTGAAGTAGACAGAACATTTTCGTTTTGATATATTCTTGTACCTATATGACTAAAATAAAATAAAAAAAAATACAAAAAATTAGTTTATTTACTATACTACACCCACCTATATACTATTCTACATAATTTTAATATAAAATTATTTTTTAAGTTATATAATACATCTGTTAGAGGTATAACCGATTTTCGGCAACTTTAGGATAACACTAGGTATAAGGTACAATGTACATCGACCCATCGTATACCTAGGTCAATTTTGGTGGAAGTAATACTTACGTGGTTCCCTCCTCAGCTGTGATACACTGATAGTTGATATAGGCACTACAGCAGAAAGAAAAATATTTATCACTGAAACGTAAAAAACAATTAATACTTTTCACATTTACACCTATTTATTTTTTTGTATTTTTATGAATCTAACCTATTCATTGTACCTAATTATTAATATGTTCATAAAACTATGTTAAGACGTTTATAATTTATATATGTAATATGACAGAAAGTCATTTAGATGCTTTCCATAATTTGCTATATAGGATATGCATTGGTATAATATGTTACGTATATATAATAGGAATTATATGATCGTAAGAGCCAAATTGTATTCTTATATATTTATCTAAGACATAATTTCATTTTAAATATTCTTATAATTTATTGAAAATCAATAGGTGTCTACCTATAAATTATATTATATCAAGTAATTGAGTTATAAACACAGTAAATATAATAAAATATAGATACCTACCTATACTGTGTTTTGTACTTAGTCTTATTATATAATTGTATAGTAGTATTTTGTTTACACAGTGTATACTTATAAAACTTTTACAAACACTTCGGCATTTATTTCATGGTAATGTTAAGAACTTACGTATATTCATAAATTGTAATAATTATAAAAAAAATCATAAATAACTATTATGTAGAGAAAGTATATTATTTTGAAACATATACCTATATCATTATGCCGGTTTGCCCACATGACCATATTATATTAATATGTTATATACCACGTATAGATAATATAGGTTCAGTCGTTTAGATATGCCTTTATAAGTAGGTATAGGTACCAGATTTTTGTTATTAAATTAACGATACCTATATTTATGTTATTTTAGTGTATTAATTAAAATATCTACCTATCAAAAACGTTTACATTTCTACATTTTTTACTTATACCATTAGGTATATATTTTGTTACAACTTAAACTATACAAAACCAATTTGTATATAAAACTATATATTATATAGGTTTTTACTTTTATATTGAAGATAAAAATTGAACTTTTGATGTATCCATGTATGATTTATAATTAATATAATTATAGTATATCCAAATAGATAGGTACCTCCCTTAAGTATTGCACACTTATTTTATTGAATAAAATAATGCATATAATATAGTATATGCAAATGTTTTATAATAACTAATAAGGGAAAATAAATGTCTAAATTAAACATTTTTTGCAATTTTGTTATTTGTGATAGCTGTTTTGACACAGTAAATTTAATTTTCTTTAAAAGTATCTTGTGAAGGCGATACTTAAGTGATAATAACCTTAAAAATTGTTAATTTCTGGAACTTATAGTGGTTATAAACTTTAAACCCAATATATTGTACATAGGTACACATTAAGCATAATATTAATAGCTGATGAAAAAGTTCTTCTTGAGGATCTTCAGTAGTTCTATCTGTTATTAATTACATTAGACAAATTGTTAATGAAAAGAAAATGTACAATATTTTCCATTGTAAAACCATTAAATTTATCTTTTTTTTTTTGAATAACTGTTTTTCAAAATGATTGTACAAAAGTCCGCTTAGATTTATGATGGATTTTAAATTCAAAATTGTTGTATTATAATAAATTTAAATTTAAACAATAAGTACCTATACTATATAATATTTTATACTATAATAATGTGCGTACGTATGCGTGTGTATTTATATTTACTTATATTATGTGCATTCAATTATCATTGTACACCGACAAGACATTATTATTAATAGAACCTCTTGGGGTCCTCGACAACGACAACGTCGCAGCAATGTCCCCGGTACAATTTATATATATGACACACACATACACAACACATACACACGCATCATATATCTACTATAATACTATAATAATAAATTAATATGATAGTATATAGCTACTATATAGTAGGTACTTACTACCTATAGTACCTCCTATAATAGTTGTTGCTACAGATGCAGTAGGTATATACATTTTAAATGTATCATAATATTATACACGTTTTTCACTTCCAGCATATCAACGAGTGTTTTGTAATGCGAAAATAATAATTAAAATTTCGATAAAATGTAGCTGTTTGAATTTTCCTTGGTGGGGGGTCCCTTCACATCGGTAAAGGGGACGTCCAGTGGCGGAGCCTTTTCTCGCGCACGCCCGTTGAGCATATCAAAGGACCACCCGCGTATACGATTCGTGTCCGGAAAAATAATTTTACCACCTCTGCGATTTTATTATGTATACCACCCCCAAGGCCTATGTAGGTTACGTATGTCCCCCAGCAGAATTACTATACCCCTCTTATTACAGTAGTAACCTGTTGTAAAGTTTAAAGACTGAATTATGCTGGACGTGTGGTATTAAGTTATTGTATGATTTTATTAAACAGTATATTAATATATACCTATACTTACTCTTTGAAATTAAAACTTTTTATTTGTTTCTTTAACATCACGTTTGGTGGCGTGGTGTGATACTTTTGCATGGTGCAACCCATAATTGTTAAATATTTTGCAGTATAGTTTGCACAAACTATAGGATGTGTTGTAGCCTATATGCTATTATTATATATAGGTTTAAAACTATTAGTTCTAAAAACATTTTTACATTTGTGTTACGTTTTACGCACACTATAAAAATACATGCAGTTAATTCCTTTTTACGTATATAATATTAAGTAGGTTTATGGTCTATCACAGTTATTTCTTTCAAAGTATATATCATCATATATTTTTAAATCCAATGCATTTTTGTTTAGAAAATAGAAAGACTTACTCAGATACATTTTTTTTAAGTGTGTTATTACTATATAAATAAAATCAGACTAGAATTTATTTATAGTTTAATAGTTTTACTTATAGTTTATAATATATACCCACTTAAATCACTTATAAGTTATAACTACACTTAACATTTAATATTAGCATTTTTAAATTTCTGAATATTTCACACATTTTAGATAAATTAATTAATAACCTATACCTAACCTATAAATATTTAGTTATCTATAATTCCAAAATTGAATGCGGATAGTGAACAATAATTTACACTTCACTAAATCATGTAATTTATCTACCTATACTTATTACTATAATTAGTTTATAAATTATCAATAATAAGATAACAATTTAATTTTTGTAATAAATTAACTGAAGCATTTATTTCAAGTTAAACAATTTTAGTAATATCTTGAAACTAAAATATACATATTGGTTTAAATATCAATAAATAGATTTATTGATAAATGATGGCAGCAAAGGATTGGCGATATAGTCGGCTATAGTCTATAACAGTTATCAGAGAGTGATCTCTGATACTGATATCCATTGGCTAAGTTTCAGAACTCCGTATATACCGGTAGTATCGTTACTATTGGTGGTTTTGTAGTACTTGTTTAATAAATAATACAATTGAGTCTTACAAATCTGTGGGTACTGACAGATAAAACACACTTGTGAGTTGTATAGTAAACATTTTAAATTTGAATAACATTGATTTTTGTTTTTCAATGTATGATTTTAAGTAGTATATATTAATGTTTTGTTGTGCACTCATTACATGTTCTATGTACGTACCTATAACTGTATTCATATTATTATTGATTATTGTTTTAGAGTGTCATAATATGTATTAATTTAAGAAATTATTGTATATTCCATTTAGAATATTAAACAAATCTGTCTGCAAGACACTGACTTTTGAGGCCACAGTATAATATATCAATGCATATATATGCTTGTATATAACTGTAAATAGCCTACAATTCTTTAATTGTATAACTGGAACAAAAAACGTAAACACATGAGTCATAAATACACATAATACTTTTACGAATAACTGATCTAAATATAATTGTGTTTGATATAAATTTATTATTGCAGCATTGAACAATTATAATATAATATAACTAGTTAAGATGAAGTTAGCTCAAATTTTTTTTCTCTCTCAGACCCACGCACAATATAGATAAAACGCTTTCATCTAAAATCATTTTTTTTATGAATTTTGAGTAATCTTAGAGTAAAATCACATATTACAAAAATTATAGAGGATAATATTTTTGAGGGTACGATATATCGTTTTTATATTTTATTGTTATTCAATTTTGTATTCGACTTTCAAAATAAAAAAAAAAAATTGTAAATTTAAATGATGTTTAAATTATTTTGAGACATTATTTAAACAAATCGATATTTAATACCCTCAAAAATATTATTCTCTTTCGTTTTTGTAATAGGTGATTTTACTCTAAGATTACTCAAAAATGCCTAAATGTGTTTTGTTTATATTGCGCATGGGTCAGAGAGAGAAAACAAACACTGCGCTGACTTCCTCTTAAAGTGTAATGTATTTTGTGATTCCTGACGACAATCTTTTTGACTAGCACTTTGACTGGACAGTGGACATATTTCAGATATTGCCGTGTTACATATACCAGGACAATTTTTTCCACTCAATATAGTTATATATAAAAACTTGATTCATGCTAAATTATTTCTATAAATACCCGATCATTTTCAATTTATTTTCTTGTTGAACAATAATATAATTATCACAACCAAATAATTTTTATTATAATTTAATGTTTTTATATGAAAATAAATGACTTGATAATATGTAAGGGGCTAGCTGAACGCTGTTTTCCCTCAATAATTTCTACAACGTCACCAAGTTAATTCAAAATGTGATTATTGACATTGCCTAGGTCATGGGATGAAAATACATTTAAGAAACCAGTTTCCAATGTCATTAAATATGAAAAAAATTAAATTATTAATTACAGGATTGAAATGTTTTAAAATTATATTAACGTAATATTATGCTTTTAACTTTTTTAATATAAAATTGGATTCACACGCTTTTACAGTTTTACCTAAAATCAGTAATAACCATATATTATAATATTATATAAATACTTTAATAAATAATAAATGTTAAACATAATAACACGGTTTATGGTGAGTAATGAATAAGCTGTATAATGAAGCTTTGAATTCAGTCTTCTTATATCCAGTATTTAGCTATTTCATTTCATATACCTACATTGGACATTATATTATATAATAATGACTCAGTTTTTTAATTTTTCGCTTAAATAGAGCAGCAGTAATAGATCAAATCGAATATTCGAAAATATATAGCCGCATATAGGTACAAATTGTACTATTATGTTTTGTATTTTACAAATGATAGGTATACGTATACAATAGTTCAGAATATAATTTAAGTAAATGTTTTTAGGATAGGAAGGTATAGGCATACCTAATATATACAAATTATTCAACTTAAAACTTCAAGTGCCTACTTAAACAGATATAGCTCAAAATATAACTAAAAAATAAAATGCATTACAACTTATATATAGGTACAGCTGATTAATTCGTTTTTAAATTGCTTCTTTAATACGTAATAATGCATTTATTTGTATAATAAACCTACTATATCTATTATAATAAGCTTTAATAATAATTATACTCTTCCAACGGCATATAAATATATAATATTATTACAATCTGAATTTTTTGTTACGATATTATTTTCAACATATAGTAACTCTTATTAAGTACTAGCATAGGTAATATAATATATAGGTACCTACGACCTACCTATATAACTATATTATGCTTTAAATTTTATAGTTTATACACAGACAAAATGCATTATAGTTTGTAGGTATAGGTACTACTGAATTAGAATTTGTAATATACGAGTATCTACCTATATTATTAACTATAAGTACCTATTCAATGTTTTGAAAATGTATAAATAAGGTATTAGTGTAAAGCAGTCCTGATTTACTATACACGATAAATATTATCGATCAATATTTGACATTGAAAATATTATTGACATATAATATTATTTTATATTGGTTATACTGAAAATATCAAAACCGTTTCGATATTTGTTGACTGGTTTTTAATACTGATATCAATGGTATTGATCGTGTATTGGCCGCTTACTAGTTACTACGATAGTATAAGTACCATGTGCGTCCCCATGGATTGGAAAAGAGGTGTTCGCCATCCCCCATAAAAAATTTGAATGTATAAAATTACTCTCATTGTCAACATAATAATAATGATCAACATTTTAATTTACCTTTATATCTACCTAAGTATAAAAACTAATCACCACAAAGATAATAATTATTATCTATGGATAACTATTACTGTTTATATACAGATAATAAGTAATAGGTAACTACTTACCTATGTGGTATACTGGTTTCGGCATGGTCGTGGGCATTATAGTCGTGGGCATAGTCTATGCGGGTATCTGTTATAGGCGTATACGTATCGGTGTGTATTATATACAATGATTGTACTAACAACACTATAATTATATTAATTATATTAACAACACTAAAAATTAAACATTAAAGGTACATTAGGAATTTATGAAACAATACTTTGTTACGTAAACTTATTTGTAATATTATGTAGTCGCATTATAAAAAAAAAATTAACTTGTCTGTCCAAACCTCCAAACTATTAAAAAATACGCATAGGGTAATTATTGAATTAAAAAATAGATTAGCTCGCCCCCCGGGACTATCTAGGGACGCCCTCGATAAGTATAACTACTAAATATTATTCATTGTACCGACAGTCCTACAACTAATAATAGGTACCTACCTATGATATCTTATCAAATTCAAAATTTTAATTATGATATTTCTATCATAAATCATCAAATTTAATACACTAATACAGTAATACCTATATATGAAACGATAATCGTATTAGTGTAATGATGTAATGTCTAGTAACACATCTATAGTCCTCAGCGATTGATAACTGATAAAGTGATAAGTATACCCAAGCCGTGTAAACAAACTTGAAAGTTTTCATACAAAATTGTTCATATATAATAGGTAATAACTAATAAATAATACTAGTACATAATTGTATACACGAAATTCATTGGACATGTGTCAAAAAAATCACGTTCGCATGCAGTACTGGCGCGGCGGCCGTTAGCCACTGGTGTTATATTATGTTATAGTACCTGTTCGACGTGCCGCCGGTAAAACGTATACACCGGTCGGGCTCGCTCGAGATCGTCCGTCATCGTCTTCACCCCGTCACCGCGTCACCACGCGTCATTGTCACCGACGACGACGACAACGCCGCCGCCGCTGCTGCCGCTTCGGTCGTAACCGCAGCCGCCGTCGCGTAACCGCCTCCGGACGTTTATCGCACGCCCGACATGATTGGCCGACGGACGGACACGGGGGCGTGGCTTGGAACGTGATTGATTTTTTTTCTCTCTATTTTTCGCGTCCTCCTCGCCTCCGTTGCACTCGCACACACGTACTACTTAGCCCGCTATCTCCGTCCTCGGCGATTCGCCTTTTTCCGCGTCTCTTTTCTTCTTATTATTTTTTCTCTCATTATCATCGTCATATTATTATTTTCTTTATTATTATTATTATTATTATTACTTATAACTATTTTTTCTCTTTCCCCACGCACACACATATAGATAATAATAATATAGTCTTCTCTGTCCCGCTATACTGCGTGTGTGTGTGTGTGTGTGTGTCTGCGAGTGTGGTTATTAACATTACATGTTTTATTATTATACCGCAGTAGTGCGTCGGGTATGTGGTAGGTAGGTATACCTAACCTTATATTATTATACGTTCTACAATATTCATGCCGGCAGCTGCTATATACAATAATATACGATTTGTATACTCGTCGAGGCGCGGGCGCGCGCACGCGTGTTTGGTGTTGATGTGTCGCGGGCGAGTTATTTTCGTACGGGCGCGCGAAACTCATCACCGATAGAATATAATACAGAAAAAATTGCATTATTATATTGTCATTACTCATTATATTTAATGTCATCTCGTTCCTTACTTACCGCGTACTACCGTTTCGATATTTCTTTATATGTTATATTATTGTGTTGTGTAGGTAGGTACGTTGTAAAAAATTATTATCCGAATTTTCGATTTAATGTTTATTTATTATCGCGAAACGATTCAGCCGATATTTTGAGATCCGTATGATTGTTTATACCTTATACCTATCGAAATTTAAAATATGTATCAGTGTGGTACATATCCGCCTGCACTCGGATATCATCACCAATCGTCCAGCTGGCCGTCGCAGTGTTACTCGCAACACAAGGTAATGAATAATATTGATAATATAAAAACAATTTTAACCCCTTTTTTACATATACATATGTAGACACTTACCTACTTAAATTATATTTTTATGTCAGTCCGAGATTCTTAAGTAGATAGGTCCACCCTAATATCAGTGTACCCACATCTATATACCTAATTAGGGCCAGGATTTATATGCAATAAAATATAATTTTTTATACATAATTATAAAAAAATATAATATTCTCTTTCACATACCTATATTATATACTTAATTTATATAATATTATGTCCTAAAGAGAAATTATACGGGGTTTTTCACCAAAAAATGTATGTTAGGTAGGTTGTAGGTCCCTATATAAAAACATAGATAGTTATATAATATACTTCATACCTAATACTATGTTTATATTAACCGTTCAAAAAATAAACTGTTCAACACGATCTAAGTGTAAATAAGTCTTAGCGATGCTTCAATATTTTCATAATATATATATATTAAAGTATATAATATAGTGTATCTGGTATCATATAATATATAATAATTAAAGTATAGGTACCTACTAGTTAGTACTGTATAGGTACTCATATTATATAGACAATTAGACTATAGTACTATCATTGTGAATTTCTGTAGTACGTAAAGTATACGTTCAATTAGAACTCTATAGATAACTATGTAGTTATAATAATATCGGCCCCGATATAGGCCCGGGAATCAGTGTGTTAAAAATTAATTTTATAGCCGTAGCTGTGGACATTTTAATTTAAGTAAAACAAATAAAATAAAAAGCAAGCTTGTTGATATGATTAAAATATAATATTATACTCGATATTATATATTATTCTTGTAATCATATAACATAGGTACCTTTTTACTTGTTATTGGCGGTACCTACCGATTTATTATTTATACAATTTAATTTTTGTTCTTAATAAATATTAGGTATAATGGTATATAGGTAACAACGGAATTATTTTGTCTATACTTGTTATGCAAGTGCTTTATCCAAAATAATAATTACATTTTCCAACATTTCAAATTGTTATAACTTATAATGTAAAAGTAGATAAAAAGTCTGTTCAAGTAAAACTACATAAAAGGTAAATCTATGACAAAAAGTTTTGACTGCAGTGCGATAGTTTTGCGTCACACTTCACTTTGTATAATAATGTGATAAAATATTAGAAATACGTCTATAAAAAATTTTAAAACAGTTAAAATCAAAGATTTACCGGACTATAATACCTTCCATAATACAAACATCCGCGGGCTATCATATCTTATTTACAGTAGGTATACTTTTTTTTAAAATTATTTAGTCCCCAAATTAAGGTTTCCACACCAGCCCCATAATGTGTAATTGCGGTTAGGTTAGTTTGGGCACTAATAGTTATTGATTATTATTCTATGTCATATATACCCATATAATATGATACTTAAGAAACATCATGTAATAATTTGATCAATCAATTCAAAATTAATTTTTCCGTCATAATTTTATTATTTAGGCAGGTTGGAATATAATGTGTGTATAGTAAAATTATTATAAATCTAAGTTTCTCCAAAATAAAATCAATAAACTTTAAAATAGGTAGTTTTGTGTTTATTGAATTAAACACTAAATAAGTATTCCCGATATGTTTAGTGGATGCATTTTAGTTCAAAGTAATATATTAATAATTTATAACAATATGAAAATAATTATTATTTGGACATCGCTTGTGTTTTTTTTTTATTATAAGTAATGTTTAAAATTTAAAAATGGAAAATAAATACCTATATATTTAACAATAATTTTAAATATAGCCTTAATATAATAGGTCCTATAATAATTACAAACTAATATATAATATTATAAATACGTGTGAATAGATGATACAATTATAATAATAAATAAATAGATAGATACAGCTACCTAGGTATATCAAAGAATTAAATACAATACATAAATATTTATAATTTATAAATTCCCGTATGAGATCGAATTCTTTGACGTTTTCATGATCGGTGTGTTATCTGTTAATATAATTTTATTGTTTCCTTTTTTCCTTCACGATAATCGTGTGAATTATAATTAGGTACGTTATTATAGACAGCAGGAAGCTCTATTAGTCATGAAAATATTCAAGTTAGAGAATATTTTAATAATCACCTATTTGTTCAATATATTCAGTTCATTGTGTTCTTTAGTACCTATATAACCGTGTCCAACCATATTCGTAAAATACAATTGTATCTTTTTTAATTGAAATATTATCATTGAAAAAATATCATATATTATAATATTATATTATATACCTTCACTTAAAAGAATACTTAACAAATATGTAATATCAATAAATCAAAAAAATATAATGCTGAACTTTAATATATTTAACAATTAGGTGCCTATGTAGGTACTTTGGTATCAATTAAAATAAAAAATGTGCATTTACTGGATAATAGTATTTTTTTACCAATAACATTTTTATAAATTAATAAAAACCATTAAACAATAATAATATTATTATAAATATACGTGATTCAATGTATTGTATTATATTATATTATACGAATGTATATAATACTTTTTATGAGATTATGAGATCATGATATACCTACTGTATATAGCTGGTTGGTTTCGGTTGTAAAAAACTTTATCGTTATGTAATTTACGTTTACAATGTAGATTCTACATAATATATTTTACACGATATTATGCTAACAAAAATTTGGGTTTTTGGCAAAAGCTGTAAATGAACCATAGACGTTCACAGCAGACGATGATTTTGGCATAAAAATTGTGTGGGTTAAGGTTAAGGTCGAAAAATCGGGTTTAAGTTGGAAAATAAATTTCACTTTGAGTTTCTTTTCGTTCGTGGATGATGCAGTTTTGTTTTGTTTAATGGGAGCCCATTCCTCTCATATATACTACACAGCTGTAATATACAACATGCAGGAAGTTAAAAAATATCCGGTTCAACCACGTGTTTCTCTCGTAAATCGAGTGACACACACCGCGTTTTCAATGGACTTGTGTGTAACAGACCCTCCACGATATGACCTTGACCCGGAATAGTGGGTTTGCAAAGTACTATATGTATGCAGTTGATTGGAACGGTTTCAAAAACGGAAAAAAAGGGGTCGGGGAGTATACCTATACGGCTACACGCGTCTGAAATGCATAGTGGTCGAAAACTAGGGCGGGCGGTGGTCTCACATTATATATTGACATATATGACATGTAGGTAATGAAACTAAAGCTAAATTAGTCCACATCATAGACCGCATATCACATTATAATTTTTTAAATAAATCATGAGCATTGTGTATTGTTTGTGAAGGAAATATGTTTTAAGTGCTTTTATAAATATTGTAGTTATAGGAACAGAATATTTTTTATTTTAAAATAAGTTTCAATGCATCATGATGGTTGAAAATGTTAAAAGCTTATTAGGTATAAAAATGTATATATGCTGTATGTTTATTGTTTATATAAGACAATTAATGCAATAAGTACGTAATGTAATTGTATAATTCTATGGCCACTGTTTAAAAAGTCTGTTAGAATTGTTTTATAGTACAATAATTTATAAATGCATTTCAACTTATAATTTCAAGCATACGAATATATTATATACATTAATAATAGGATTTTTGATTTTTTTCATAGTCATATATGACATAGAAATATAATTAGGTTATACAGCCTCTACATAGTGTGTGTACTGTGTATATAAACATTACGCATATTGCGTATATACTTCAAACTGCCACTTATACAGATTTGAGATTAATGATATATTTTGAAAACGCAATAAAGATTTATTATCAAATTGTACCTATATGAGAATGTTTTTTTAGACCAAAATAATTTTATCAATATAAGAGGTAGGTCCCTCGCATTCATTTAATGTTGAGATTTTTTTCTAGATTTTATGTAGATTTTTGTTTAATACACTCAAACTAATTGTCACAGTGTTTTTATTGTAATAATTCACAGACACGACTGTAAGGTCATCGTGCGTCTTAAGATGATTAGATTTATTTTTATTTCTCACGAGTGTAAAAAAAATGTGCAAAATATTTGAACAAACATCTGTTATACATTAATAATTAAGCTGTATGTAACAGGAATGTTTTAAATAAGAGAAACCAGTTTAATGATCACAATACAAATTAATTTAAATTGTTGAAACTTTTTTGTTGTAACTTTTTCAATTAATTGATCATACTGTTAAGGTTAACGAAATACCATTACATAATATTATTATCATTTTGCATATTTTGTATATTATAGTAATTAGTCATTCTATATAAACCTAATATAATATGTATAACCTATTTATGGCTTTATACATATATTATATACTATATATTATATTGTGTTCACACTTCACATAGTAAGTGATTTCCACAATGTCTTTTATTCCTACACCGAAGTTGTTTTTTGTATATAGGTACCTACCAACATTGTTCATAAAACATGTTTGGTTAAGTATATATTGTGTTAGATTTTATTAGGTTTATATTATATTAAGCAAATTACTTTTACTTCTCAGTTTTATTAACGCGCGAGATTATTTTACTAAAAATAAAGTTACTATTTAGCAATTATACAGTACATACTTTTACATTATTTAAACACAACGATAAATGTTATCATTTAAAAAATATGTTGGCTGGTTTAACAAACAATAGCCTATCTTTTAATTTTGGGGACTGTGGGACTGTGATTGTTACGTACAATTATTGAAGATTTACAAATGTTATTCATAAATTGAATTTATTGAGAGAAAAAAATCGAGTAGGTCGATGATGAAAATAAACGTGTCCCAGTAAATTAAATTGCCACCTACAAGAGTTGTGCACATGAGCAATACGGAAAAAATTAATTTATTTTATCATTGTGCGTAATAATATTCTATGGTTATAAATTTATAATAATGGAATACGCCTGGACAATAGAATTGCATTTTGTGGCCGTCATTGATATACACGACCAGGCGCACAATATTCTGCAATTCTGGCAGTTCGTGGGCGAATTTATAATCATATTATAATATTTTTCTCCTATATTTATCAAAAATTAAATCTACACAAATCTCCTTTACAAGTAGTAATTCAAATACAAATGTCCGCAAAGCAATTTTCGTCGTGTCCGGTTCGGCTATTCGGTTACCGAGTTGGAAAAATAAAATAAAATAAGTACCAGACTAAGCGGAATTGTTAAATAAAAAAAAGGCGGAGAAGTTCCACTCGAATTGTAGAGCTATAATAAAATTTACGATCTGGCAAAATTTCAAAAGGACAAAAATATTTTTTTTTATTTTGTTAGAAAATGTTTTATTTTAGAACGTCAAAACCTTGATGAGGGCGTCGCGATTAGGCAATTTAGGTACCCTCGAGCTTCTGTTCGAAAATAGCACCGGCCGCGGCAGCCCGTATATAACGTGCAGCATAAATGTGTATAAATAACGTGTAAAAAATAGGCCGTTTCGATGTGTGAAACGCGCTCTCGAAACGAAAACAGTATATAGCGTGCATGCAGCAGTAGTTGAAAAATCAATAATTGTAATAAATAAAATCGACGTCAGAGCAATATCATTACATAATATTATAAGAAGACTATGTGATGGAAAATCATTTGTAAAACAATAACAGAGTGCGATATATTCACGACTGTATTAGCACCGCGTGATGTTTGGCACGGTTGTAAAACACATACTGGACCTTAAAAGATTCAGCGATTTGAAGGGCGTTTGGATATAATCCAGTTGGACCGACGTTTTATTGTATTTTATTTTCTCACGACCGTTTTGGCCGGTAGGTCAGCTTTTTCTCGTGAATCGCGACCATCACAGGTAAACGTCTGCAGCGAGGCTAGACCACGTGGCTTTATTTTTTTTCCTACATTGCAGATCATCGCTCTGTAGTTTATAGTTTTATATAACAGGTATTTTATTCGTATATGATTTGGGCTGATATACATGCAAATTATATATTTAGTCTCGTTTATTATTATACGCGTTTCAGTGTTATACAGGCTTATAAATTAATTATTAACAGATTATAGGGTCAGGGTGTATCAGGAAGATATAACGATTTATACATGCAGTACATTGAAATTACATTTGAATAATTGCAGTGCATGTCATGTTTTCCTGATACACCTTTAAAATGACGCAATACTTTATTAGTAGATATTTATGTTTACCTACGCGTGGTTCAATTTGAATTTATTGTGTTTTTTGTGTATATATAGTATAAACATATATATTTTTGTGTACTATAAATAAAAAATAACGATTTTAGCTTTTGTATGTTGGTATATAATAGGTATAAATACTGTTTTTCACGGCTCAAACGAATTATATCGCTGTATATATATAATATGTGGTTTGAAGGGATATAATATAATATATAGAGGGGTTGATAAGTATCAGAAGTTTTATCTATATTATATATAAACAAGGACTGTTTCCTAATGGAGTGGACTTCGTGAAATTACCTGCAGGGAAGCAAACGTATATAAAGTAAACGTTCTTTAAAAAAGCCCAAGGCAATTTTTTTTAGTTACGTGATGCCATTTCAAAGCTCTAGATAGCAACAAAATTGAAAACTACACAAATATGTAATTATAATATATATATATATATATATAATAATAATATATATAATAAGGGAACTTAAAACTCTATACTATCTTTTGCAGTTTCTACTTTTTCCTTACATATTAAATAGCAAATGATTTTCTTTAAATTAAACAGAAAGATAATTTCTAAACAAGTGTATTTAATTTAATATTTATTTAAATGGAGTAATAAACTTAATTTTGCATTTTTTCACCTTTCCCTACTTCTTTAAAATTCTTCAAATGCTTTTTTCTCTTTTTATGATACATTTTAAACGTATTTACGTGTATTTACCGTGGTACAAATCAAAAAGAGCTTGTGAAGGCGCGTTGTGGATGGTAATAATATTTATTAAATGTTTCAAATAGTATATAATAGAAAGTATCTATACTTATAATATCATAGCTACGTGTGTGATCGTTGCACTGAAAAACTACAGAAACTACGAGATAGTCCTTGAAAGATAATTTTTGATGTACAAGAATATTTTAAATCCGAACCGTCTACATTTTCCCGAAGACAGTCTATATAGTGTGTCTAAATATTTTATGATTTTTAAAGATAATTGATATAGACTTGGTTTATATAGACTACTTATTTAGTTATTTAAATGTTCTATTTTTTTTTTATTCACGTTTATCAAATTTCTTGATAAAAAGCTCAAAAATGTACGGTTCCTCGAAAGTTGTTCTTATAGTACTAACATATACAGTCAAATCACTATAACAGTGTTTATAATACGAGGGCAGTGTATAAGACATAAGTGCTATAGTTATATATCAGTAAATTGGTAAGCCACAATTATTGTGAAATCGCATGTAACCACGACCGCATAAATAGTATATATATAGTTTATATGTATAGCATTATAATGTATAGGTAGGCACTTATACTATATTCGTATTCCGGCACTCGACCGTTGCTCGACTATATTATTATAATATTATACCGTTCATCCTGAGCCCTGATCACCCTGCACTACTTCACCACACGACCTCTCTCGGCATCACTGTGGCTTTAAATTGATAAAAAGGATCCTTTACTATATATATGAGACTTGTACACGGGGGCCCAAATGACATTAGCATTCCGGTCGGGCGAGACTTAATCAAAGGAAGATGCCTATATTAAGCATATATATAGTGTATATAATTATTATAGAGAATCAGTTGCTCGTTCCACTGGGACCGTTCAGGTCATGTCCCTCCACGGTTAAATGTTATATACCTTTACGTCGGTTGATAGTCGACGCTCACGCGCATGTATAGTTGGACAAGAACTGATACAATAACAATATATTAATAACGGTCGCGATAACGGAGGAGTAGGAGGTAGGTAGGTTCTCTCGAGAGATCGCGTTTGCAGACAAAATTATTGTAAATTGATATGCGTAACCCATTCGGCGGCCCGAGTATATGGCATCTTGTACACGGCTCTGTATAATTCGATTATTATCGCCGTTATCCGGATTATATTGCTGGGGTCCGCGACGTTTCCAGAGGGCTCTGATATAAGTGATATAACGTGCATTGTACACAAACACACACACAGCATACATGCTAGTCGAGGCACTCGTTTTTGAGTATATCGACCAAGACGAGTGATCAACGATGAATGATGATGAATGTGTAAGTGCATCCCAGATCATATTAATTATTATTGTCACAAAAATTATGCTATTGAGTAATTGAATTACAACCGAACAATGTCATTATAATCGTGGTATAGAATGTTAAGTGTAAATATATGCTTAAACTTTAATAAGTATTGTTGTTTTTGATAATATTATACGCTATAATTAATATCGATTATGCGTAGGTTTGTGAATTTTATTGAAATATAATATAGTAGGTATATTTGTATAGGTATTTAAGCCTTTTCGTATTCTCATTTCTATTTGTCTAGATTATGTATCAGGTACCTATATATTATTTAGTATTTATTGATTTCAGTGAAATGCAGTACCTAGGTATTCTTAAAACGTTAATAACCTTTTTAATATAAAAATGTATTTGGTTCTCTCTTACTCAGATACAATATTTTAACTATAGTAACTACTAACTAAAACCATTATACATTTGAGACATATTTATTTTAAAAGCATTTCTTATAGTTTTCATACTATAAAATACAAATATATTATAAATTATATAAGTATACGTACATATTTCTCGATTCGATAAAATAATTAAAATAAATATATATCCTACTTCCGAAACTACAAAGACGGCGTAAATATATACATTATAATAATGAGATACATATAATATAATATTATACGTATATATTATTATACATGTATTAAGAATGTGTTGGTCGGTTGGAGGACTATAGAGGCGAGACTCATCTGGTTATTTTCGTATCATAGAAGAAATAATATTTTACCAGTTCATATTTCATAGGAACTTCTGCTGCGGCTCGGATGTATTGACTTGCCGCGTACGCTGCAGATTTATAGCGCTCGTTTTACGCTCAAAATAGACGGACATGCACGGGACACGGCAGTGGCTTATAATAGGCCTTCGGTTCAACAGACGGCATTGTTTTACCGACACTGCTACAAAGCTATAGTATATTATATATTCTAATGATAGCAATAGGTGTTGTAGACACCGTGTTGAAATAGCTTCCAATCATGTTACAATAACAAAATGTTCAAAGTTTACACTAAACTTGCCGTTCTATACAGTTATGTAATTAAATGGTACTTGATATGAATGTTTTATAACCACCTAACAGTGGGACCATACATATTTTGTCAAAATTTGAAATATAAATACTCATAGAAAAAATCGAGCATATGTATCTTTAATGTTTCTCAACTGCTAAACTGCTATTATAACTAATGTGAGGGATCTTGCAGCATTACATTTTCAAGCATTTTGACCCAACAAAAAATATTTTATGAACATTTATGAAATAAAAAAATTACATTATAAAATTAACATTTAGTGAATATTCTTCATTAGTCTTAGGTGAGTAAGTGATAGAAAAAAAATTCGTAATCAATTTAATTTTTTTTTATGTGTTTTATTATATCTATACAACGATGAACTAAAATTCAAAATTTGTAAAAAAAAAGCCATGGAGTTATCTATCTCCCATATTTTTCCTGCGTTTACGCCCCTGATTCTATACATACCTATAATTAAATATTTATAAAATATTAATTTACCGCAGGATTTCAAATTAAAAATACAACAATAATAACAAAAAAAAAATCCCTTAAAATTTCAACGTTAATTTTTTAATTTATTATTTTATGGACTGGCCATTTTTTTTCATATTATTTTTTATTTCAATATAATCCAACGTTACATTCTCTCATGTACCTAATACTGCGGTATGAAAAACTATACTATTTTCAAACACATACGTACACATATGTAGACGTAAACATTGAGTATTACCATATGTTATCCAAACAATAATTAGACACGTTTTATTTATAGTACTAATAATAATACTGTATAATATTATAGTATAATATAGCGTGGCAGACTGGCAAATATAAAATCGAATGCACGTGTATGGTGTATTATTGTTCAATATTATACATTTATACTGTATTACTAGCTGTACATTGTACCTATTCCTATATAATATATAGGATAGGGGAAAACGATAAGATCCTATTTGGTGTAATATTATTACGATCTTTGAGCGAGATTATACTTCAAAAACGAAAACAGTCTAATAATTTGATGTATCCCACGGAATAATTTATGTGTATGATAATAATATTCTAAATATTACGTACAACTGTAGTTGTATCGATTTCTTGCAGACATCCGTTATTGAATTGTATCTAAATTGAAGTATATGACTGTTGTAATATAAATTATATGCGCCACTGTGATCAACAGATTTCGTGTTAGAAAAATGTGTTTTATTCGTATTGTGCCGTAGAACTGCAGCGGCAGCAGCAGCAGCAGCAGCAGTAGCTGCTATCCGATCGATTCGTCTCGATAATATCATCGCAAAAATAAGTCGGTCGGAGGGTTAGGCGAGGGGGGAGGCGAAAAAAAAGGGCAATTAATCTAAGGGGATGTCTGGTTTTTGTATGTGTACGATTGCAAAGGATTTAAGCGTTAGCCTCTGCAGGATTTAAAAGAACCGGCATGACGGACTCATTAATTCTGGTTGTCAGCGACGCGCCGAAGAAACACTATACCGCAGTCGTTGCAGAATAGTTACAAATCTACTAGTAAATGGCGGATAAATGACTGGCGATTTTTCGAATAAAACTCGTATGTATATGCACACGCACGAGACCGTTAATATCGCAGAAGGATCTGTGCATCATAGTATTGTAGTATAATAATATATATTTGCAAATATGTATACATTGTGTATATGTGTAAGCCGACGGCAGACATCGATTTTCCAGACTATTTTTTGAAAACCACTGCAGTAAGTGCAGTATCAGCAGCGCATCGGTCGCGTTCGACTGCATCTTTACGAGCCCTAGTTCTCTCTAGGGTCATATATAATAAACATATATATATATTGTACTCCACCCATGAATGCATTTTGCATATTAACAATTGTTCGCCTGAATTTTTTTATTTAAAATAATTTCACTCGCTGCTGCAGACGATGTCACTGCAGAATATAAATATTAAATGAACACAATATATATATATATATATATAATATGTGTCTGTATGACTACTGTATGCTATTAAGCGATGTATACATATTTAATATTTATATAATATATATTGTATTTAATGGTGGAAGCATTAAAAATGACTTTATCTGGCATCTGCAGATTCAATAAATAATATACAGTTTTAAAATATTTTCGATTTGATTCTTAGGCAGGTCGTTGTTGTCAATCGTATTTTTTCATATAGGTACATATAGGTGTATTGTGTATACACGACTCATTTATTAAATCAAAAAGAAAACGTGTTTTACATAATAATTGTGTAAGTACATATAAAAATTACTGATTATATTATAATATACTGCATATAGACGTATAGTGTGTATTCTTACCTATAATCATTTAGTATTAGTGCATGAAGTGTAAGCTCTGAATCACCCCACTGCGTTTTTTTTTTTTTTTTTTTAATAACGATGTTAATCACTTTTAATGTTTAAGTATAATTCTAATTTATATTGTCATCTACTAAATTCTAATTGTTTTCTCGTTCATGCACTATATAAGGGCTGCTGCAGCTGTAATTCGTATGCTCGTTTTCGCGTCAGTACGTTCGGTTGCTATTAAGACCCATAACAACGGTATTACGTTGAACACGATTTGCCCGTATAATGTGTACCATTTATAGGATCGAAGGGACCACTGGGGCGCAAGAGGACGTGCGGGTAGAAAAGTGAAAAGTGAGTCGGCGGACGTGGGAGCAGGAAATCAGTGCCAGGGCTGGGGGGAAGCATGGGTGGTGAAATAAAACCGCTGCGTTGACCGAAATTTATTGCTGCGTTTTTCAAACCAAAGTTTAGGCACTTAAAAAATATTGAAAAAAAATATAAAACATCCGACCTAAATACAATAAATTAAATAAATTTAAAAAAAAAAACACTATAGAGGGAAACGCCACGGTGGTTCTCGCGGCATAAGTTTACGCAACCAATAAATTAAAAAAATTAAAATTAATTTCAGGAGGAGAAAAAACAAAAAGAAAAAAAACAATGAGCCATTATTGTGAAACGTCGAAACCGTTTTGTCTGTCGCCACCGCTGCCGCCGTTGCTGCAGGCTTTTTGGACGGTTTGGCGGTCGTGTTCGGGCGACCGGGCCGGACAAGAACTACGCGAATTGGCGAAAATATATATATATTTATAATATAAAAGGGGTCAACAAACATGAACGGGGACGGTAGTGATGGTGTTTAACGTGTTCGGGCATCGGTTAGTACAACTTTCCGACCCACGTCTGCGGCGTATATACAGGGCCATATTATATATATATATATATTATAATATTATTGTGTATATTATGGTCTTTGGGTCCTTCCATTGTGCTTTCGGACGTTTCGCCGAGAATAATTCACACGGTCTCTGCTGCTACTGCTGCTACCGCTCCTATACATGTCATTTACAGTTTTATAAAACAACAAACCGAGGGGCGCAGAGTGAAATTTCATCTAAAGGATGCGGCGATTGAATTACCGCGATTGAGCTTCTATAATAATAATAATAGTATATTAAACTAGGTATATTATGTACATCGTTTTCTTATTATAATTATTATTGATATTGGAGGTATACCCAAAATGCGACTTCCATCATAATATAACTACACTATTAAGACACGCTTTTTGACCTGTATGATTTCAATTAATATTGTATATTATCTACTTGCATAATAATTATTCGTCAACTAACTTATTATTCTTTTGAAATTCTAATTTGGCTATATCGTTAACATGTTTTACGCATAGAGTATACTGTATATATATACAGTATACTTATACTTAATTGTTTAAGAATTTTAACGAATTATGATGAATTCAACTACAAGTAAAATATTAAAATATAGATACTAGATACTTTTCCATCTTAACTATTCACAGCTATAGCATGTTTTGATTTTTTCCGCATTGTCAAATATAATAATAATTATATAAGTAAATAAATATACATCCATTAGGAGGACACACTATACTGCGGCTATTACATAATGGACTAACTGTTAAATTTAAATACAATTAAAATGTATTATTCAATTATTCCGTGTATAGATGATTTGTACCTATTTGTATTAATAAAATAATCATATAATTTGGACTAATAAATTTCTTACGAGCTTAAAGAAATAATAATTGATAATTGTTGATATTTTTTTGGGCCTGTATATTATATAGGTATTGTGTGGAAGTTTTAGGGGAATAAATAAAAGTAGTTACTGTAGTCCAAAAATTAATATGTTGTCATAATTGTCTATATAGTACATAATTAAGTTATTACCTATTAAATTTAATAGTTTATCTTTATAAATTAAAAATATTTTATATTGGTTAAATATTTGGGGTATATACTATCTAATAAGATTATATTGGCACATGACATAATATATTTGCCATCGTTTTTTCTATATACAAAACGATATTTTGCTTTTATAAAAATCTGATAAAAACACATATTTCATCGAATGTCACATAACGTCAATTGTAATATTTTATAGATAAAATATTACTTTTTAGAAGGCAATACTATTGATTACTGAGATATAGAAAAAATAAAAATAAATATATTTTTTCTATATATCTATACTTGCATATTAGCAAAATTAAATTACACGACAGTTTGTTAAATTTCTAATTCGTTATACTTTATACTATGTGGCAAGCATTATAAAACCTTAAATCATAAAGTAAATAGAAGTGCCTATATCTGAAAAACAGTAAACACCAGGTTAATTTTTATAATAAGTTTTACCTATATGAGAAAAAGTTATGTATAAGTACCTACTTCGGTTATAACTATTTTAATTTTATAGTTTATGGTTAAGCTCGAAGAAAACCGTTTTCCTCTTTTATATCCAATTTCGAAAAATCACTGACGTATGTACCCATGTATACAAATCCACACACGCGATATTATGCCTTTGCTAAGAGACCTACTGCATCATACATTACATATATATTGTAAGATATGTGGGTGTGATTTCTTTTTCCGTATAATAATAAAAATACTCAAAAAAGGGGAAAAAAAACTTATGTTTATCGTGTACGGTGTACGGTCGTAGAGCGCGGGGCCCTTGTCCACGCGTTATTTACATGCCGGATTGCTGGTGTTTCGGGTGGGGGGGGAAGTGTTTCAGGAAATTCGCGAATAAAACCTCATGGCTTAAATCGTCGTTATAAGCGGCCGTGTTTGAAGAGGGCAAGGAAATCTACACACACACATAATATATATATATATACATGGGCAATATACAGTGCCCTCGTGCACAGATATACGATTTATGCGCAATCGACGGTCGTCCGCGTTGTACGTTATATATACACACACGCGAGCACCTCCTACGCGATGTCCAAAAGTCTGCGGTACGAGCTCGGACACTCCTTTGCAAACGTCCCTTTGCGTGTAACCCGCGGGGACTCAACTCCTGCCGCCGTCGTTGCTGCGGCCCGTGCCGTTTAATTAATAGGATCGTTTATTACACGTATGTATATATACACCATAGAGTGAGTGAGATAGAGTGAAAGAGAGAGAAATTATACAGTGGGTGAGAGAGATATAGAAATAGATAGATATCGATCGACGACCACTATCCCCTCTCTTCCGATACCGTAATATGATAGGCGTTTCCGATGTTAACATACTGCAACGGTTTGTGTATATACAAAGCATGTGCCTACGGTATATCGTATATCATATTATATAGTTATTAGTTATTGTACAATAACTATACGCACTTATTTACAGAAGTATAGAGACGCGTAGTTAAAAAACGTTGGTCAATCCGATCACAATATTCTATCGAACATTTCGGACAATTGGTCGATTTTCTCTCGGAACCATCCAATATAGTGTCTGGAGGACAGTGTACGGTGTACGGTTTTAAGCAATGTGTTAGTTTTTTCGTATAGTTACAACTTACAAGTAGAACTATATTACTATTTAAACGGGTTTCTAACAAACATGGCAAAGTGAGAAATAAAACCCGTAGAAAAGTGATAATTGGAAAAGTTTCTCTATATATGTACATATTTACATAATAATAAATTATTATATGTTATCCTATAACAACAGTTGTACCTATATAGTTACCGTATATTCTATATATTATCGCTCGGCCAGAAATCGTCTATTCATTTCGAATGTTATATAGGTAGTGAAATTTAAATTAACATTACGCGTTAGCTGTAACAGCTCGTGCCGTTTATCTTGTTTTCATTTACCGTCTTTCAGTTTCCAGAACGGTTTATTAGATTTACCTATCAAGAGACACTTGTCACTTCTTATCTAGTTGTTCACATCTCCCGTATTGTGTACGGTTAAACGAAACCGAATTCAATTTAAATTTTAAACCTAAGGTATTGGTGTTAACAATAACAGGGCAAATTGTATTACTTTCGTATGTTTACTGTACGATAGTATAAGTATATTTATACGGTTATATTATATGCATTATAATTTAAGCACTGTGTACACTATAGTGTTCGTGATTATAATATTATTACGTGATATTTACACATTTGCGCAACAATGCGTGTATAATATGTAGATATATCATAATAATAATATGTACTATGTAATTGCGATTGTGATCAATATAAAAATAAGAAAAATATTTTCCTGCGTATATAATAATAGATTTTATGAGATCAATGGTAGTATCCATATAAAAAGTGATGCGAAAAAATCGTGACGTATAATATTATACCGATACAACAGTCGTTTGTATATTTATTCGATGGAAATCGAATGCTAGAGTTCAATAAATATATTGAAGTTATAGAATTGTTTAATCAAGGGGTGCACGGCAAGTCAGTTTTCGTAGGCGCATCGGAAAAAAATCTATTAAAAACTTCATTCATAAATAAATATACATATGTTCTTCAATATACATAAACATTGCAGCGGTAATCGTGCCGTGAAGACTTTATAACCGAGCGGCATTGGTGGTTAAAAATCCCTATGTAAACGCGGCACAGAAATCCTCATCGAAAATCCTGGGGAAAAAAATAAAAAAAAAAATACCGGAAAAAAAGATTACGCCGTTTTATCCCTTAATTCGCGTTAGCAAACACGCAGAGTACGGCGGCGGCACCCTTCCTCGCTCGTTCTCCGTCGAGAGTTATACGCGTGACGACGACGCGTATACGTTCCTCTCGATCTTATCTGCTCGGTTCGGAGAAAATGTGCATCGGCGGCGGGAACGGAGAACATAAGAAGAAGAAAAAAAAATACGAAAAGGCAATCGCATTAATACGCCAAGTACAAACTACTATTTATTACTATTCGGGCGGGCGAGACGCGACCGAGAATGAGACTGCACGTTATATATAAAAATCGTCTGCGCGCACCCACCCCGGGGGCAGTTGTTTATTGCTCTCCGATATAATAATATGTATGTACACTAAAACACGTATGCGTGTGTATGTACGCGCGCGCGTGTGTACGTGCCAACCACGCGGGTCGTTCTCTAGCGAAAATCATATGCAAATGGAATATACGCATCCACTTTTAAATCGGCCGCGGTGGCGGTGGTCGGAAAGAATATAGATGATACGCGCGCGCACGCCGGCCTCGCGTCTATACGATAATAATATACGCGTGCGGTTATGATACCCTTTATCTATATATACACGCTAAATATAATAAATATAAAACTACCCTCTGCAACTGTTACGCACTCGTCGCCGTGGCCGCCGCAGCCCTCCTGCATACACCCCCACCCCCCTGCACTGCGAGTGTTGTCGACCCGCTTCAACCGACAGTCACATCATCACCACCTCCCCCGCCCCTGCCACAGTCAGTTTTGGACGACATTATTTCATAATAAGTTATAATATTTTATTTATAGTATCATAGTTAGAGAGAATATACCATATCGTATATTTCTAGAAAAATTATGCAGGAAATCATCCACATATTCGATATTAGTTATTATAGATGAACACGAATAAAAGTGTACCACACAGTACAATAGTATAATGTAATTTAATTTAATTTATCCGATTTGTATACACCTCCGCATTGGTATGTCACTAAATAATATTATACATGAAAAAATTAAATTTGGAATCAATATCTCGAAGTATAATGTTAGGGATTGGCAATCAAAGATTGAACAGAGTTCCAATACGGTTTTTTAGTTTTTTAGATAAAATCTGTACATACCATAACTGATTTTTAGTTGAGATAATATAACCAGCATTCAGCTATTTGAATGTCACGTTGTTGTGGATGTTTGACGCAAGTGTAAAAACATAAACTCATGATTATTTTTTTATAAATGTTATATTTTTTATTCTGTATATTTTTAATAAGATTCAAAAAAAATGGAAACATACCGGTAGAGCATTTGGAGTTAAAAGACGTGTGTTTCATTAATCATCTGTGTCGACGATTTAAATTAAACACAACATAATATTATATACACGCAAAACCCACGCATAAACGACCTGTCGCGTGTGTTAGTTTGTCTGTGTGCGCGCTCGTGTTATTGGATACAAATTTCCAACGTCGAGTGAGATGGACGTTCTCATAATATTATTAATATATATTTTATATAGTAGATATTATTTTAATGATCTCTTTGCAGCGATAATCGACGCCGCCGACGAATTTACTTAATATATTTATTTTTTTATCCAACGGTTCGCAGTATTTTAAACTTTTGCTATTTAAAAAAAAAAAATAAAATAATATTTCCGTTATTCATAGAAGTTTACATAATATTCTATAGTATTTGAAAATGTTGACATCTAAAAAGCAATTATATTTTTAACTAGTGGTGTAATTATAAAAATTTGGGCCAGATGCAAAATACCAAAGACTACGAAAAAAATATGCTGGTAATGCCCTTTTTTGCTGTCAATGGACATTAGGGCCCCAAGCAGCCGCATTACCTTACTTAACCTAACCTATTTAACGTACCATTTAAAATAAAATATTAATACAATGTCTGAACGCTTATCTAAACGTGTACAACTAATTACACAAAATAAACGTATAATTATTGAGCATAGATATAATATAATCTTTAATCAATGGTATAATATTTCGATAAAACTACAATATAATGTTATGTTGAATATATCGAAATGATACCCCATTTGCGCAGTAAAACTTTTATGGGACTATTATTGTTGAATAATCGCATTTAAGATTACCATGTATATCTTTAAAGGAATAAATAAAAGTTATCATGAAAAAAAATCACATGTATTATAATAAAATTATATTCACGCACATGTTTAATTGAAATTGCCTATCAATCTGACGATTTAGGAGCGATGTTACATTTTCGTTGTTACAATATTTTAATTTCAATGTTGTATTGTGAATTGTGATAAAAGATCATTGCTACAACACAGCATAACACTGCATACTTACACATTAATATTTGATTGACAATACACAAATATAAATATTATAAAGTCCAACTAAAATTCATCACTATTTTAATAAAAAAAGTTCAAATATCAAACTATTATAAAATAAATAGCTTTAAAATGTATACACCTAATAAATGTTTCATAAATTAAATTAAAAAATATAATTTTAAATCATACAACATAAATTATATTGGTTAATTGGTCAAATCTTCTTCCCGATATAAGTGTTTCGAATTTGGGGAAGACTGAAAGTCAGTATAAAAGGTTGTTTTAAAAAAATCTTGAAGTGCAGAACATTTTACAGATCCAAACAATAATTTTTAATTACAAAACGAGTATTTTCATTTATTATTATAATTAATACTGTGAAACTGTACAGTATCAATATTTTTAGGTAATAAATATTGTGATTGTATCGGAATATCAGATTGTATATTACACCATTGCTGTTGACGGTCCACCACTGTTCGTCGTCAATCGGAGGAGCCGGTGCATTGTATGGTCATCGGTGACACGCGCTAGTTTTATTTGTGTGCGTGTGTGTGTGTGTGTGAGTATTGTGTGTGTGTGAGTGTGTGTGGGTTCTTCGGCGGTCCAAACTAGTCGCCAGGCGCGGACGTTCCTTGACATTTATCGACGATACGCATTTAATTTTTTTCCTCGTTTTTTTTCTTAACTCAAAGTATTATAATATATACCTATAATACAATTTACTCCAAAGCTAGTAGTTTCACGACGACCAAATAAAAAAAATCTTATTGGTGCACACACACACACGATACACTACTACAACTTGACAACCACGCGACTGTCGTATTATATATTATATTAGAGGTATAATATGTTAAACGTTTGCGAGCGCACGCGCATCTTAATTCCCCGGAATAATCATAAAAATAATAATAATACTATATCAGATTATAATATATTCCGGTATATACCATCGTCGCCGCCACCGCCGAAGGTCGAGTAAAATGTTTTTTTTTTTCGTTTAATTTTTTCTTTTCGCTTTGCACTTTGGAAGTTTGCGCGCGTTTGAAAGGAGATCGCATACGCGTGCGTAGATTGTAGGTGTACCTATATATAATACGCGAGATATTATGGTATGGTCGCCGGACATTCTTCGGACGATCGACCGCGGTATCATGTTACCCGGTCGTCGCACAGTGATCACCGCGGGGAATGTGGGTGTCCCGTGTAAAACGCACATAATATAATATCTCGCGATGCCTGTGTGTGTGTTTTTTATTATTATTATTTTTCTCCTTTTTTTTTTTTTACTTTACGAGAGGAGAAAACAAGGTCGACGACCTTATCCCATGTGGCGGTGGTTATGCAATATAGTTCTGATGGATAAGCCTTATTGTATACCACCGCTGCCGCCGCCGCCGATGCTGCTGCTGTAGTCTTACAGCCATCGTCGTTTTATAAATAGCGCGCGGGAACGCTCGCGCGACATCCAGCGGATCGCGGCGCGCGCTGTTCGTGCAGTGCGCGCTCGTTTAATAGTTCGAAAATACCCGACTCCGGTGTCATACGTACACAAGTGTAGATTATTAGCTGGTACTATATTTGCACCACCTGCGGCCTAATTGTGTTTTGGAAATAACTTTAATGGTCGAATCATATATTATTATACAATTATTGCCCCAGACCAAAACCCCCTTAAAGTTAATTATGATTTTTTCTTATAAATATTTCGAATGAATAAAATACGATATCATCTTGTGTCAAAAGTAATAAAAATGAACATTTGTTAGTTGCATTGCTATTTATTTTGTTCGATCGTCGATGCAGTATGCGATTATAAGCGAATAACTTCGTCGGAGAAAACTATTATTTAGATTCTATGTAGGCACCTATATGGCATTTTTTATATTGTTTAGTATCACCACAGGACACTTCTTATAAATAGTATAAAAAATTAAATAATTAAAAATACTAAAATTTCAAAACTCTAAATTTGCATGAATTTAAAGAAAAATTGGGGCGAGCATGCTTGGGGAAAATCACACAAAAATATAAATACTTATATACACGTTACACAGTGGTGGAAAAGGTATATTTTTTTATCCCGGGAAAATTCTATAAATCGTGTCCACTGTAGAATTGTATGTTCATACTTCAATGATGTCGTATTTTTACTTTCGTTCCCATTTCCACGGCTGTTGCTCGAAAATTGTTATTAATTAAAACTTATTAATTTTTATTGTTATGAATAGAAATATACTATAGAGTTTACAGCAGCCTCGTGTCGTACGTTTTGAGAATACGTTCTAGAAATTACTTCTTCTCCCCATTACCCCTTTTATGTGTGAACATAACAATATTATTATTATTATAAAATAATATTATAACATTATTGTCATTTGATGAAAAAAAAACGCTGTCCGTGGGGCGGCGCAGAGAAATTCCGCAGAATCGGTTTACCGGTTGTCGTCTCCAAACTGGTTAGGTCAGATCTCATACAGATTGGAAAATTAGTATTTCGTCGTTGATATTCAAGAATTCGCGAGAGCGAATGGATATACATATACGCGAAAACAGTGCGTACAGATTCCGGATAGATGCAAAATATTATAAAAATAATATATTGTCATGTTTTGTTTTGTGTGGCCGTGTAGGTTCACAATATAACGTTTACCTATAAAATGTAATACCATTTCATTACCTACTACACTTACCATTCGATGTAATCACACACGTATTGCCTATACATATAAATAAGGTGTTTTACAGAAAATAAAGATATGTATTATGTATAATTTATAATTTAAGTTTAAATTAAATAATAATGTCCATTGGGACTATAATGTAATTATATATATTATATATCAATAAATAATTGTTTTAATACCTACATCCCAACTGATCCCATATGGTTTAAATAATAAGTTATATAAACTTTTATATATTTTACTTATAACATATAGGTACTACATGTCATTTAGGCACAATGATTACTTAATATTTTTCAACTAAAAACCGTATCAGTAATTAATATTTTTTTATA
The DNA here is from genome assembly GCA_949089665.1 of Macrosiphum euphorbiae. Lineage (NCBI taxonomy): Eukaryota > Metazoa > Arthropoda > Insecta > Hemiptera > Aphididae > Macrosiphum > Macrosiphum euphorbiae. The sequence goes on from CARXXK010000002.1 coordinate 59,590,780, forward strand.
TTGGTGAAGTCCACCAATCAAACTGATTTCATACTCTTTATAGTCTACAGTAAGTGATGTAAGCATACATTCCAAACATGTTATATAGGCTTTATGCAACAAATTAGTAATACAATAATTGATTGATATCAATAGATAATAATTATATACAAGTCGTTAATGTATCATTTATTAATTCTTTATTTATTTGTTTATTGATAAGATATACCCATAAATGCCTATAACCGCATTGAACATGGTATATATCATTAAATATAAATTATTAGTTGTGTACAATAATAAATTGTTCTCTTAACTAAACGAACTGATTTTGAAAGAATATTGTGCTGTATATATTCTCTCGGTTAGGTCAGGACGAATATTAAAAAAATATTATAAAACCTATTATCATCTTATGTGTAAGAACATTATCTGTATTCTCTCGTCGATTTTAAAATTTTAATATTATATATCCACTCATAACTTGCTTAAAAAATAATTTCGGTAAAAGCCAAAGAGAGAACAAATATAATGCTGTTGTCTTAAGTTTGATAATCGGGTCAAATATTAAAGCTTACAACTCATATATTGTAAGTTTTTGTTTAATCACTTACCTAATGCGCATATTTGAGGTGATTCATTATGCTCACCCTCAATTTTACCTTTATTAAAAAATGTATTCAAATTCTAATTTTTGGAATTCGAAACGGCCATATTTTCAAATACTTTAATTTTTACATAATTTAAGGAAATGGGGAATAGACTATTATTTCCAAACAAGAATAAAATTGTCCTTTTTTATTAAAATTATTATGTCGATAATTTATTTGAAAATGTTGATGTACCTATCTAAGTTAAAATTATAACGAGTAGTTCCTGAGTTATTAAATTGTATATTACCTACCAACCATAACAAAACTTAAAAATATCTAAATAATATTTTATGGGACAAATTTTACAAAATATAGAATTTTGATTAATTATAGTAATTATTTTAATTTTCAAATCGTTATAGTCACCATATTTTCCAAACAGCTATCTTGGACCTAATGGATAATATCCTATTGGTTGTTAGTAGGTATACGCATAGTTAAGTAACTCAAAAATATTACTCTTATGAATTTCGATTTGGATATATCAACATTTTAAAAAGATTTATTTGCTTAACAATTTAGGCAAGAATAATGAAGGAAAAAATGGGGGTGAGCATATTTGGGGTGTATCACCCTGTATATTTTTATGTGCGACGATAAAACAATAATGATTATAATAGAATAGTATATAAAAATACTTTTTACACGCACACAACGCCGATTTGATGTCTGCGCGCCGAGGCGATCGACTCTTTATTATATAATGTTTACCACGCTCGCAACACATGTGTGGGATATTATACCAATACACACACACACACACACACACACACACACACACACACACACACACAATATATTATGTATACATAGGTGTACGTAATATTATTTTCATACGCAACGCACATGGTTAAAGTCGTTGCGATCTGCGCGTGTGTGCGTGTTTGTGTATGTTTTTTTTTTTTGATTTTCGACGAGCATATGCGTTTTGTTCGGAGACCGAGTCTAAATAATAACCACCACTACCTCCACCACCACCGGGACGACAGACCAACAGGATTGTTGTCGTCGCCGTGATGACAAACCGTCCTCTAACGCTTCCCCTAGTTCACCCGACAGGTGACAATCCACTTATTATCGATGTCATTGCCCACATCAAATTATCGATGCGTATCATATTGTATTGTATTTTTATATTATTGTTGAGCCACCCGATTTGAGTTTCTAAAAAAATAATATATAATAATTCGGATAATATCGCCAATGACTTCAGACGTAATCCGTGTATGGATGCTATTATCGCTTTGTGCAGTTTGTCATCCTCGCCAATAACATATTTTGTTGTAGAAGTCAATTTTGAATCAAGATTTTTTTGTAAAATTATTATTTTATTAACGATTTCCATAATAATGTGTAATAACTTGTTATACCTTATTACCATATTGATTTTATTATAATATACTTATTCACTGTTTCCCTTCTATACAATCGCTTTTCATCGACTTTATACGTTTATAATTTAATTAATAATTAAATACATATTTTGGTCAAAATCTCGTCTATTTAAGGGGATCGGAACTTGGAAGTTGTGATTTTCTGTCTTTATCTAACACACGTTGAACCTAGGAATTGTATACGTGTTTTCATTCCAACATACCGATTGATCTAGTAAAACGATAAGAATTCTTAAAACAGATTTTAATTTCTCGTTAAGTCTACTTAAGATCGACTTCCTAGGATTTTTGATTTTTTGATTTTAACTCCAAAAATGTAAACATTTAATTTCCTTTTGTAGAAATGTTTTTTTTTATGATTTAGGAGGATAAAATCACAAATTGTGGGAAAGTCTATCTCAAGTAGACCTGACGAAAAATTCAAATCTGTTGTGAGAATTCTTATTGTTTCTTTAGATCAATCGGTACGTTGAAATGGAAACAGGTCTAAATCCCTATGTTCCAAGTGTGTTAGACAATGATAGAATATCACCGCTTCCATTCTCCTTAAAACAAGATTTTGTAGCTAATTAAATATTAGATGGAGAAGTTTAATTTGTTCACATTAATTTATGGACAGCGATTTAGATGGAACGGATATTATTTTAATGCAACAAAGTACAAACAATACAATAATATTAAATATTATATTAATAGTTCATGTATATTTTATACTGCCATGTGTCATGTAGAAAATGTTACTAAACTTATTACGATTTGCTCGTAATATTATTAGAGAATATAAATTCAAAATATGTCGTCGACACGATTTCAATATGATGTATAGGTACGTGTTTTTGTCTAACGACATTGTTTTGCCAATAGCACAATGTGCGTTGTTCTCCGGTTGACCCATTATGCGATTTATTTCTCACGGAACTGACAAGTTATTAATAACACAGTCAATAATCGGACTACCAATAAACAGTTAAACGGTAGTAGGTGCGTTCCCATATATATAAAAAAAAAAAAACAAAAACTGGACACAATTAATATAATATAACGGCAGCACATGCACGGTATATTAAAATTCGACTAAATCTTTAAGATTTAAAACCGAATCTAACACCTGTGTACAGTCAATTTTTTTTTAATTCAAATACAATACTGTATTATTACTTATTAGATTTAAATAATACACTGTTTTGATGAAAATAGGACTTTAAGCCTTATACTACCCATTTACTTTATAGAACCAATGTAAATTATTACCAAATATACCAAATTGTAAATTATTATATTAACTAATCTACTGATTTGAATTTTTTCAATTATTATTCATTATATTTCATTTATTTAAATTGTAATTATAATAGTGAATTACTACTTTTATGCCGGGCTGCATGAAAAATGTATTAATTTAATAGTTCAATAAAATTTAATGCACCAATCATGGCCCACTATAAATTATGTTTAATGGATTCTATTGATTCGTTAAATATTTAGCGATTGTTCAAGCAACGTGACATTAGTCTACATATATTAAATTCGTTTGAATTTTTGTATCTTTTTATCCTGAAAAGTAGGTATTACAATCGAAATAATTGCATTATATTTCCTTATTTATAATATTATAATATTACATTACAAGAATGTAAATTAAATATCTATAGCTAGTCTCTGCATGTACTTCTGATATGGCATAGTTTAGGTTTAGTATACCACCACCAATTATATGTAGGTAATTGCTTAAAGCCGACGCTCGACACCTCGTCAAAATATATAATTAAAAATATATTTTTTTAAATAAGATTACGTCTTGACTGGATATCCCCGTATAACATACCTTATATTCTAATATAGCCTAACCTGGTTTTGCTGACCAGAGATATGTAACAAATTTTGGATTTCTATCCAACTTCCTGACTGGTAAAATCGACTCATCAACATTTTTAGCACTCATAACTTCTCGCTTTACCCACTGACATGCCCCGTTTCATTCCCAATTTCTCCTGCAAACTATTTCGATAACTCACCACTTATCCGGCTAATAAGCACCACAAACCACGGACCCCACTTTTTCACTTCTTTTTCACACATATCTGTGCATTTGTGTATTCAATTGCATCAACACCATTGTTTTTTTTTTGGTCTATCCGGTATTTACCAATGAAATACACACAATTTGCGTGACGTCCATTATACTATAGTGTCATGTATAATATACACCTAGGTGGCTAGGTAATATATAATATACCTAGTGTTAAATAATATATACAATGATTATTATGAATAAACGTGAGAATTCTGAATTTCATTAACGGAAGAACTTCTACAGCAGACGAATCACTGCAGTAAACAACAGTCTTGTTTGTTTACTGTTGTCGTTGGCCGAAACCCGTTTGAAAATCAAAAAAAAAAATTTGGCAGTTTCCGATTTTAGTGTTTGTGTGCGTACGCATGACGTGCGTATTCTCCAGCACACACACACATCGATATACCATGCCAATTGCATAAGAAGTCTCGGCCAACGGGGTCACGGCGACGACACGACCACGACCACGGTAGTGTGCGCGTTTGGCAGGCTGTAACGGTCTGGTTGGCACCGGGTTCCGGAGGATCTCGGCGTGCGCGATTCCCACTAACCCAGTGCGGTGCGGTGCGAATTGGCAGCACCTCCTGCTACAACCACGTGCTCAAGACTGTTGCTCCGTGATAACCGGGGTCCGATCGTACATGTTCACCACACACACTTGTATATTTATAATACCTAGCATAGGTTTAGGGAGGGATTTCGCGTATCTATATAATATAATATGTACTATTATAGAAATGAAGTAGCACCTATACACGTGAATTGTAACAGCAACAATAATAATAATAATAATAATAATAATATTATAATAGAGTAACAGTAGCAACGTTGTCACATCGACTTAACTATTTTTTTTTCTCTTATCCGCAGGATGAATTCCATCCGTTCATAGAGGCGTTGCTGCCTAATGTCAAAGCGTTCTCGTACACATGGTTCAACCTGCAGGCCGCTAAACGCAAGTATTTCAAAAAGCACGAGAAACGGATGTCGCTCGAAGAGGAAAGACGATGCAAGGAAGAGCTGATGGTGAGTTCATCAACTGTATTATAATATATTATATTATACTCGTATGTACATAGTTCACAAATACACACACCACACCTGGAACTTATATATATATATATATATATATTATAGTATATATACATTACACATACATATAAGTATACTATAATATACATACTGTACGTGCCGCCACCATTACAACGATCGAACTGCAGGTGGTGGCGGAGGCGTACGCGCAAAAAATAAAAAAATAAAATACGAATCACCCGTGTATAAAAAAAAGTTATAATAATAATAATAAAAAAAAGTAAAAATAAAACATTAATATAAACGACGACTCACGTGATGTACGTTTTATCTTTATATTATGCATAATACACACACACACGCGGCGATTTCGAATGTCCCGCGATGTTGACCTGTTCGATTGCCGAGCGGCGGTGGCATTCAGTTCAAGGTCATATATTATTCTCCCGGCCGCCGAGGAGTGGTCGTTGTCGTGTTGACGGTGCACACACACATACACAAAACATTTTAATATATACATATATATATAGGCACCCATCTTATTATTCCAGACGAAGTTTCGTCTTTCAGATACTTGTCTCGGTCGAGCATGTAACCATCCCCTCACTACTACCCTTTCCATGTGTCATTTCGCCCCTAAAATACCTGCGAACCTGCAGTGGCTGATATAACGATAAAAGCATAATATATTATCATTACGAACGAGCACGTAAAGCTATTAAAGGGGTTTTATTGTTTAAGTAGAATAGCGTGTATGGATGGGTGAAAAAAAACATTTTATATGGGTAAGACATCGTATTAGCGAGATAGCTGAGTAGACTGTACGGGGTTCGAGGTTTTCTCCTTTATAATATACCTTGTACGATTCATAAATAATTTAATAAAAAAAACCCGAAGAAAAATACCCCAACAAATACACATAATATATATACATGTACGTATACATCATCTGCTTTTCGATTATGAGTTATAGTCATGATGGTTGTATAGATCATTCTGAGATATTGAATCTATGATAGTCATTTTACTACGTCAAAAATCCTTCCTCCGACGATATAAATCTTCGGACTGGTTTGAAGGATGTCCAGTGGCGTCCGGCGAGAAGTAATAATATTATTGTCATGTGATTAATCGATACCCCGTCGTTGTAACTATATACATTTATATCCTCGCATTATGAACCATGTTTATACCTATGTACGATAACAATCTAAAACAAAACTCGTCGTCGTGTTTCGATCAAAGTCAAAAAATCACCGTATTTCGCATTTGCCGGTCGAATGTTTTTATATATTATACATACGTAAAACTTTAATGAGAACCACTGGTAATTTAAAAGCTGTGGATGAAATGCACTTCGGTATTATAAATAAAGTTTGGTGGGAATCTGCGTTTACCTTTTATAATGTATATAGTGAGACATTTTTCAATTTTCATCACGTGAACATCCAAAACCCGAAAATGTTCATAATATACCCATTAAAAATTATATTTCCTGCGAAGTGTCAAATTTCCCAGATCAAAATCATGTATCTTGTGTGTGCGTGCACGTACTCGTCGCGCGTATGCATGCTTATTATTTACATTGTATTACAGTAAAACACCTATCGCTAAGTGTAACGTGCAGGCACATTTTTTTTATGTTTTTCGCGCGAGACGAGCTCTCGCATCCATTGCAAAAACAATAATAATAGTAATAACAACAACAACAATATTATCTCGTTTTTATTGGACGGGGGGAAAAAAAAAACAAAAAAACATCTTCATAAATTAGAACCCACTGACGGTCGTTCGCGTGTGTGCTTCTCGGCGCGCACCGAATCTTTTTTCGTATAATACACACGACACGCGTATTATATTATTATTATGTATATAATATAGCATTGAAACGACGCGACGGCGGCCAACTTGTTCACCTCCGTTGGAGTGCATAATATACCTTCGCTTAGTGTCAACCGGATAACGAATGAGTCGTATGAATAAAATACGAATAAAATAGTGTAATAATAATAATAACGATAATGATAATAATAATAAAAATAAACGACCGAGGTGCGTATAAGAGTACTTGCAATCGTGTGCATACTATATTATTATCATCATAATATATGTGTCGCCTATCGCGATTTCCCGTTTCCCTGTGTTAGTATTACCTATAGCATGACCACCGAGTATGAATTCTTTATCCTAATCCTATAGGCCATAATGTACCTAGGTACTACTGCAGAGACACGATCTCGGCAAAAACCGTCTGGCAGACGAATCCAGTATCTTATTCCATGCAACATATGCGTCCATAGTTCCATCTGATCTTACTGATCTTATAATATAAGAAATATAGATTTAACATTAGATACAACTATACAAGTGCGTAAAAGCAATCGAAAACATTACATTATATCACTATATATTATCAGGAGCGTCATTTGCGCGATCTCTTTAATCTTAATATTTTACAGATATATAATATTAATATAATAAATAAATAAATAATAATATTTTATTGAATTGGTTCTATTTGGTAGGTAGGTACTACATGCTTTTCTAACAGAAATAATAACATTTTTAGTTTCTAGACTTTTGTATTGATACAATTAATAATTTATTGAATTCCAATCTTCCTCACTATACATATATTTATTGAATATTTTAAATATTAAATTGTCTTCCAAATTACTTGTAATGGTTAAACGGGGGAAAAGTTTGAGGAGGGATTATATTAGTCACTAGAAGCCAAAGAGCGTTCCCGAGTTCATACCAAAGTTCTAACCAAACTGTTTTAAGAAGCCCACGAGGTCTAAATCTTAATACATTTTTCTTTTACATACTTTTGTTCATAAAAAGTTAATGTAATTAATATCTATTTAAATTTTAAAGCTTAGTTTTAAACACGAGTAGTTTATTAAAAACACATATAAAAACTAATCTGAGTAATAAGTCTAATAAATTATTAAAATTAACCCACGATGTAAATTAACCTTAGGTTTTTTTGTTAATAGCGTCCCCCCGGACTTTGGAGACTTAAATTTAAGAGGACGTATAATCTTACCATAAATATGAAGGCGGACTCCGTCACTCTTCGCCCCCCCCCCCATGTGACGATTGAAATGACTATCGTGTTGGATAACGCTATGATATATTAAAACGAACGTATTTTTCACAGAGATCGTCGTTCCTATTGCTCTCTGTTGTTGCGAAATATTGCAGTATTTGTAATTTTGTAAATACTTTAATACTTGACACTATTATAATATATATAACTGATACGGAGGATATCTATATATACAAAAAAAGAACACGTTACTCGACGTTTGTTTCGATGGCGTGGGCATTATATTGTTGCGAGAGTGCATCTCAGTTTCCGCGCTTGCAGGTTCGAAGTTTATATATATATACGTACTATATAAGAGACTTATCATCTGAACATTGCGAATACGCAATACTAGATATAATATTGTTATTGTATATTATGATACGATGTCGTATGATCACGTTATTTACTTATAGATAGGTACTCCGATATAAATCGTAAATTTTAACTTAACTCATAATTTGCGTAGGTATATTACAATACTTGCATATTATAAAAATGATTACACTCACAATATTTCGTAATAGCAATAACGGTATAAAGCATAGTATGCACATGTTTAACGCAGCCAGCTGCACGCGCACATCGTGATCAGGAACATATTTGTTTTAGGAAATATGGTGACGCAGGGGTGTCTGTGGAGACATCCCCCAGTGATATTTCGTAATCCTATTCTTAGGCTAAGAAAGAATTATCTTTAGACATTCTTTTGAACTGTTATTTAAATATTTTAATATGTATAGAATATACATAATATCCACCCTATAAATTAGTTATAAGTTATTGTGTTTTGATTCACATCTTAAAAATTAGACAACTTCATAAAATACTGTATTATATGATATAATATGATATAGTGTTCGTTAAAAATTAATTTGATTAATTTGACCTAACCTATTATATAAAAAAAATTAATTCAGGTTTAGATTTTGAAATCAGATTCTTAAATAGATTATTAAGAACATTTTTAATACACTTTTATCTACAATATCTTTGGCTAATCGAACCCTATACCTAACCCTTATAGAAAACGATGGACTTTACCGACATGAAGTACAATATATAATATTATGTACGTAAAGGCACGGGTGTAAACAGGGTGGGACTTGGGGGCAAAATACCTTCTAAAAATAATGCATAGAACCCTCAAATCAAGTTCTGGCCAAGTACATAAGTAGCAGTAGTACAAAGTAGGTACTATGAAAATATATTTTTTTTTCTAAAATTTTGAAATCAAACTGATTAATAATTATTGAAAAAACATCATAATTTTGCTTTTGTAGTACAGTATTTCTATGTACTCGGTAATTATGCCACAGAACAAACAAACATTGTAAATTTTAATACACCAAGTGCTTTAGCTTCTCGATATGCGTTTGTTTTTCATGCAGCCATGGTCCTGTAATGGAAATTATATATACTACTGTATCCAATAACTGTATACTCATGACTCACGTGTATATATACACGTATCGGGTGCGTGCGTTTCTTTTCGAATTGTCTACTCGCCGAAATGAGTTGCGCAAAGAAAGTTGTAAATAATTGTAATACTCTGTGGTCGTTGGTAGGTACGGCCGCGTCGAGTGGCGTACGAAGAAATGACAACGCGCGAGATGACTGGTGTCCCGGCGGTGTGTCTATTTATGGAAAAAGGTCTTTTATAACTGCACTGCGCGAGCGCGTACGTAAAACTTCTCTGAACTATTACTTTTTACGGCTTTGGGTTGTTTTTAGAACGATTATAATGTCGCGCCGGGCTCGCGGGATGGCGACGGTACGGCAAAGATCGAAGGTGATAAATATTCGCCAAGATTAAAGGGTTCGGACGAGGAAACGAGAACATGGATATTAACCCCTTTTCAAACCTCGTTAGTTACTACGTAGAGGTACAGAATATTGTATTACCTATATTTAGCTGAGCGGAGAACTACTATATGCATTTCCCACCGCCACTGACGCGATCTACCGCGTGCGTCATTGTGTGTTGCACACTGCTATGGCTGCTGTGAACTGTGGGCTTGATCCCCCGATCCCCATCCGTATATCTGTTTGATAATAATAAATAAATAACTTTCATTATTATTTATTAGTTAATACTGTTCGCAGTGTTCGCACTAGTCGAGTATGAGGCGTCCGCGTCAGACGCCTAAAAATACTATGACAACGAGCGCCTCCGCCACCGCACACAATATAATATATTATTTTTACGTATACGGCCGAAAGTGTGCGGCACACTTGTGCTCGACAACCGGCTATTATTATAATATTCTAATATAATATCATAACACCGACCGTACGTATAAAAATGTGCAGGGCGCTGTTATGGATCAGTGATGATACTCGTGTGTGAGACGTAGTGATCAACTGAACAGATCCTCCGAGGTGGGATTAGGTATTATACATTTTACACATTCTGCAAGTAGATTGTAGGTATAAAACATAATAATAATAATAATTTTTTTTTTTAGATTTCGTCGTTGGTTATTAGCTCTCCTTTAAAGTGTAATATTGGTTTACATCAATTTTTTTTTTTAATTATATCACTTACACAATACAATTGAATATTAAAAGGTATGGAATGTTCTACATTGTTGTTATGATTTTAGTTTAATACTGAAATTGTATTGTTTTTGTGCCTTGTTCCTCACTCCTCCCTGAGTGTGATTTTACAATAATACCTATGGTGTTTGACATTATCAGATACATACGTACTGTGGTATAATTTGAGCATTCCTCTGTTATGTATTTTTGAGTTTAACTGTGAGAACAGTGTGGAATGTATACAGTATAAGTACTTGATTGTGTTAGAGGTAAACGTGGTTAGATTACCTGCATACCTACATACATAACATTATAATATATTAAAATAAATTATAATAGTATGAGATCGTTGGTCATTTAATTAGTCCGTAAACACTCGTTAAGACACTTATGAATGTGGCAAATGTGTATTATATCTGTTAGGCATTTCGTTTAGCACTGTAGATGTTAAGAAAATCATCATAATAATATATATCGTACGCATTCGTTTATAGTTTTTACATAAGGGTAGAATATAGACACAAGAAATGGATAAATTTGTAACTTTTTAAGTTTAAACCTATTATGTAGTTCAATAATAAACATATAAATTGCCTATACATGTTGGTTCATAGGTATATTGAGAGAAAAGGGCAGTTTTAAAAAAATCCACTTCTTTGACTAGTTACCTAAATAATGTCCTAAACCTTTTTTCCCATAACTTGGAACAAAGTTAAAATAAAATACACTGCAGGCGACTTTGTACCAAGATTAAAATTATTAGCTTAGTTTCAAATTCAAAATTATTATTGTTGCTGTGTTTAAATCTCATGTTACAAATATCACAAATATCAAAATATATATTATATAAGTTATGGCGGAACTTCGGAGCTCCTATACAGTTTCTTATACCAATACTGTATAGAATATACATTTATACAGAATGATTATTTTATCATGAAACAAGAGATATCTTTGGAATTTCAAGGTATTTTTAAGTTGAACAACACATTATACGTTTCTACATTTTTTTATGGTTCAGTGCAATATTTTGTTATTGCATTTAAAAACTCCTTGTATTTTCGAAGATACCGCCTGATTAACGATGAAGGAATCCCCCCGTAGCACCCTATATAATATGATATATACGTGTACATGACTCTCTGAGCGCTTACATTATTACATTATAATATTATGTTGTTTGATTAATCGCCGGACAGACGGACAACAGTTGTTAAATGAAAAATAACCGTGTCGCGTTTATTGAAAGTAAAAAAGTGTATATACGTACATATACTCGTGCTTGTTTTTGTTCCTATATAATATCAAGTAGGTATATAGGAAGTTGAAATAATACTGTTGGTCGATGAAGTAGTAGTATAGGTGTATCTATATAGCAATAATAAGAGTCCATGACCTATGGTCGCTCGAGCGCACACACACTCACATTCGTACACCACTTATGCACATTATTCACTACACGCGTACACACACTAGTCACATTCGCATATTATAATATTTACTGTCACTATATGCATGCGGTGCATTGTGCCCTCGGGCGACCATCCAAGGTCCTGCGGCGGCCGGAGACTTGATGAAATTTTTGTACGGCAATAAACGGTTTTAATGTAAACCGACGACTGGTTTATTTATACCTAGGTATATTATTATGTTGTACACACGACGTGTGGCAGACGCCGGCGGACTCGCAGGGCCTATTATTGTACGCGTAAAATGTGTATTGCATTTGCGGTTTTCGTTTTCGACACATATTTACGGCGTTTCCGCGCGTGAGCGTCTCCGGAATTCCGTCCCTACAGATACTGCACAGCAGTTGTTGTCTAGACGGAAAGTATAAATCGCGTCCAGACACATCCCATGCTGCACTTAAATTAATCGCGTGCCGCCGCTGCAGTCGGCGCGGGGGCTGGACCGTCGTGAAAAAAAAATACTGATTGAAGCCACGACTTTGTCACGCCCCGAACACTATTGCCGAAGACCGTATAATAAACAACTCTCATCTCGGTCTCCGGACTTTGATTATAATATATATACGTACATGATTGTTTTACTCGTACACTCATTTATATTGAAATCAATCGAAATCCCATTTCATTTCGATAGTTTAGTCCGTTGTCTTCTGTATTTCTGTTCGTCCAAAACAAAACCAGCCACACTATTGCATTAAAAGTATATATTATTTATTTTTTCGTAGTCCAAACGCTGCGGTTTTATACGATCATAATTTATTATAATATATAATAATAATCCAATAGAATAATACAAGGTTATAACTATTAAAAGGAAAATGTAATATTTTAATTCGATTTTTTTTAATAAAACATTGTCGTTGTGTATAAATATATAGGTACATACACGCTTATATTTTAATATATATATATGTACAGCATATAATATATTATATATTTTACCGAACGACCGAACGACCGAGTGTTATATAAAAGTATTTTGCATATGAAATCATGCCTATCTATACCTGAAGTGTATAAAAAAAATAATGAATTATTTTTATTTTAATAGTGTGTACTACATAAATTTATAATAAGTCCATAGACTACATTACGCTTAATTTCTTGGATTACCGCGACGGAGACTGCATTATAATAATAATTATATTATTATATACAGGCCCGTTGAGATCAAATCTCATCCGTTATTCCATATACAACGCATATTATATAGAAATTATGAGATTTGCATAATTGTCCTGTACGCATTAAATATATGAAAAGGAAACGCGTGGCGCCTTTTAAAATCGTTCCAACACGTCTTAATGTTCCAACACAACTTTTTTAGCTTCTAACCAGTTTTTTTTATAGTGCTATTATGGTATGGTATATACGTAGGTACCTTGATAACTGAGTAGTACCTATATATATATATATATAAAATGTACACTATTACCATAATAGACATGCATACACAATACCCACATAATATATATATTTGTAAGTGCGTTTTAATAAGCAAATAAAATTGATTAAGTCCGGTATTTAAAACTGTCTTATACACGTATATAGACGCGATTCGTTGTATAAATTAAATATTATATAATAACAATATTTACTTTCGCTTATAATCGATATAATATTAGCAAAACCTAGTACCTACCTATCTATATTATTATTAATACATTGCCCCTAGGTGTTGGTTCAACGGTACATGCGCTGAAAAAAAAAAGTCGAAATACGAAAGCCATATACTCCTGTACACGTGGCGTGGAGGCATAATATTATAATCTGTTGGAGGAATACAGATTACTATATATTATTATATCGTTATTCAGACGACGCTCACCCGTTTGATTTTTTCATCAATTTCTATTCTCTTAATTATTTTAATTTCATTCCGCGTTAATTAAAACTTGTTGTTCGCCGCTGCTCCGAGTTTGGACGCGCCACGTGATGCTCGCTTTATAATATACGCGTAGCTTAATTAAAAGCCATGTATACGCGATCATGTCTTGTCGAAACAAGGGAAATCCAAACCTCCCGACTTGAGTCCGCCGCCGCCACATTTGCGTCCGCGATTTATGTCCGACCGCGATAAAATGTCGTTCTTCTCTTTCTAAATACACACACACACACACACACACACACACACACACACACACACACACACACACACACACACAACACTAACGACCCTAACTTCGGATTCCGCAGCTCCGGTTATATACCGACCGACGACCGACTCGAGTATGGTGTACGCTAAATGATATATTATACTTACGCGTGTACGACGTTTAACTACGTAAACACACAATCGAGAAATATATATATATTATATTGTATGTGTGTATCGCAAACGTGCGTGTGTTGAGCAGTAGTATACGAAAGACGCCCGCCTGCAGCTTGTATATTATAAGTAAGTATACGCGTGCGGTGCGGTTGGCGACGACGAAATATGGTTACACTTAGAGCCTTGCGCGTCATAAGCCAAAACGTAAAAGCGCAACTAATTGTCATCGGAGGGTCGTGTGTCAAACAACCACCCTCGCAATGCGAAACTGTGCTGTATCGTCGTGTGTGCAGTATATATACACACACAAATGTATAAATATAGATATGTATAACGTAACGTTTTCGTAAAAAAATAATAAACAAATAAATACAACAAGAATGTTTTATTATATACACATATAATATATACGTTGGTTTTTGTCGTCGCGGGCGGTGCAGGGAAATAACCGTTTTGTGGGTGAAATGACCCAAAGGCGCCTTTAGAAACAGCTCGTCTGCGTCTCCTTTCCTATTTCTCTTATTCTTTCACCCCCCTACCCCTCCCTCGATGCTCGAAAAACCTCCGAAATTGCTATCGTGCGAGGGACGACGACGACGACACAAGAAATATGCCGCCCCCACCATATCCGCCCTGTATACGACGTGTACGTATATATGTGTTGTATAAATGCCGTAGAGGAGACACATTCTTTACATATATGTATATATGCGTGAGTAGCGTTTCTCTTATTTATACATCTATTCTAGTTTTTAATCTTCCCCTTCAACCACCACCTTCACCCCCTCCCCCTTCTGCCAAGTCTCGATAGTGTGTCGCATTTGTTTGGATTATATGCATTTTGTTTTTGCGCACTATACACCATCACCCTATATACACATTGCATGCGTGTATATATTATATGCAATGTAATTCCCCCTCCCACCAACGCTTACGTCTTCTCGTATGTGTATGTGTGTAGGGGCGGTGCACATTAATACGAGTATAGGACGGGGATCTCCGTGGATGATTTGAGTGCCTAACGGGCGGGTTCTGTACCACTTAATTTGAAAAACTCGCGGAAATCCGCACAGTTGCGTATATTATAATAACATAACATTAAGTACACTCGTTTTGGCAAAATAAATTATGCTACGTTTCTATATAGATCTATATATCGTCCATAATCTATATCCATATGATTGAATAATGGAACTTATGAATATAATTTAAACTACAAGTTGAGCTTTAAATGTCAATGGAAACATTAAATACATTTATTTTTTTTTCATTAATTGATTTATTATTTATAATTTATAATTAGTATGTAAAATATAATATACAATTGTTATACATATTTATAAAAACCTTTGGTTCATTTAATTTTTTAAATAAAGCCACACTGCATTTGAAAAAAAAAATACATTAAAAAATTATAATCTGTATTTGAATTCAAATTTTGAATAAGAATCCACCAATTAGTAACACTTGACTGGAAATCAATCAATAACAAACATTTAGCATTTATTTTTAGTTTTTAGTTAAGGTTTTATGTTTTTCCCACAAAAAAAAAAAATTAATAATATAGTAAAATATAATTTATGTGAACAGCTTACAGCATATTATAGTACCTATTATTGTTGAGTTATTTTTTCACTAATAGACTATAGTTTAATTTGTATAATATATATTATGTATATTATTTTATTTATTTAACAAGTATTGGATGTTATTCGATATGCCTATTTTATGAATTAGAAAAAACTAAAAATATACTATAGGTAATGTATCCCCATAATATAATATTATTTTATACACTTTTTATATTTATTTTATTTTATTAGAGTCATAATATAATATACAAAAATGGCAATCTAATTCTAGTATTTACATTATATTATTGATATGTATTCGAAAATATTAAAATATTCGGTGTGCAATAATAACAAACCGTCGGAAATAAATAATTTAACTATAGGTACTTACACGTCCTTCTAAACGAATGCCATCATATTATTATTATGATGGGTACGAGTTTTGCGATAGGTACTTACAAATATAGGCATTATTGTGTATTATCGTTATGCCTGTAAGTCTAATTCATTGCGAAATGAAATACATTTGAATAATTTGCAACTAACGCTCGTAGAGGTCAATATGTTGACGACGTGTCGTCAAAATTCGATGTTTCCTTAAAATCGTCGTGTTTTGCGCAATATTGCACATTGTCATTATTGGATCAAAGTATAATATAGAATTATAGTATATGTGGCAATTACCTATTTAGTTAACAATGAAAGTAAGTATACAATATTTTATTATATTGAACAATTTATTAGACATAAATGATTATGATAACTCAAAATAACTGCAATTTATTGCAGCGTTGTTGTTGCGCTTCGTATCCCGATGCTGCAGGTACCTTTAGATTTTAGGTATCGGTTTGGGTATACCGTGTTAATATAAATATTTTATCGATTGATATCACATGCAGTCTGTGACACACACTGACGCTGTCTCGAACTTTGACTGTGAGACGAAGAAAAAACCCGATTCTCTTGTACAGAATTTTATCTCGTCATCTCGCACATAAATATTGTATGAAACATCAACAAATCGAATTTTTATCTCTATTGTATAGGTTTTTATAATTATCTCATCTGTAGTCGTACAATAAATGACCATTCGCGTTTAAACAATTGGCATTCAATTTTACGTATTCCGTATTCGTGTTAGAAATGTCGAAACGTAAATTAAAAAAAAGTTTTAAAAGATCAATTGAAAAGTTAACAAATAAAGTTAACAAATAACGTTAAATTATTATGACTGTGGTATGTACAAGGGAGGCTGTGCAGTTCTATAGAAAAAGAAAGTTTAAGTCGCTTACTGGCGATACCGACCGACCGATAAAAGCTCAACGTCATCGACCGTTTGAAAAAAATAAAAGTAAATCTTCTTCACATGAAATTCCGAGAAACAATGGAAAATACTTTTCTTGAAAACGTGTAAAACGCTTGGAAATTTTTTTTTTAATGAGTAATAAAGTAGATATATCTTATAGGCATCCTATTAATAATAATAGCCTGCACAGTGAGTTTTTATTTTCAACAAGTATGTATCATACGATTTTTGTAAAAATAATTATTTTACGCGTCTTCGACAATTCTTATTCCTCTCCAAGTTTGAGGTATTGAAGTTTTAGATATATTATTATTGCTGTATATTAGGCACCCTCCTTTAAGTGTGTTAAACATGCAGTCAGCATTATATAGATGTATACTATATATATGTTTAATATAAATTTCCGAGGCTTTAACAGTATATTATTTCTCTCTCTCGAATAATAATAATATAATTTTTCATACTTTGTATTATAATAATTTATATATTGTATACGTATTATAATATATAGGCAATACAACTATATACCAAATAAATCATCTGGTAATTTTTATTTTTTATTCTAAGCATGAAAAAAACAGTGTACAAACGCTAGTGTATACGGGTATACATAATATAGTCAAAGCGAACGTGTAAAACATGTAATTTCGATTATAATATATTACCAAGCGGCACGGTGTTTATTGGGGAAAAAAATTGCATCGCTCGGGAACTACCTGCAGTATAATATACGTTATATTATATTTATACATACCTACACATAGTTAGGTTAGGTATATCGCATACATAATAAAGTACGTCTATTATGTTACATACCAGTTTTTATTTTTATTTTTTTGTAAGTGGGAAATAATGACAATATTAGCGCATAAAACGTAATGGAGTTATCTTGTTACCTACCTATATATACATATATAGTGTATATAGTGACCAACGACAAACAGCGTTTGATCTGCGGGCATAATATATAATAAACTAATATTATATAGATGGATAGAGAGAGCAAGAGATGAGATGGGAACTAACGCCGAGTTCTATTATTATTATTGTAATATAGGTAGTCGTATTATAATAATACAATATTCTCTCCATATATCGTCGTACAATATTATACAAATTATAATATATATATCCCTCGAATGACAGAGCTACTGAACCTGATATATAATATAATATAATATATATATGTTCAATTCGTTTAGTAAATCGCGCGGTTGAAAATCTTTTTAACGCATCGATTGTTGAAAAATGTGGTTGCGTTACATCATATCATTATAAAACGACGTTTGACATTAGCTGCAATGGACATAATATTATAGTTATATCCAAACCTGGGCATAAACGAGTTAAAAAAATAAAGTTAAGTTATTTTTAACTTTTTAACTTAATACTTTTTTAAGATTAATTTTCATATACTTAATTTTTAACCTAACTGATTTTTATTGTTGTAAGAGTTACTTTGAACCAAATCCAAGTTTTGTTAGTTTATAAATAATTAAATAATAATTATAATGAAATTATTATTGATGATGCATATTGCATAAACATTTATTTTTTATTATTTTAAACCATATTACTGGCTATTTATAAACTAATTAGTTAATAATATATAAAAATAAGTTAATAAGTTAATTATTGTAACTTTCCATATACCTTTTAACGTAACTGAGTTAAAAAAAGGATTACTACTAACTTTAAACTTTTTAAAAATTTTCTATCAACTTAACTTAGCTTAATTAAATATTATTATTAACTTACCCTGCTGGCTTGGTTTTATCTCCCAATATCGGTCTTTTTTGTTAGTAGTTGACATAATTTTATATAAAATTCGACCATTTTTCGAGCAATCCTATCTTCAATCGACAGTTTCTATAAAATGAACATTATTTATTATAGTCAAAATTAATGACTCGCCCTCTCAAATCTTTTCTTTCCTAAATTTGTAATCATTTTTCATATTAATGATATGCATAGCAATACATCATTCTACATTTGGTACTGTAATATAATATATAGGTACCTAGTGTATACCTAGATATTGAAGATTCCATGGAATCGTATACTGTTAATTGGCTCTTCCTATATAATAAGATATTAATATCCAAAATTGTATATATGTGTTTTAATCGACACGATTTTGAATTCAATTATCATTACATTATAGTAAATTCCAAACGTTTTGTTGAGAAATCGGTTATTTTTCGGCAATATAAACGTGTTTGACAAAACAAGATAGTTCCTGATCGTATACATATCGCTTCATCAGTTCTGTGTTGTGTTTCTATATGTATAACCAAAAACCGGTCGAGTGATTATATTTTTTAAACGGATATTAATAATAATAATAAAATAAAAATCAAAAGTAATAAAAAGTATTTTAATGTGCCGTTCAAATGAAAGTGACAATATACTCACACAGCCATATAAATTATGTGTAATGTGTTAGGTACTAGCAAAGTAGATAATAGAGAATTTTATAAAATGGTCATATAGAATTGATCACGTTTTTAAATGTATATAATAATATACTTGAACCATTTTTATACCGGCTATGATGTTTCAATATTGCTGTAAACGACAGAACAATTTCTTTATTATACTATTGTGAAGATTCTAAACTTCCCATAAACAGCGATTTTTAGTTTTTAATCTACATACCGATTTTTATTGTAAATTTACTATTTGTCTGTTCATGAAATCGTTGAAACTCAATTCCATATACTATGTGATCTAGCATATTATCTCGTATACCGTTTATAAAATGCATGTAGTAATTTTAATTATACTAATCGTTTTACGGAACACAGGAAAATAAACTGTAATTAATAAAAGATGTATAATATAATATCGGTCATATTGGTATATCGTGAATACGAACGAAATTTTAATATACGCTCTCACGATTATCGGAGCACTTATATATAGGTACCCACTGCAGCATCACGGTCTTCGAAAATACCCTTTGCTTGATTAAAAAAAAACAAAAAACAAAAAACTGATAAATAAACTAGTGTTAATTTACACCCTGCGGTATAGTATATATTTTAATTTGTGCCGATTAGTCGATGATAGCGTTCCATGAAATATATTATGGTGTACACCGGGGTTATACCATCACTAGCTGCAGAGAGCCGTGCATTTTGCTGAAGTCGTTATTAGGTTTAAAGTTACAAACTTTTCGCCCGGCTGTGCGCACGGGTATATACACGACTGGCGGTGGTCCAAAATATTTCCAATTGTTTTATATCATTTCGACCAGAATATTATCCTGCAAAGTTGGTTGCTATATGTCATATATGTATATCATACACACACAAAGACAGTCGAAGCTGCAGTCGCGTATAACACGATTACGCGTGTTTAATCCGGCGGCAACGGTTGGTGGCCGGTAGGGCGAGTATACGGCGAGAGTGCTAAAACTAAAATCAGACACCCGGACAACCGGAAAAGAAAATCGTCCACAGGAAACATGAAATTTTGGATTTTTGTGTCCGCAAATCGGTTTTATTTTCGTAACCCATACACATAATTTTATTTAACTTTTTTCGAAATTTTCTTTTGAATAATTTAAGATACGGACATGCAATTTAAAAATCGTACTTTATTTACTACCCTTATTTTTTCAATATTAGGTTTGAGATAAAAATCACTATCTACTTTTGATTTTTAAATGGCAATCTCTATTTATTAATTATAATTCATAATCTAAATTAAAAAACAAAAGATTTTTCTAAAATATTGATAGTGGTACCTAAACATATATATTAAATATTTGATGAATAGTGTTGATTACCATTCATTCAAGTTTGGTTAGAACTGTAACTTAAGTGGTAAAATAAATGTATTAAATGTGTATTAATAAAAACAAAGCTTTTTTTAATTAAGGGGCCTCGCTACTGCCGTCAATTTTAACTGATAAGACCTAAAGTATTGACCAAATTAAAGATAGTTAACGTTGTCTGATTTTGATCCTGAAAAAAATTTGAACTCAGCTGAAAATTGTCTATAGATCCTACGAAGGACTTTGTAAAAACTAAATTTTATATTATTGTAAACTGTAATTTGAAAACTTGAAAATATCAACTTTTTAGAATCAAAATTAAAATTAACATTGAAAACGGAAAATGTTTCTTACGATCTACAGACATTTTTCTGCTGAATTCAAATTTTTTTTCAGAATCAAAATCAGACAACGTAAACTGACTTTAATTTTGTCAAAACAAATGTATGTTCTTGTAAAATTCGTGTAGTGAAATTGATATGGTTATCGAGTTATTGACATGTGCATGCGCATACGAGAGAGGATACCCGCATTGAATTTCACTCACAATAATAATAATTTACAACTAACACATTGATCCCGGGAGGTTATGACGAGATTAGAAATTGCCTAAATGTTGCCCCTTAAATAATGACCCCAGTGAGGCCCCTTAATAAGTATCTTTAAAATTGTTTAGATTCAGAAATTATAAATATTGATTGACATTAAAAATCATAATTTATTCCACAGTGGTCTCATTAACAAACATAAGGTAAAAGGGCATTATGCAGCTTATATAGCCTTATAGATAATAAATGAGTAATTACATATTTATTAGGTATACACACCAGTGACCAGTCTACGATAATACAATTATTTATTATTTTTTTATTTTTAAAACATATCACCTAGCTATAAATTAGTTTTAAATTGTTATTATATAATTCAGTTAATTATTTTTGTTACAACCTGTTTGCTGAATGTATTTATACTTATTTAAGTACTTTGGGGAAACTAATGCTATCTCAGTTGACCAGTTAACCCCCCTTCCCCCTCTTAGTTATCAGCTAACAGGAAAAAATTTACTCTACAATAAAATGCCTAATCGTGAAGTATTATTTTAATTTATATATAGGCATAATATTATATTATATAAGTATTTGTACTTATTTTGTGATTTTATAGATCCTTTAAAATATTAATAAGAAGGTTAAGTGTAATCTTATTTTTAATAGGTAATATGGGAATTTGTCTGTTGATTTGTCTCCATTTAATTATTTGAAAATCTCTCTTAGATAATTATAGGTAATAATAAGTACCTATTTATTACTTTTTCATTCGTGTGTTGGAATACATATTTGAAATACATTTTAATAATTTTTTTTTAACAGCAGGTATGTAAATACGACATTACATAATTATATTATGTAGATCACGTTGATCGGGGCTATATATAAATAAAACGCAGTCACGACGACGAAGATATTATTATATTATATACGTCACCGCGCATAGATCGGTATTGGATTTTAAATATTCGAATCGATTCCGCACCTTTTTGTCGGACACTTTTATGTATTAATAAATTAAACAATACTCTCCTTGAGCTCCGTGCGATGTAGGTTTAAATATAAATAATTAATACGTGATCATCTAAGCACGGGTCAAGGACTGGGTTTAGGACGTTGAATACAAAATCCTGCAAAAAATACGTTAAACCTACAATAATATTACTAACTTTTATTAATGTTTTTATTGTCTGTATTGTGAAGATTTATTTAAAAAAAAAATTATATTATATGACATGATGCAACCACCAATTGACATTCCTACTTATAATCTGTACAAACTGTGGTCTCGTTCATAAACCATGTATTAAACGAAAAAACAAAATAAATCCGAGATCGTTAACATCACCCGCGTTTGCCCGCAGCAATAAAACGTATATAGCGAGTACCTATAAAATACATGATCCTTTTATTAGAGATGGGTCTAACTTAATTTTATTCTCAAACTGTTCAAATACAAACTTGAATCTTATTCAAACTTTTTTCTAATTTTCAAACTATTAGAAATGTATGTATAAATTGTTTTAATGTAATAGCAATAAAGTAAACTTACAGTTGGTAATAGAAATCAACTTTATATGTACAACGATATTCACAAAAAAAAATTCAAACTAATCTGCTGTCATATGCTGACACTTATTTGAACTATTTGAATTTCTTAAAGTTCAAGGTGTTTTTCATTCCCGATTTTATTACCAAACAGTAATTTTTTTTGTTAAATGTATATACCTAAGTACTATGAAAAGAAAACTACTGTTTATAGTGATGAAATAACTGCTGTGGTTTTATATCTTATAAATCATTATACTTATGTTGAATCAAAATGTCTGTATTGCCCTTGCGCACGTGCATCGTTGTAATCTGAATGAAAAAATCTTAAAAATCAAAATCCACCGAAATCTTGCGCACAATAGACATGGACACGGCGCGCTGCACATCGGTATTATATTATATTATTATCGTGTCAACGTGTGTGGAAGGTCGTGGTGCCGGTCCGAGGGCGGAAAGGGAGCGAATAAAAATAAAATGAAACCGTTAAGCCGGTGAAATATATATTTTATCCACGCGGCCGCGGAAAACGTAATAAAAGCAACTTATGAGGGCCCCGATAAGACCGGACGGGCCGCGGCGGTCAAGGAAAGCGCCATTGCCCAATGGTCCGTGCCCGATAATTTAGGTGCTTCGTCGCGGGGTTTGTGTCGCGCGCTCACGCTCTCGCGTTAACGGAAGATATACGGATACCTGCAACTGCAGCATCAGCGCGAGGGGTCGGCGTTAATTATGATCACCGTATCGGCGGCGACCCGCCGTTTATCGCCTCCGTTTCACCGGGATATGTGTGACCGCACATTACACACACTGCACAGACGGCTGCGCCAAGACTTGTCGCCATTGGCTTACGTCTATATATAATATTATATTTTATATCCGCGAATTGGAGGGGTGCGCGGGGGCTGCCCTATTATTTTGATTTTTTTTTTGCGTACCCCTACTATTTTTGTTTACTTGGACACGGGGGACGGTACAAACTAATGTCCGAAATGATTTTCATTAAAATGTGGATTTCAATTGATGACAGTTATAATATATTTATATAACAAGTCATACTGTTTTTCATATCAACATTATTTTTGATATTAGTTTATTAATTAATTATAATACCACGACCCTGTGTTTTTCCTATATATAGTCAGTGGTTCATAGATCATATTGTACAATTATGTTATCTAAGGCACAGATACTGATGTATGCTAGTACTATATTAATCGTGTTCCGAATGAAAAGTTATCAGTTTCAGTTATAGTTATCATTTATAGGTTTTTTTGAATTTTTTAAATTTAAAATTGTTTTATAGTAATCAAAATATGTGATCTCTTTTGAATCAAAAACAATAATTGTTAATTTTGTTATCTCTTTAGTATATTGAATAAACAGGTAGATTATTATTATTTTTTTCTCCTGTAACAATGTAAGATGTAGATATTTTTTAAATCGTTTGATTGAGCTCCTCTTATTAATTTTTCCCGATTCAAGCACTGTCCACGATGCCTATACCGTACATATTATTATATACAAGGTGATTCTCCGACCGTGATCACCACCGGTTTTTCGTTTAATAATGGATTTTGAAAATGTCAAGCATAATTATTTGTTCCTTTATACTTATATTATTTTCAGACACTTAGAGTTTTCTGCACCGTTGAAAGAATGCCCCTTGGCGATACAAACTTCTTTTTTCCAACCTATTTCACTGTAAATTATGAATGATTTATATGGATGATTTTTTTTGAAAATTGTTATATAAGTATCTATATAAATCAAATGTCGAACCAATAGTTTCCGAGTTATTAAATATATATGATAGGAACCTACTAAAGATAATAGTCCTGAAATGTGGTTTTACAAAACTATAAAATTGATGTAATATTTAATAATATAGTACTTATTATAACCAAACAATTTATACAAAATATACAATTTTGATGGATTAGTGTATTTATAATTACTATTATTTTAAAATAATCATAGACTCCACACTATCATGGAACTACCCTTAGCATACAAAGTTAAATACCTTAAAAACTAGTCGTTCGAATTTCTATCAGTATTTTCACCAACATTAAAAAAAAAAATCATCTACTTGATAATTTACAAACGCACGATTCTCGTGTGAAATTGAGAAGTTGTTACCACCATCATACAGTCCTTAAATGGTTTCCGAATCTAAAGTATCTGTGAATAGCCTGCTTAAAAAATCGAAAAATTAGAAATTTAATAAATTCATTATTCAAGGAAATATTGAAGGTGAACATGCTTGGTGAATCAGTCTATAAAATACTTTTCAGTAGGTACCTAAAATTCACCATGGTATTTGTCGATGTGACTTTATTCTTCTATAAAAGTTATATATTTTTTGAAAACTAAAATGGACATATAGAATTAATAATTTCGAATAATCCCGATTTGTTCATAATCCAAAAAAATTAGGTATTTATTTTTACTGTAAAATTAGAACCTATTATAGAAATCTGAGAAGGCCTAAATTTTAAACATGATAAAGTAATCGTATATAGCCAATAAAGGTACTTTGTATATTGTGCATAGGTACCTATATATTATTAGCATGTGTAACTATGTAGGATGTAGCTATCAACCAGATGTCGTCTATATTTTGCATGGTTCAATATGGTTGTGAGTTTGTGACCACATATAAGGTATATTATTTTTAGTATTTTACTTGTAGATTGTAAAGTGCGAACCTTTTTTTTTTTCAATTCAGCTAAAGTCCTGCAGAAATATTGTAATAAAAAAAGTTGTCTTATTTTGTGTATGTATACGATTATGTATAAGAGACGCGTCACATCATCGTAGCAAAACGTGGCAGATTTACTTTTCATATGAGACCAACGCTGAGCTGGGGCTCTCCCGGATTGTTTTTATAGTGTTAGTTGACATACTTTACTGTTATCAATATGTTAATTTTATAACGTTATACAAGACTATTAAATTTATGTTTGTACCAAAAATACAAATTATGTGGCTAAGCAAATCAGTAAAGTAATTTTTTCTACTAGCACAAAATAAGCTATAAAATCTTTTTCTTTTAATTTTCATTTACAGTATTACTTAACTATTATTATATCATATTATATTGTTTACCTTTAGAACACACATACGTTGTTGTCACACGTATGTGTGCTCTATAGTGAATCATTTCTATATCACATGTTGAGCAGTTTTAAATTATTTTTTTAGATGTTATATTACACCGTATGTTATGAAGATATGGTTTAAATATGCATTACTCGTTGTGGAATTAATTTAAAAAAAAAATTCAACGTCCACGCCACGTATAATTTGCGTGTTGTAATTTGATAATAGGATAATTAACCAAGTAACACTCACTTGGAATCTATAAATATTGAAAAAATAGTAAATTTGACATGCTGCAGTGTGTGTTTAATAATATAATATAACGGGTGGAGATAAGAAAAAATTAAAAAAAACATTATGGTAAGCGTCTAAAATTATTTAAATTTCTCGTATACTGTGTTATAATTATAATGTATTTTTCAAATAATAATATGATTCTATATGTATCTTTGTGTTTAACATATAATAATAACACGTTGCGATAAAAATTGTTCTTATAATAAGTAATAACAATATAATGATTGTTGTACTCGGTATATTGAATATTCTACACTATAATTTATTATAAAATATATTTACATGGGTAAACATTAATTAGTAATCACTAATACCTAATCATTACATAATTATTGAATATCTACTCTGTGCAACTGTGCACTCAATTATGGGTTATGAGAAATAACAACATGGTATTATTTGTAACTAAAAAAATGTGAGCTGCTGAAGAAAATTCAAAATTACTTAATTACGTTAATTTGTTAAATACTGTAAAAAAATACAAAAATTACAATAAAACATAACAAAAACGTCCACCAACACTTTACAAATCGGAGAGCCCGATTTAGCTATTATATTGTATGTTAGCGTAATTGAAAACTTTGATCGAATAGATAGTTCAAAATCTACTGACTTGATCACCACTAAACGCCTGTACACTATTATAGTTGGTGGCTTGGTGTTACACTCAACTGCGGAAATGCACTGAGTGCACGTAACGGCCGGCGTTGCTAGTTCCCGGATGGGTGACCACCCGGTATTTTTAGCAACGAATCCTTGCCACACATACAAAAAACGTGTTTTAAACCGTTCCTCCCCCTACTAACAACCTACAAACAAACAAAAAAGCTAAAAAAAAAAAACTATTATAGTTGTTTATAATATTTCAACAATTATAATAATTACATACATAATAATACTGATATTGCAATGAAAATTTAATTCTACCACGTATATAGTGGTCTTTGGAGGCTTATATAATAATATTATTTAACTATTTATTTGCTATATAAGTTTACATGTACATTATATACCTACAATAAACATATTCATATATAATATGTACATGTGTATATATAATATATGTATATAATATATATATATATATATTCAGTGTATGTAAATCGTCACGTATATCTCAGCCCGTCGTTTCTGAACTGAATAATCGAAAATGATAAGCACGTACGTATAGTGCACCAGATTTCTGTTGATGCTTCGCCAAAATCCGGGTCGGGAAACACGAAATTTAACACGGCGCATGTATAATACCGTTTTGCTCTGCCACCGCGGTGAATATTTACCTGTTATAGTGATTTAAATTTTTCTTTTTCTTTTCCTTTGTGCGTGTGTAGGTGTACGCGCACGCGCGTGTTTTTTTGAATCTGGGACGTGTGTTGTCATCCTCCCCCTCTCTCTCTATATATATATACATAGGTATATAGTAATTTTCCAAACCGAGTTGTCTAGTTTTCCCATTGCGCCCTCGTGGACACCGGGGTAGTTTCGTGGAGGGAGAAGTGGTGGACCATAATTCAGGACCACTCGGGTGAAATTCGTCGTGTTTTCTACCTAACATTTTGGCAATGTTTCAGAAAATTAGGTTCGTTTTAACACTTTTCTCATCAGGCAATTTTTTCATCCCTTTTTGTTGTTGTTTTGAATACAAAAAAAAGGACTTGAATGCGAAAAAAACCAATTCACGCCAAAAAAAGATGCACAAAACACCAATCCTATTTATTTTAAACGACCCGAAAACACTTAAAGTCGAATCTATAATAACAAATGCTGCAAACGAGCTTATTAAAAAAACAACAAAAAGTTCACGTTGCCACTGCAGGTAGTATGTGCAAACCGTAATATGTGAAATTATGAACTTCAAAATATAGTTCCTATATTATTATTTATTTTACAGAATAGTTTCTTGAATTAACGCCGTATGTTTAAGATCCTTGCACTCATGTTTCTCAAGCAAACCGTACTTGTAAATTAAATACATGTAGGTGCGATATCTATATAACTATCATGAGCTTTATATTATACTGATTACGAAAATTCGAATGTTTATACAATCTAAAAATTCCAAGTCCAAGTAATCCGAGTACGATTATCAGTCTGCACTCTGCAGTGACGTATCTATAGAGATTATTTAATTTTTTTTTGTGGGGGGGGGTTACAATACCCCGCCAACTGGATACACTTCTTTCAGTCTGTATATTATGTATAGTACCTATAGTTATAATACTGTTTGTTTCGTTTGTATACAACTAGCTGCAGTTATGGCCTACTGCAGGTAATATACTCTGCGACGAAATTCAAATAAAGCAAATTACTTTTTTACTGACCTAGTTATTAGCTTAAGTTAACTTAATTAATTAAAAGAAGGCTCAACTTATCCTAATTGAAAGTATTTTTTTATAAAAATAAAAGTAACTTAAATTAAGTTATAATTATAAAGGCTTGTCATGTTTATCTTTCATGAAAACTTTATTAAAGCTCGCAGTAAAAAATATACCATCTATAGTTCTATACTTATACTAGAAAATAAGGTCCGCAAAGTTGTATTATTAAACACGTGGGGTGATTTCAACCCTCTGTACGGCTTATTATTTTTATTCCCTGGTCACGAAGAGGGCTCAAGAACGAAACGTTTCATTTTCTGCAGTAGCACTAGCATATAGTACCTATACATATTATGAGTGACTACGATATAAACAATCGTGTGCGCCGCAGACGATCTGAAGAGTACGACGGTCGAATATAACAATTAAAAGAGGAGAAAAGTAGATAAAAAAAAAAATAATGATAATAATAATAAAATCGCACCCCACTAAATAGCATAATATCATTAAATTATATTATACACCATTATACTGTTCTTAGTGCGGCGTTATGGGACTAACTGTGTAATATTATTATGTCTTGCGCGAAGTCCCGGAGATGGTGGCGGTGGCCCGATGGCCGGGCGTGACGGACGAGGACGAGAGCGGGAGCAATATCTTAAAAATAATGACGTCTGAACGGCCGATATTTTATTATTATTATTATTATTATTGTTGTTATTATTATGTACGCAGACGTCGTCTGTATTATAATGTCCACCCATATGCGTATGTTATATTGTGTACACATAATAATAATATGTTTACTCTCACACACTCAGCTACACGAACGAATGCGTTTCCGAATGTTTTCGTCGTATCATATTATTATTATCATTATAATGGTCACATAATTTTCGGAAACATTATCTCGCGCGTATAAAACCAAAGGCAGCAGGAGCTGGGGGGATGATGGTGACGGTGGTGCGGGAGCGATCAATGTAGTGTGCAGAGTTATTAGCCCTCAGCCTCTGCCCCGTCGCAGTATGTACATTATTATTATCGTATTATGTATAGCGAGCGGGCCATATAGAGACCGGAACTCTGCCAGAGATCATACACACTATTATATTGCACGCACACGCGTATTAATATAGATAATAAAACGAAATAAAATATGTAAACATAATTGTATATAACGAGTATATTATTATATATTATTATGAGTACGAGACGGCTGCTGCTGGGTATGAAATGTGCATTAATTTGCCTTGTGCGTACGGTGCGGTGCGAATAGGACCCGCGAAAACGTATGTATGATATTGTTATTATATTATATTGTAGCGGATGCCGTCGCCGCCAAACTTGTGCCAAACGATCTTACTATATTATACTTGATAATAATATACTCTATAGCTGGACGGCTAATCTGATGACAATAATGTACATAGCTGTAGTAATATTGTAATATTGACATGTTATGATACAACGTAGCTACAGCGATGGCTTTCTTTGGGTTCACCTGTCCGTGGTTTAAATAAAAAGGAATTCTTTAGCCCACAAAGGCCGTGTCGAAAGAATTTTGTAAATTGATAACGCTGTCAAATCGAAATGTTCTCTCGAATCGTCGACATTGCTAGTTGTCAGTAGAAAGTGGTTCACTCCCATATTTTGTAGACTACGTCCTATGTAGCACACATTCATATACTGTACGTATATGATATTACACTGAAAAAAAAGTTTAGTTATTGGAACCAAAATATGGTAACAATAACTATGAAATTTAGTTGCCTCAGTGACAACATAACCATTAGTTGTGTACACAAATGTAATTTTGTTGACTGTAAATCGTTAGATAAACCATATTATGTTGTTATCAGTACTATTCTTGATTCGGTATTGACAACTAAAATTATGTATAGGTGACTGAATTCATTCCGTTATATATACAAAACATTTTTTTTTTTTTTTTAACGTTTATTTGAATATACACAATCTGTAAATGTTGTTTTACAATAAGCGCATGTGATGGAGGTGTCGTGGCTTGAGTGGCTGGAGATAAGAGGCCGCCCATTGGAGGCACTTAAGGTTGGGATTTTAGGCTAGGATTTTAACTTGCTAGTAAGAGGGGGTGGGATTACAAATTGAAGGGAGGTAGAGGTATAAACAATTTTAGATTAGTAGGTCACGACACCAGGTACGTTTTAGACGCCTTCTGGGGTCACCAGGAATAGCGTTGGTAGATAGCTCTGAAATCAAGGGATTACGATGGCTGTGGAACTTAGAGTGTGTGCGTTTGTAGAAAGTTTTTGCGACGTTTTGGACTGTTGGAATGGCTAGATCTTTATGTAGAGTGTCGTTAGATACATAGTAGGGAGCTTTGGTTATTTGACGGAGACATTTTGATTGGAAGATTTGAATTTTGTTTAAGTTGGACTTTTTGGCTGCACCCCAGAGTTGGATACCGTGTATATACAAAACATGAATTTAATACTACAGAATATCATCCTACTATTTTGTTGAGATAACAGAAAAAGTTTGTAACGATTTATATACATTTTGTTTTATGTACACAATTACAATTCATCTACAGCAAATCATTTTGTTACTGATACTTTGCCTTGTTTGTTAGTACTGAACTATTCTAGTAGGTAAGCTTAACATTTTCGTTTTGTTAACATTTCTAAATTTATTGAGTTGCTTGTACAAAATAATTTGTTATGGAAGCAAACTTTTTATGTCATAAATACAAAACATTAATACATAATATGTACCTATGTATAATACATAATACATATTATATTATATCACAATCAACAATTAATAAATAAGTCTTATTTATAACAACTAGGCATTTTATTTTAATAAACATAAAAATGTTTACAATTTATTATAATGTACCTATATTATACAAATTATTGTTACTTATTAATTACAATTAAAACAATTAATGACAGGTTATATAAAAAATACATAGGTACTCTTTTAATAATATTGTACAAAAATTACAAAGTCAAAAAACGTATTATAAAGATTTTACATAATTATTATTATTTACCTTTTATTCATTCATACATGTGTATCAAACATTGAATATGTATATTAAACCATAAAATAAATAAATAAATTACATAGATATAAACATATCATTCAAGTGAAATTTCAAAACAGATTATAATGGGTCTCGAACTGTCACATATCTTACTCCATCTGGAGTTACATTCAAAGTGTTTGGTATGGGAGATATTAATGAATCCTGGTAAATGAAACACATATTTGATACTGGTATTTCTATTTCAAAAGCATGCAAATGTTCATTAAAACCTACAGTATTTAATAAATTACACTCAAAAATTATGTTTTCAGATCCATACATATAGATATTTTTAACAGAATATACAAATTGTGGGTTGTCATCATCCAAGTCTCTCGTCAAAATACTATTCACTTTGTATCGTGTTCCTTTAAGTTCAGCCCAACTTATACGAATCAATGTTTCTTCAGTACTAAGATTGAGTTCAGATTTTATTAAGTTATATTTTGAGCAATGTAATATTTTACTAGGACCTATAACAAGGTTATTACACAATAAGAACTTGGTAAATATGTCGTTTAATTGCAGTTGATGCTTAATAGCCAACGTTTTACAAATATTGCGTCTATTAAAAGAAGACCTAGCAGAAATCTTTGATATTCTATGTTTAGCTTCATATCTCATTGACCAAAAATGGACAACAGGACCAAACTTTCTTATTATTAAGGGATAATGTGTAAGAAAATGAAACTTTGGTTTGAGTGTATTTTTACTATATTTTATATAAAGTTCATTCATTTCTCCTATTAAAGTCTCTAGTAAGAAACAACTATTCTCTTCTAGTGAAGTTGACAACACAATGTCTACAACTTTACTTTAGAAAATATATTATTGAGTAGAAATTCCAATATCTGACATAAAAGTGTTTACAGTAGTAAAATTTTTATCAAATGTAGTGTGTAAATTATAAAACCCCTTTTGAATGAAATACCAAATGGTTTCACATTCTACAGGATACTCTGCGTTAAATGTTATTGTTGTTTTAAAGCAACAATCAACAGCAGCTAGAATTGAGTTTAGCTGATAAAATACATCATCAACCACAACAAAATAATTTGAAATTTCACTTAAAGTAGGACCTACTATAATAATAAATGGTTGCTGTGTATGACCTAATCCTAACAATTTTTCTTGTTTACGTGATATAGTTTCTTGTACCTCTGCATTACTTCGAACGTGTGTTATGAATCCATCCCGCATTTCTAATTTTGAAAGTTTCCATTGAAGTTTTGTCTTCTTACTTCTAGAAATTGTGACTCCAATTAAAAAAGGCAAGCAGAGAAATGCTGATATGTTTGATGCTTCTTCATTGTCTGTAAATACAAATGATGTTTGTTATTCATAAATTAAGTGATGTGGTTAGAAAAAAATCTTTCAATAATTATGTTTGGTCCAGAAAATAAAGAAAACTATTATTTTTAGATCTGTCAATGGTATTGATACTAAGGAATACAAATATATGACATACTAAAATAACTGGATGTAATGAATTACATAATATTAAATTATATTATAATACATAATAAATAGTTAGAATAAATCAAAAATCCATTTTTTATACATCCTACTCACAGAGTCAAGGACTACAAACGTTATTTTTTTAATTTAATTTAATTTTTTAGTTTACCTTCAGCTCCCAATTGTACATAATCTTTAAGAATTTGATTAATCGAATGTTCTTTGGTTTTTTTAATTTTCTCTGCAGTTAATTATGTAGTATATTTAATTTATATTATAATTAATTTGACTTACTGTAGGTTTAGATGATGATGAGATATTTGAGAGATTTGGAAGATTTGAGAGATCAACAGACTAAAAAAAAAAAACAAAATTATATATTATTTAAATACATGTCAGTTTAAATTATAACCAGCATAATTAATAATTAGAGACTGGAATTATAAACATTTTTGAGTTAATATACTGAGTGTATGCACCATAATGATAATTTGAAATTCTGGTCTCTATTAATGATTATTAATTAACATACATAATAATATAAAAATATTAAACATTTGTATTAGGTAGTATATAAAAGACACATAAGGAGTAAAAACAGAACATAAACTCAACTTTTTTTTTTTATGGTACAAATTACAAAATGTTATAGGTAGTAAATTGTCAGTTATTTCATTAATTTTGAACATGGTTTGACAATTTTTCATATAATTTATTCATTTTAAAATTTACTTAGTTGTATTTATTATTAATAAGTTTGTTTTTTCATTATGATACAGCTGTTAAATTGTTGTTATTTTAATCACTAAGTTATAATATTATTATATGTTTGATCTTAATTTTTTGCATACAATATTAAGATTTTAGTGTAGGTACACTAATATTATAATATTGTTGAGTATATTATGAAAAAAAAAAAAAATTAATTTAAGTAATTATATTTTAAAATGGTAGTGTTATATTATTACTTAATTGTTTTAAAAATGTTTGATCTCAAATTTGTTTATAAAATATTCAGATTTAAGTATGTGTGTAATGTATATAATATACATATTATAAAATACTGTATATATAAACATTTTGTAATTCTCATGCAAGTTTAATTAATTGGTATTAATTAACATTTTATCTAATATAGGTCAAAGGGAATTATAACTTTTTACTAACCCAGTGATTAAAAAATTGAAATTATAAACATATTAAAACTTGCATTGCCCGTCACCAAAAAAACAATATTGTGATTTAAGCTGTTCAAGCTCTACGCACCTTAAATTATAACCTATATCTAATTCTACACAACATATAATAAATATAAATAATTTGAATAATCATACTTACCTCAGTTGAAGAGCTTTGGCTAGGTATACTTGAAATGTCATCAACTAATAAAATATCCGTTCCAATATCAATAGATGATGATTCATTAATCTAAAATAAAAACAATTTAAGATAGGTAGGTAGGTACCTGATATTTTTTTACATTGATACAAATACTAGTATTCAGTGATCAATACTTTTAAGTAAAAATTTTACTATTTTCTACTTAATAGTTACGAGGTATATCGTATTATATAATGTAAGTATGTTGATAAAACTTACCTCGAAACGTAGGTATCAATATATTGGGATAAGTCCCACGCTGTTAGGAAGTCTGCTAGGTCATCGGACATCATTAAAATTTAACTAATTAACTAATAACAAGTTAATTTAAAAGTGACAACGAGAAAAACTGATGAACTATTTACTATAATGATGACAGTATGACACGAGTTTGGCAGTCGGTACTCGGTCGTCAAATAAAGAATCGGTGATTCTCGGCGGCATGCAGCGTCGGCAGCGGGTGTGGTAGTGTTAGTACACGGGTAAAACCCAGTTATTATTTAATTTTAACTCAACTTTGTTAACGATACATATCAATTTGGTTGTGGCTTTAAAATGGTATGGTGTTATTACCAAAGATTTGTTGTCTACCACAATCGTTTAGTTGCTTAGAACTAACTTCAGTTGTGTGAACAAAAGTAAAATATTTGACTAACAAAACATTTTGTAAATATTTCGAGTCATACAGCATAGTTAGGTACCTACTACCTAGTGTTAAACCAAAAAGTACAATCCATATTGTATTAACAACTCAACTATATTTGTTCTATTCAAACTATTACTGTGAATGATACTGTAAATTCTGTACGGATCATAACTTTATTTATGTTCACAAAAATTAGTTACTATAACACATACTACTAGTATATACAACAAAAATATATTAACAGTAATTGATATGTACGTACAACAAATTGCTGAATTATTCGAACCGGTTAGTTTTATAATTGATACAGTTTTTTAGTAACGCTCACTATTTATACTTTAACTTAACAGTTTTGTTAATAAGAACAGTAATATTTTTTTCAGTGTAGTATCATTCCAGTTCGTATATATAATTGTACAAGTACCTATAGCTCTTTAGTTGTAAATGTTATCGGGGATAATCAAAACTGACGACCAGCGGTCGAATGGGGTCGACGCCACCGTCATCCACCAACCCCTTTTTACATGATATACGTTCTACTTGAATAAGATGAAGCAGATCGACATATTGTTTTATTATATTTGACATTGAAGAGACCAGCAAATTCGTTTTTCATCTACTCGTATATTGTAATTTTTTATTATTATATATTGTTCATCTGCTGCGGGATCAAATTCGTTTCTTTTCGAAATTTGACGGTGTTATATATTTATCCAATTTATCCCTCTAAATGTATATTTAATTATAAATTATAATTGATTTGCTTAAATCAAAGTACATCTTATACAAGACAGGAAGTAGAGTAACCGAACATTTTTTGTAAACGGGACTATTTGTTTATGGGTGACTGAAGATGATTGAGTATGTCGAATCATCATAATATTATGCTAGTACAATACGTATATGCGTTTTATAATAATCGTCACGTCAATGTTGGTTCGTATAACGGATCTAAAGTCAAAACCAATCAAGTTTGCTTAATCATATAATAATCGTATATACGGTTTGGTTATCAAACGTAGGTACAAGACACTAGTATATAATATATAATATTATAAGACATAAATTGTATATTAACAATAAGTACCAATAGTACTAATATCTTCACTGTACGGTATACAGTAGAATACATAAGAAATATCCTTCAAGACTTGTTGTGCAAGCAAAATTGTTAATTTTGTAAATGATTTAAATTGTCTTAATCTTAATAGTTCATAATATTGAGGAGTAACAAGTTTTTCATCAAATCGTGTTAACATTTCATCTGGTGTATTCCACTAAATGTAAAAATAAATATTTGTGAGACTACCACCAGACATTTAAAATTGCCTATAAAATATAAACACTAAATTCAATAAATACTCACTGTCATTTGAGATGTTTCAACACCATCAGGACTTGCATTAACTGAAGATTCCATAAAAGCAAGAAAAAATGTTGTATCAAATTGTGTCCTTATTAGTGGGGGCGTTAACCAGTTACTCCACAAATGCAAGGCATCAAGTGTACACAGACACACACACACACACACACACACACACACACACACACATACATGACACATATAATATATATGATGCATAAGATATATTATAGACGCTGGTACTGCGTGATTCCCACAAACACACAAATAACCGTTTTATAGGTTTGCCAAGAAGTCGCGGATTTCACGATCGAAGGGTGGACGTGCTGCGGTAACGCCACGTATATATAAATATAATTGGAGGTTTCTATTTCGTCGACGCCCGGCAATTGCCGCTGCAAAGCCGAGTGGTTAATAATAATGAATGTGGTTTAGAACGACGGCGGTGGCGGTCACACCTCACGACGACTTCATTAGGTCCTTTTGTATAGCCGTATTCTTCCCCTCAACGGGTCGGTGCCAGATTTCTTTCCCGAACTAATTCCGCGACGAGTTTTCGTCCGCACGTCCAATCCACAATCTCCACCACCACCTCATCACGCCAAATGGTAGCGGGATGGAGGGAAATTAAAATGAAACGGGCACGGTGCTGAAGCAGTGGATCCACCTCTCTCCCACTCGACTGCCGAAGACTCTTTTATTGTATACTTTATTTTTATGACGACCATTGCCGACTTAATCGCGTGTTCCTATATCATATATATATATATATATATAATAAATAACTCAAAGATGTACAAAG
This sequence comes from Macrosiphum euphorbiae, assembly GCA_949089665.1. Lineage (NCBI taxonomy): Eukaryota > Metazoa > Arthropoda > Insecta > Hemiptera > Aphididae > Macrosiphum > Macrosiphum euphorbiae. The sequence continues at coordinate 59,628,484 of CARXXK010000002.1, forward strand.
CAATGTCGTTTGTAAGCAATTATATATACACGTACCTCTTATATACCTGCTCGCGATGGTGACTTTATTTGTACTATATATGTACATACTACTATGTCTTATCGCCATTTATGCATATATATATATATATACTACTCCACGATTTAGTAAACGCTCGAACGCACCATCGGTGTGGGCAACACGAAATTCGGCGGGTTTTCTTTTATTGCGCGGTAAAACGCCAATCGATCAGAAAGATTACGATAAAACGTCGATTACGTCGTTATAACTTATATGGGGTACTGGGAAGAAACTTCGAAATAACTGTATTATATAGGTAGTATATCGAGCAATAAATACGATACAGACGCACAGGCGCTATACGCGATAACGTTTTAACTTTTAAAGAAACATCGCTTTCTGACGACGAAAAATAAATAAATAACATTAATATACGCAGTCGGGTATGAATTCGGTCAAAACAGTTCGAAAAAAAGTGAATGTAATGTAACAGTGGCTTTGTATAATAGCTAATCGGTGATAATGTGGCATGTATTGTACATTATAGGTGCGCTTTATTCTCAGCTAACCCGGTGACTTCAAGTCTTCATTTAAGCTATATAGTCTCCCGCGGAGCTCGTACTATAAAAATTCCACTTTATATTTTGCACATGTAATAGCAGAGGGTATACTAAAACTGAAGAGGATCACTACCGGTCTAACCACTGTTTTGACCGGAATGATCTCTTATGATCTCAGGTGGCGCACTTGAATAAAGTTGTATTTTTTTTATAAATTATGTATATTTTGAGGTTTCAAACGCAATGAGTTATATAAATAAAGATACATCATTGTTTTTCGAGTTATTTATTTTCGAAGCGACTTAATCATCAAAAACGAATGATTCGATTACACAATTTCATGTATAATATAAGTTAAGTTAAGTCAGTGAACTCGCACTCAATACATACAAATTGCTAAAAAAATAATTGTTATTATACTACGAGTGTCGACTCAAGTAGTTTTCAGCACGCAGCTAACCGTCATCGCGGAAAGAAAACTTTATATGATTAGGCAGTGTTGATTTAAAATTAAAAAAACATTTCAGTGTTTATCCTAGCTTAGAAATAAAAATTCCGGTAAATGTAAATTAAACGTAGTGGACTGGCGTCGGGTGCTTTGCGAAATGTAAATTTGTTCGTTTATATTCACGTCTATAATGAGAGACCTTGCACCGTTTCCATACACCCTGCAGCGGATTACCGATGTATATATATATTATTGTTATATAATGTACTCCATGCAAAAGTATTATAACGTCATTACTCATTTATTGTAACGAAGTTATCGGGCGTCGTGCTCGGACCGCCGTAAATCACGCCGCGTGGTACATATTATAATAATATTACATAGTTTGTAATAGAATTACCGAGTCGCCAGTCACCTAAATAATATAATAAATAAGCGCAGTGAAAAAGTTCTGAAAACCGACGATAGCATTGTTGATCGCGAGAGTGTCGAGCAGAGTTTTCTCGCGATGCACGCAAAAAACATTTACTGCTGCGGGATAAAAGGTCGGGTAATTAATTTTTCGTCCTCTCACACTCACACACATACCCACACACCCACTCACCCACACGTATATATTTTATACCGTCGTTATAATTATTGTGCGCGGGGTGTGTGCACGGTCGGAATATTTATCTCCGGCCGGCGCGACGACGACGACGACGACGGCGGCGAGTCTGTTAATCTTTTCCTCTCGCCCGTCCGACTGCAGCACACCAGACACCACCTGCTTCTGTGTGTGTACCGACTAATTAACTTAACTCGATAGTTTGCTGTTAAATTAATTAATTAGCACACACCGATAGTCGTCGTCGTCGTAGTCATTTTGGGTTTTTTTTTTGTCGGTATATACATATTATAGTATATATATAGGTTTATATATTCACACCAGTCGTGGCGGTATAGTTATACGCGCACATACAACAACGGTACCGTCGAGAAAAGGATGGAGAGGGGTTGGGGGCAGTGGCGTTTAAAAAGTTTTTAATTCGATGTAAGAGTAACATAAATAACGGGCGGGCCGAATAAGAGTTTTAAAACGGTTTTAATTACATTAAAAGGGAAAAACCGAAACGCGCGATATCAATTTTCGTTCGTGAAATCCGCGCGCCCGCGCGATAATGGCTGTTAAATAAAATTAAACGGGACCCGACGCAAAAAAAACACACGCAAACGAGAGCGGTTCGATGTTTATTAGCGGACCCTCTCTGGTGTGGCTCCTCGTCGGGTGGGTGTGTAATATATATATGTGTAGAGATTTCGACAAACGGTCGTCGTCGTTGTCGTCGACGACGCCGCCGCCGCTGCTTTGAATAAATTCGATAATTCGATTAAAAACGGGCCCCCGCGTTCGTATAACACAATTTATATCTATTTATACCTATATGTATATAAATATATTTTAACGTGGGTATAGGATGCGCTCGGCGACCGTGTCACGAGAGAGATAAAAAGGGTATAAGAGTGCGTAAATCAAGGTAACGACGGCGGTGGCGGGCCGAGGGGTTAATCAGTTGAAACATTTTCCGCCCTCCCTCGTCGGCAAAGCACGGCGTGTCGTACACGTTCGTGGTTTAAATACTCGGGATCCGTCGCAATCTTTGTCTCTTTCTCTCTCACTCTCTGTTTGTCTCTCTCACTCCCTCTCGCTCTCTGTTTGTCCGTCCTACCCTCACACGCTACCACCCTCTCCCTAATGGTTTATTATACGACATCGTAGTATCGTTCACTACAATACTTATCATATACTAGGAAAATCCATGCCGCTGCACTTACATAGATCTGAGGTCCACTCATTTAATATTTTATTTTGTATAGACACATCTTATTTATGTTTATACCTACTGCAGTTTTGTATTCGTAAGTAGCATTAGTGGGTTGATATAGTAAATTGTTTCTTATGAATTATGTATAATGTAATAATTTCAACTAAAATTCCTGCAGTATATTATTAATATAATTTATCAACGATAAATTCTCAGCTGTTATAAGGCTGCATGGGAATATATTGGTCAGCTGCTGTGCAACAGCCAACGGCATAGCAAAACAATGAAAATACGACTTTGCAACGTTATTTGTCTAAATGTCTTAGTTGATATTTCCCTTTAATATATTTGATCTTGGCTTTTTTAAATTGTTTGCTGTAATGTCACGATTTCTGCAGTGGAATGTTACTGCAGCTATCGATGCTGCAAGTGGTTTCGAATATTGTAGCCAAATGTGTCCCGCTCGTCGTTTCCAGTGGAAATAATTATTGTATATACCTACAAAAAACATTTATGTTAACATGGACAATGAGTAGCTTTTAATAGAAACAATTTTGATTGTTGTTGTAAAATAATTATAATTCCAGATAATCTAAAATATGTTAGAAGATTATGTTTACTTTCTAATATTATGAAGGTATTACATTACTAAATTAAAGAGCTTCGAGAATTAATATAAATAAACACAAATGAAAAATAAAATAGCAATTTTTGTGTGATTTAAAAAAATACTTTAACTGCAATTTCGGTTCACCGATTGCCTTCTCCTCTTCGCTGGCCACAGTACAAATTTTTATACGCTTGTGGCCCACAGACAATAAATCCCAGGGCCCGTGGAAGAATTTTATCAGAAATTATTTTTTCTGATGGTGAATGAAATGAGGTTTTTAATAGTTATTTTTATTTGATTTTTTAATGTTATCTTTACTTCTTTGTGCTTAAATTACATTTTGATGATCCTCATTTTGATTGGTGGTCTCTGCAATCCAATATCATATAGTCCATGGTTAGGTCCATTAAACATTTACCACTGTTCATTAAGTCATACCTATGAGCGTATATCGTTATTTCAATAATAAATTGACATCGTAATATCCATTCGATACCGTAGACGGTCAGTCAAACTCCAAGTTAGGCGTATAATAATTCAGCCGCGCGTGTGCCATTTATCACGCCATAATATTACTAATTAGTAATTAATAATTATTATACATATTTTATCTAATAGGTATGCTAGGAGGGCGTATAATAAATCGTCTAGTGTCCTTTCTGCAGCGAATACTGTACATATTATTATACATCGATTACCGGTAATCCCAATATTACTGCATTTGCCACTCCACATAGATAATATACCATATATACCACCTACTCGTATGTGTAATGCATGTATGCGTAATATCTCCAACAGTCGTCACGGAAGTCACATAAATAAGGATTAAAATGTACAATAAAATGTTATTGCCGTTCAATGCAGTACAAACTATATACATACCTACATATGGGAAACAGAGTTGTAAATAATTTTATATTATATTATGTCTTCAAGACGTTAATGTTATTACATACCTATAGCCATATAGGTACTATATTAATGTAGTGTGAATGTGTGTAAATTTAATTAAAAATAATTTCTCATAAAAGAACGAAATAAATCTATATAAATGTTGATCCACTATTAAAATCAACTTTATTTTAAGGAATAATGTCAGTGTTTTAACATATTAATTCGATCAATATTTTTACAAGTTGGAACAAACACAAGACGACTCGCTTTTATCAAGTGCGATGATTATTTCGTTATAACGAGCTGTTTTGTAGGTGCATAATTTATTGCACATATTATAATTTATATTATACACCGAATGTTCTGAAAATTAGATTAGCCTCAGCTCACATGCGTGTTCACCAAATTTGTTACTATATAATATAGGCAGCACATAAGTCATCGGGGTGGCGATGATGTCCTTCGAATTCTCTAGTTTTTATTACTCCTATATCACAGCTGCAGCAGCTGTATAATAATATATATTTCATTATAATAATAGCACGCGTGATAAGACCGCGAGTACACCACCCGTGAATTCGCTGCGGAGGTCACTCCTCAGTCACGGGACGAGCTGGAATTTCGCGCCTGTGTATAGGACGACCGGAGGACGAGAAGAAGAAAAAATAATAATATAATAATATAGGTATAGGTGAGGTAAAAAAACCGTACCCGCGTGCTTCAGCATTCGATTTCGTGATTATGGAAAAATATGCAATACGAAAAAACCGACGTGTTTAAAAATGAAAATAAATTATACTTGTCATTGTATTTATACAATTTATTATTGGAGTAGGAAAAAAAACGGTGATTTGCATATCCGTTTTCGTTCCCGCGTGGATCGTCGGTGTACATATTTATATTTATAGTCGGCTTTAATTTAATATTATCGTGTATAACGCGTACGTATAAACTCTGTGAAAACCGCTTCGGCGACGACCACTTCAAAGGGGTGGCATGTGAGGGGGTGGGGTGTCGTTACACATTATATACCCTCAGCGCGTGATGTGAGTACAAACAGTTTATCTACAAGTCTTCCTTCATCGGCTCTATTCCTGATATTATTGTTATCGGCATTCTCGATTGTATAATAAATTTATATTTTTACATTTAAATATAACCTTCCCCTCGTTAGTGTAATAGTCTAATAGTTTGTTCAATCTGCGATGTTTCCTTTACAACAATTTAAATTATATTTTTACAACGATACTTATGATAATATTATACTTTACGAGGTTGTTGTTTTGGTATATTATATAATATGTATAATGTACATGAAGAGGCAGAAAGAGCAGAGACTTCCTATTGTAATTGGAATTTGCTTGTTTGTTTTGTGGATCTGTAATATAAGGTGGGTGGCAATCTAAGTAGGTTATATGTTGATATACCTAAGGATATATATACTTAAGAGGACGCTACACCCGCATGTGTTGTCTCCGTCTTACACACGTACGACATAGACAAAACGCGTTTAGGCAGTCTGAGTATAACTCGCTCAATTTTGGTTCTAGAGTAAAAATACCTATTATGAAATTGAATTGTGATAATATTTCTAAGGGCAAGACGCTGCGGTTTTTTTTAAAAAATTTAATTTTTTAAAAGTCAAAGGTATTTTAAAAATGGTGAAATTTTTTTCTATTTCTAAACTATATAATGAACGTTATATTGGGTATAATGGAAAAACCGCAGCGTCTTGCCCTTAGAAATATTATCAAAATTCAATTTCATAATAGGCATTTTTACTCTAGAACCAAAATTGAGCGAGTTATACTCAGACTGCCTAAACGCGTTTTGTCTATGTCGTACGTGTGTAAGACGGAGACAACACATGCGGGTGTAGCGTCCTCTTAATATATAGGCAGTGTTAATTTTGTTGGTCCTCAATAAACTAAAAAAAAAACGATACCACGCTTCTCGATATTTTTTTTTACAAGGAAAATCTAAGAATTATAAATATGTTTATGTTAATAAGTAACCATGACGACAAAAACGTCTATTTTGCAATATCAGCTAGAAAAAAAAAATCGGATAGATAATAAAATATCTGTACCCATCCAGCCCAAATATATATATATATATATATATGTTAAAACGACAAAAACTGACCTAAGAGATTTTTATACGTTTTTTTTTAACATTATTTAAGGAATGAGATAGCCTTTAAGTCGTCTATACGACTGACCTTACTCATGCGCTCCTGGAAAACGGAGCGGTATAATCATGGCTCTATCTGTTTGGGTTTTTGCAGAGATATAATTTTTTTTTCCTTATGATCTGTGGACATACTGATATAAAATCAATAATAAAAAAAAATGTAGACAATGGGGGGGGGGGGGCATGGCCCCTCTGGCCCCACTGCAACGGCACTGTGATTTGGTATAGGATTCTAAAAACAGTGGTTCAGCGTCGTTTTAGATGAGTTTTCTTGTTGCGTGTTTGTTATATTTATACTCGTTGGTGAGACTAACACTACACTGTGAGAGGTCAGAAGGTTCAATTCAGAGGATGTCGTGAAGCACAATAATGACTTTGTGCCTTATCAAAATAAAATAGTATGCTGACGCGCGGCGGCTACTTAGATATCTTTCAATATCTCAATTAGCTTGAAGTTACAACTTAAGTTTTACACATTTTTTAATACTTAATTCATTTCATACATTTTTATTATCATTTAAAGTTAAAAATCGTTCTGAAGATGTTTTTCGTGAGAAAAATTAATTTTACTAGAAACGATAATATTAATTTTGCTTATATAACTAACCTACTTGTATAGTTTGCGCGCGGTTTATCAATACGTTTTTTGGTGCAACACACTTGGCCAACGTACGAAACATAAAAACATTTAGTTGAATATGAACACGATTCGATTTCCGGTTTTTTGGTTTTTCTTCGTCGTCTTCTTTATCTTCTCAGTTTTCTGTACCTAGTGGGCACACGTCCAGGCCAAGTCCAGTTTACCGACTGATATACTTTCACTATATTATTTTTTATTCAAACGCGATATTACTAAATAATATTATTATATAATAACGTGCGATGATATCACGGAATGGAAATACGTTTGTGATATTTATAGAATTTGTGCATCTGCCATGCAGTTTTTATTTTCTCGGCAGAGGAGCAGGTATAAATTTGATTTATACCTATTACCTATATTATTACCTACGCTCGTTCATAATACGACTGTTGAATGTGAATGCCGACTTTGAAGTGTGGTCAATTTGTACATAATAATATTATAAATTTAATATAGAGATTCGAAATGGAAATTACAGTACATGCTTGAGAAGTATTTACTTTTAAATACAGTTTTTCATTAGACACGTATTGTATACGTTTTCTCAAAATGATTACTATCATAACGTAGCGATATTTTTAATTATTTAATAATCGTCGTAAAGTACTGACGAAATTATAACAATTGAGTAAAGTTCTAAAGTCTAATAACAAATAGTTGAATGGTGTTTATTGTTTTTTTTTTTTTTTTCTGTAGTGCCTATACGGATATTTTAATTTTGAATGCCCATATAATAAAATGAAATGAACCAGGCTATTTTTATGTGTTTATTGTATTTTAAGAATATTCGGAATACTTAGATGAATACTATTATCTGGTGCATTCTTCCCAAATACTTTAAAACCTACCCTATTATGAGTGGTACAATAATATAATTATATGACGAGCGGCGGTTATAACCTTTTTGATTTGGAGGGCCGGAATAAACCGAACTGACAAACGATGGGTTCGATGGGACTGGTAGGGTGGTGAGCGGGTGACCCTAGACGAGAAAAAAGGATTTGTCGAGTCATTATTTAAGATAAAAGAAAATTCTCCAAAAAAAAAAACAAAAGTGTGAAGCTCGGCGAGCGCTGTATTGTTCTTGCAGATTTGTTGTTTCCTGTAATCCCCGTCCCATTCCCAATGACTTATTATATTTACCATAGCGATTCTCCTGATATAAATATACAGATAACCATCCTGCTGCAGCGCGGGCGTATATATTTCGTTGTTGCGCGCTCGCGAAATTGCATTTTAATTATATATTAGTGCCTGGAATCGCCATTCTTTTGTACGCCTTTTAGCTGTTATTTAACGACTTTTATTTTTATTAAAAGAAAAAAAAGTAAGAAAGAAAGAGACAAGGAAAAAATAAAGAAAGAACTTTTTACCCTTCTTTACAAAACACCCCGCCGGGAGCGCGTCGCGGTGGCGTGTGCTGGGGTCGTTGTTTTATATTTTTTTTTCTTCACGATATATGTATATATATATATATACACACATATATATTCAACCACTACAGTATTTTTTTATATATATATATTTCGCCATCCACTTTTCACGCAATTAACTTAACAGTCGAACGACTGGTGCTTTACTTTTCTCGAACATCTTCTCCGCACGCGCTCAAATAATTTATCGCTCCTTGTAAAACTCGAAGGAGCAAAAAAAAAATACGAAAAATGCTCTGAACTGGGGCTGGGCAGCAGTGCGTACATAAATAAAAAGCATATTTCTCGGGATCTGTTTTCGATGCGAATTTACAATTGGCGCACCATAATAATTAGAGAAATAAGACTATGGTAAAAGCTGCTGTGAAAATGGTTATACGTGACGTGTGACCAAAGTGTCTATATAAGATGATATATCTGTGTAGTAGAGGACTTAACGTCGACCGTATATTTTGTTGTCCATTACGGTAAGTACAAAATGTATACAATTTACGAGAACCCATTAGTTTTCTTAATTTTAATATTAAAGTGAATTTACCTGCAGTTATATCAAATTTTATGGTTGGGAGTAAATCAGGTGCTAATTATCTTTGTTTGGCCGCCTTCTGATTCCAAAAATGCTACAGTTTAAACATACCTACTCAGAATTTTCTCTAAAATTAAAATCAACGAGAGAACATAGATAAAATGTTCTTACCTACATTTAAATGTCATTTTAAAATATAGATACCTATATAGGCATAATAATGAGCAGTATTAAAATCGGTTTTTAAATATATTTTCACGCTTTAGAAATTGCAGGCATCGAACAGAGATTAAAAATTAAATATTACTCGTTAAATATGCGAACGGCCGTGGTACATATATTATTCATGTAACTGTAGAAACGCGCTCGACTTTGATTGGAATAACTAAACTGATAATAATAATAAAAAAGGAACTGTTTTTACAATTATTTAGAATATTGTTGCGACTGAAACCGGTTCAGTTTGCACCTCATCGACTTGTGTATTATACGCGTACCTCCTTATGCTGTCGTACGCCGTTTGAAACTTGCACGCGTACACACACATATCGAATACTATATTCTATTATACATAGTGACCTTCGATAAAGTCGAAATGCAATATTTATACACATTTTATCCGCACACGTAGGTCGTAAATTAGTATTAGCGTCTCCGCTATAGCAGTGTATATAATATTATGTTTGTATGTGAGTGTGTATATGTATTTGTATGTTTATGTGTATGTGTATTTGTATGTGTACGTGAGTGTGTGGAGCATATCGACCACGCCTTCAGTGGATGGATTTCTGCAGCATAAGCCGCACACACTATGTACATAGGTATTACCTATAGATATTATAATAATACCAACGCGACTTTTGAACTTTGACGATGTCATTGTGAGGTGTAGGTACATGCCCGTACATATATTTATAAAATATTATAGCCAAAGTATCTACACATGAACAAAATATAAGTTTTTATATTGTATTTAATTTGCAACCCTAATATTACCATGAGCATAACGACAACTACTTATTTAGGTATAACTTGTAGATCAGCTATTTTCTATCATTTTTGAGTTTTCACTATATAGCTGTACAATACAGTATTTGGTACTTACCTATACATAATATTATTCATTTATAAATATTAATTTATTATAGATTACTATTGGTTATTACGCATAAATAAAAATGCATCATACGACAAAAACTTATTTATAAAATAAAATAACTAAATACAAAATATAAGCATCTATACTGTCACTGAAAAAACTTAATCAATAAATATTTTTTTAATTTTGATATATTTTGTAAATGTATAATACATATAATATTATTATATTGAAAATTTAATTTTATAATATGTTCGAATGTAAATGATGCACAACGTGCTTTTCTACTGCAGGAGCAGGACATAATGATAATAAGTATTTAAGTATGTAATAATTATAATTCTACAACATATGACATTTCTATAACTCAACATTCTATAAAACGTGTTCTGATACCGTACAAAGTAAGTGTGTAAATCAGCGCTGAATAAAATTAAGCTCTAACCGAGTGTGATATTGGTAGATCCAAGATACATAAAAAAAAAATAATATATTTTCGACCAGTAAAGAAGCCTCAACTTTTATCATACATTTAATATTATATTGTAAAATAATTATAATATTTATTATTTGTTACGATGTTGTGCCTATATATATTATATTATTACGTATAATATTATTGCGCAGGTCAGAGACGCTTTTAGCGAAAACCGTTGGTATATCTACTATCATGATATAATTTATTAATATAATATATATATTATGTACACATATATAGAGGTATATAATATTATAATATACGTTCATTTATTATTATTATTTTTTTTACTTTGAACACGATTTTCGAATTAATATCGAGAAACTGTTAAGTTATTTACGCGCGTACGTTATACGCTGCACATATACGATTATATCTCACGACGAATATACGTATATTCAGACGACAGCGAAAGAGTGAGAGAGAGAGAGAGCCCGGATGTCAAAGACGTTGCATATTTATTTAAAACGATCAGATTATGTGTATAGATATAATATATATATGCTCGGGTCGGGCGTATATGAATCCATTTTTGTACCGTCACGAATCATTATTATTATTATTATATTATTATTATTATTATTATTATATTGCGCACGTATGTACGCAATTATTTCATTTTTACACACTATTGTGACGTTTTGTGCATAATATTTATGCGCTTCGATGTGAAGATTGTAATATTATTATAATCTATACTGCACGCTTGTCGCGTATTATAAGATGGCAACGACTTCGACGACGATAATGATAATAATGCAGGTAATAATAATAACGAGAGCTTTCTCGGTGGAGGGATTTATTATTATTATTGTAACGATACGCTCGACCTGTCTACGTATAGGTATATAATAACAATATGATGATAAACAAACCTGCGTCTATTATATATTTATATGAGACGTAAGCATCGTTCAAGTAAAAATATGAAATCGTCCTCCGAAAAACAAAGCCCACGCGACCTATGTTTTTACCACGCATACACGACGTTTGGCTTTTTATATTATAAGGTGTACACCTATATTATGCACGCGTTTTCGATTAAATTTATTTTTCCGTTGCATTTATTGTGCATCTTCTGCGTGTTTATAAATTTTATATATATATATAATATAGGTCCCCCCCACCCCTCAACGTATATATCCACCGCTAGCATATTATACAATACACTTATATACTATATAGCTACAGCAGAAGTATAATAATTATGGTCGCCGTCGGAGTAGCTAAGTCGACGTCATAATAATAATAATAATACCATCGGAGGAGAATGTATATATTATTATGATGTATATTATATTATATATGGTAGCGTATTTTTATTTATTTATTTATTATCACACACGGGCGCCATATGATGTGTACCTATACCTGCAGGCATGTACCGTGGTTTGTTATGTGCGCACCTATAACCAGCGTTGACCTTAAGCCATTATACATACACATCTGCAACGGTGGCGCCAAGTCGTGGTACTTACCTGCGTATTTATATATATATATAGTATGTTATTTATGAATTTTTTTTGCATATTTTGTACTTATCTCTTGTCGTGCAACTTGCATTGCTAGAATTACTTTGGTAAATTAACATCGTGGCGATCATTCGTTATATTTATCTATTTTATATTTTTATGTCGATGTGCAACATCGCTATCTATATTATTTTCTAAATATTTATGAACTTGCTTGCCGCGAGTTTATCTGGAAGGTTTGAACAACTGTTTAACGTTTGTAACTGTTCAGTTGATACTTGGTTATTAAACGACAAATAAATAAATATATATTACCATTGAGTATATTATATACAACATACTATACTCATGTTATTACACTGTGTGTCTGATATATAATATATATATATATGACTGATGTACCTACATCCTACCATATTTAATTTGATTATAAAAAGCAATAAAAGTAACATTTTGGTTTATTTACTAATTTCCAAGTTATATGTATACGCTGTATAAGTTTAAGTTTCTTATATGAATCACTTTTGTTTTTGAACATTTGTATATTATCTTATAACTCGTTCCAACACTACATACCTGTTCCACTCGACATTATAATATTATTATTTACCTAAAAAAGGCGATAAACATACGCGTCATTGAAGTGTATTTAGATTTTAGGTATAGATATTCGGCTAGTCGGCTTAGAATTAAACGCACTCTATATATGATACTCTATATACACTCTACACTTCACTCGATCGTTGTGAAGTTTGACCGAAAACGATCCTGCATGGCGGTGTAACATATTATGTACCGACGTAAATCAAGTGCTTATATTTACGTACCTACGTAACTACAGAGCTCAAATACAGGAGTTAGATCACGGCCACGTATATATTGGGTAGGTATATACTATATATACATTCAACTTTCGAGTATACTTATAGGAGAGAGAAATATAATGTGAATTTGGGAATATAGTGGGTTTAAGTGTGGCCTCCCGGCGCTTTTTACTTAACCTCCGGCACCGCTGGGAAAAGCCAAAAATCGCGACGGTCAGACATCTCTGTTACACACAGGTCTCTATCCACCACTCGGTGTACACGGAAGGTCATAAATCGTGTACACCCGCTACAAGATGAATGTGTGTATAATGCTCGCGTGTGTATATATATATTTAGTGGGGTAGTACCTATAGATAGCTTAGGGTCGTTCGTTTAAGGTCTACGTTTGGTGCCCAGAATCGATCTCTCACGGGACCAATTGACGAAGACGATTCGGGGAAAAAGTGAAAAATCGCTGGGCGTATACTGTACAGAAATATATTATACACCATCGATAAAACAACAGCTCTGTGTATGCAGTATAGAAGTATATTGTACGACGTGATATTATATCCGGTCATTACAAGCACACGCGCCGAGTTATATCGTCGGAATATAAAGATACATATATATTATATTAGGACAGCTGCGATATAATAATGGTGTAAAACGTAAGTAAAACATGATAATATTATATGTAAGTACGTCGTGGTCAAAGATGATGTTTGAACGATAACGCCATTGGTTATAAAACAAGCTAATCTTATGCCGATGAATGTTGTGTTGAATAGAACCGAAATTCTTCAACTAGGTATAACTAGGGTTATTTATATTTTTGACCACAGTCAAAGAACGAAACTTATTATTACATAATATGTTCGGTGGACTTATCGCTGGCAGAAGGTTAACTGTTTAAAATTCTGTACTCCCCCTCTCCTCAATAATAATATATTACAATTAAATTAAATAATATTTACATATAGTTCCCAAGTACTAACCCAAATTCTTACAATTAAATATTGACAATATTGCCTTTAGGGTATCAGTATTATCAGATGCGTTAAGGCTGTGAATACCTATTCACCTAGTGTTTATTATTTTTTTGACCATTAAATGGCATATGCGTTTCTATATTTCCCAATTTCTATGATTTCGTGTTCGAATGGATGTTAAACTTGTTAGATTTTTTCTTAGTTGTACAGGAATAATGTTTTAATTTTTTAATTTGTTAAATCTTTAAAATGAATTAATTTAAAAAAATAAAACATAAAATCTTATTAAGTATAGTAAACGAGTAACGTTATCCGTTAGATATAATTTATAGGTACTTTATGAATATTATACGAGTATATTACAGTGATTACTACTGGCCACTTGTTGTAATCACTTATGGATAGGTGAAAACCAACAATAACACTGACCGACTTTAAAAAGTTGATCGGAGAATTTAATTTTTAAAAAACTATAAAATACACCGTGGCACATAGAACGGTGTAGTCATATTATTGTTATTATAATTTTATGAAAACAGTGACAACGTCATCATAAAATCATACACACGAATATGTTATAAATTATTATGTACATATTTATTAGATGAGTGGACGACCGTTGGTCACTCGGTTAGGTAAAGATTCCCCTCCTGCGCCACACCAACCGAAATCACCACCGGCGAAAAACGGGGAATTGGGAAATGGGGAAAAAACTATGCGAGTAGTGGGTTGTTAGGGATTATATTATTATTATAGTATCGTGTTGATGTAGTATACATACAAATATGAAGAAAACAATATGTAAACCGTCGACGACGCGCATTTCCACGACGCTTGTCGGAGAAAATTGTACAGAAATAAAAAGAGGGAAAAATCACGAATCGAATAACAACAGTTTTAAACTATAATATAATAATATACCGTCGTAGGCTTACAAGTAAAAATATGTACATTGCTAATTCAATAATAAAATGACGTCGAGCGGCCGGTCGGGCGTGCCGAGTGAATAACAAATGCGTGCCGGGTCAGCTTTCTTTTTTCGTGTCCCGAGCGCGAAACGTTTCGTTTACCGTCGACGGATCCCTTTTTTTTCGACCAGACGACTCGTCGGCAGAGCGCATTCACACATAATATATAGATATTATGAACATGTACATGACCCGGACGGTTGTTTGTTCGTTTTTTTTTAGGTCTTTTGTACCACACACAAATTCGTTTATCCTCTTTTTATTATTATATTATCAATTCCTGGGGGGAAAACGCGCGTAATGCTATATATAAACATAAATCGCGCTGCGCTTGTTCGTCGTTTAACCACGATTTGACATTTCGTCCCCGGCCCGCCGACATTTACGATATTGCGTCCTCGGTAATTACTCCGATTACACCCGACCAAAAAGGTTAGTTTAAATACCAAAACGCAAACCGTCGTGGAACGCCGCAGACCGCAGTGGCTAAATCCGTATGATGCGTGTATCATGCAGCTATAGGGTATTACGAAAAAAAAAAATATCGACGGTCATAATATTGTTATAATATTAGTAGTCGTATAAGCATTTACAGTGTGAGCGTCCACTTCTCAACCTGTACTTTTTACCGTAAAGTGATACCGTGTCAACGCCGTACGCAACAAATATAACTATCACATTATTATCGATTTCTTAGTGCCATCAGCGATTGTTATATTTTGTACTTTCTTATACATATAGGTTCAAAAATATTTTATGTGCTACCCCATTAAAAGAAATGGAAATTATATCAATATTAAGTTTTTGATTGGCCACAGAAAGGACAAAATACTAAAAATTAAAAAATACTTATATCTTGTCATTTGACGATTGTATAAAACAAATTTAATAATCATATTATTGAGTTTGGCAAGATGAAAATAATTAATACGACGTTTTAAAAAATACATATTATTTGAACATAATATTAATAATTAATACACATTATATTATATTACACTATTTTATTGTTATGTATGAAATCATAGCCCCATTTAAATTTGTTCAGGGTTTCATATTATTGTTATTGTCTTTTAAGGGTTTGTTTTATACCTCGAGCAATTCGTAAATTGTTTGGTTTTTAAAGCTTATTATACATAGTGGTGGTGTGACGTGTTCGTGAGTTTGTAGGGGTATGATTGTTTTTATTTTCAACCCCACTCCCCTCACAAAAAACCCGGCGGCGCCCACGACTTAACCGAACAAGGCATCCCTAATTTGTTACACATCCGTCAAGATACCAATCCCGAGAGGGGATATATATACTGTGTACATTAAGGTACCTGACAACAATTTGGTCTAATAGCCGGATAATATAAAAGGGTGTGTAAGTTTTGCTCCCTCTTTGTGGACTTAGCCGCCACAAAATCACTCGTGAAATCAGTTGTTCGACGTGCCATTTATAATTCCACAACCGCCGTCATGTTATCTCAATTCCCTCTCGCTTATCGTGTCACAGCGTTGTGTTATAAAAACTTTTCATTCTTGTAATAGGTTACTGTTGGATCGAAAATATAATAGAATATTTTAAACAAACTTCAAGTTTAATGTCTTGCAATATATCCTTCCTCTCAGGTCATATTATACTCATTTGTGGAAATCTCTATTATAAACTCTAAGCGAGGTAGTAATAGACTACAATGTAGAGCTAATTTTTTAGTGGAACATTTTTGTGTGGATTGTAAAATTAGTTTTACGCAGCAATACAGCACGTATAGACCCACCAAAGCAGTGATCGGACGCTTTTCTGATCACATACAACTGAAGATTAGTCTAATTAATTTTGTCCGTGGACCCCTTAAGTTACTATTTAAACGATCTAAGAAAGCCCAAAATACTAGATATATCAAATTTGAGCCACAAACCCATATGGATTTTACTTTTTTGTCTTTATGCATCTAAAAAAAAAAATGTATTAATACAATTTAGAAAAACAATTGTTTAATATATAATATGTAACGCAATTTGGAAAGTTCAATAAAACAGTAGGACTGTGAACCAAAAATTATAAAACGTTCGTTATTTTTTTTTCTTACAGCAGTATCAGAATGTTCGTTACACAAACATTTATCATTTTCAAATTAGCAGGATCGGCCGGCTGATCACATTCTTTTTAATATTTGATAATCATCTCACCACATATTGTATTTAAATGTAATTGCAACATAATAATATAATAGGTTATAATTTTATATTTGAATCTAGACATTTCCGCTGAGCCCCTATAGATCACTCTTTCGGAACACTAAGGCTCCAAAGAAGGACGGTTTGAGAACCACTGGTCTAATTAAACCGTAACCCTGGTTTGAGGATAAAACACATTATATAGGTATAATATATACTTGGTATACGCACGTACGGTCGCGCGTGGGGAACGGTGTTCAAACGACGAGTCGTCGAGACGAGGAGATAGTATGATAACAATAATAATAATAACAACGATAACACTTAGGGTAATCGTAATGATAATATCGTAGTCTCGTCTTTCCGTTTTCGCCGGATAATGCGTTTTACACCACACGCGATAATTATAGCAGCTATATACATCGGCGTGACAATGTGTTTTTTTATCGTTATTATTATAATATACATAATATTCCTCCTATGGCGCCAGTTAGGCTATACTGACGCAGAATTGTATATGAGTTTTTCGGCTTTTTTACCATCAAACCTCTGTGGCTAGACTACTGCGTATAATTACGCACGTCAGCAGTCATCCTACTTTGCACTACACTAGGTAGTTTAATCCTCGAGGGCACGTGCTTGGAGACGGTTGTTGATTAAACTCGTACAATGCACGATATTATAATATTATATCATAAAATATGTATGTATATAGGTAGTTTTGTCGACTCGTATAGTTATTGTCACGTGTCCAGGGCTGGTTTCAGCCGAAATAATATATTATGGGCAGCATATTCGTATTTTCTCTGCGTCTCAAAAAATTATTTTACAAAGTCTGCAGGTTCCCCATAAATACTTATGAATAACATCATGATGGGTGGATCGAGGAAAATAAAAATCGAATGATCAAATATCAATAAAAAATCAAATGCACGTGTCATTCCACACTTCATGGACGTATGTGGTGGTTGGAGCTGGTCAAAAGATAACATAAGGGTTGGGTAGTAAGTAAATATGCACTTTTGTATATGAGGTATATTCAGTGGCGAAACCAGAGAGAGGTTTTTGATTGTAATATCACACACAATTTTGTTTGTGTTCTATGTGGAATAATTTAATTCTTGAACTCCGAGGCTAAAACAAACTTTTGAAAATTACAACGAAAATAGTCATTTGGTTTCTGTAAGACCATCTATGAAAAATATTATAATTTATTTTATTAGGTAAATCCGATATACGTGGTTTATTGATGACATAAATAACGACAGTACCTACGATTACTGGATCAATATTTTTCCATGGTACCACCTGGTTTATTACATTAATAATTACGATTTTTATTATTATTTATTATTGTGTTGAACGGCACGTAATAATTATGATATATAATAATATACACAGGTGACAGTAGGTCCTTATTATAATTACGACATAATAATAAGCTATCCTATTATTGAATTACGTAATGAATCCTAATCGCGTCGTTACGAAATCGGACGCTTCTTCCAAAACTCGTTTGATTATGTTAATACTGTTCATCCGTACGTTTGAAATTTAAATAAACCATAATATAGGTACTCACACAAACACACATAGGTTCATGGACATACGCAAACGGACGTGCACGTGCGAGAGTCAATCATATACAATATTATGTTTTAGTATATGGGAGAAAATCTAGGAGAGGGCTCGGTGTGTCGGTCATGAATATTAGAGATGACATTATTAGGTACATTTTTTTCTGGTTGTTTAGAAAATAATATTTACGTTCTTCTATAGTCATTAGTTACTGGTGAAATAGATAAATTCTGATATTTTCGGTAACATATAGCATCGAGGACATCCTCAGAAATCCGCCTTTCCTCCAATAATTATAGTTTATAATAGTATTTATGAAAAAGATAAGATAGTATAACTACGACATAATAT
The DNA here is from genome assembly GCA_949089665.1 of Macrosiphum euphorbiae. Taxonomy (NCBI): domain Eukaryota; kingdom Metazoa; phylum Arthropoda; class Insecta; order Hemiptera; family Aphididae; genus Macrosiphum; species Macrosiphum euphorbiae. The sequence continues at coordinate 59,647,506 of CARXXK010000002.1, forward strand.
TATGATGTGTATACTGTATATTATGGTGTTTATAGTGTTACTTGATTGCTATATTACCCCAAAAAAAAACCTAGTTAATTTAGTCGATCGTCATTTTAGATTAGTTGGTATTTATTCTTTCCATAGGTAGATATGTGAAAAATATTTAAAAAGTGAAATTTACTTGCCAAGGAGATGTTGTAGCATGGAAATCAGTTTGATAATATAATGATCAATTAGATCTGAATACAGAAAATACTTAATAGTTTAAAATCTAAATACAATTGTGTTAATAATTCATAATTTCCACTTCACTTTTTATAGGTATCAACCAATATATTGTTTAATATGGTATACATTTTTGTCTGGTAGAGTGTTAAGTTTGAACGGTAATTTTGTAATATTTTTAGTAAAATAAATTGATTGGTAAAATAGTCGTTACATTTACCACGGGCTTACTAAAAATATAGAAGAACAGTTGCGTTACCTATTTAAATCGACTCTACAATAGCAGTTGTATTCGCATTAGTATGTACCATAATTGAGTCAAGTATAACAAGTTGATATTATAAATGTGTACCTATTTTAAATATAAGTATATACTAATGAGTGATCGATAAACTAAATATTAAAAAGTATTACAAAATACTTCTTTTCAAATAAAACAATTTTTACGAGGGATTTCAATATATAAATTTCAAAATTACCCATACATAAACCAAACGATGGTAACAAGTTAAAATTCGTTACGTGATACGACACAATGATAATAATACGTATTATACCAATGTCCAATTATATGAGTTGTGACCCAGCAATGGCCAGTTTAAAAATGAAAAACCCAATACAAGTTAAATAAATAAAATTATACAGAAATATTTTAAAAACAAAAAAATATATTTTATCGCTTAAAAATACTTGTTCACCAATCACCAATGTTGTATAGTATTTTAGTAGTTACCGGTATTTAAATATTCTTGTCACTATTAAGTATTTGTATTCAATAAACAATTTTAAATACAATGTGTTAGCACTGAATGTAGATATACTTGTACCTATATAAATGATACAGAGTTTCCAAATGTTTAATGAATAAATAACACATAAAAATAATATTTTATTGGTATCTAAAGTCATGTAAAGTAAACTTTTACAAAAAAAAAGCAATAAAAAGTTTACATTTATTATTTTTGTTTCTATAGCTTTCACTCACCACGATTATACCCTATAGGTGAACTATTAGTGGGTAAACTGGATAGGTATTGGGATGAATGCTCCTATGACAACACGTAGACGACTGCTGATTGGTTTATACATAACAGACTAGATGTAAGCTGTTTTCTAAAGATTTTTTTTCTGGCTTCTATCTACGAAAATCGGTGAACTAGGCATTTTTACACAGTCGGCGTAGGTATTTATTACACTCAATGTTTTAACAAAGTGAACAAATTACACACGGTGGACCTCACTCGGGCATAGAACCTCACCGGATTCGCTGACGGACGCTCTCGAAAAGTTGCCACCGAAACCGGTATCGGAATTTATTAGGATCGGCGGTTTAACTATATTTGAAACGATGTAAATATTATTTATGAACCTCGAACGCCCGTAAAAACATTCTAAACCGTATTATCCAAGCTATATGAACATTATTCATATATCATTATTATTATTATTATTCCATTCAAATCTATATGCCTATTAAGTATAGTTATTGTCCGCATTAATAATCCGAAAAATAGTTTTGACATTTGTACACTGAATCTAGGCACTCGGCAAACGCTGCTTCGTTAATATCATATCTAATATACTTAAACGCTATACACCAATGATCTATTTTGCATCTTTATTATACATATTATATTAAACACATTTATGATTATGTACTGCACGCTGGGTCTGCTGCAGCAGAAAATCTCTGTGCCGCAGACCCCAAATCATAAGTCAGACCGACACTGACAGTAAATTACAAAATATACAGTGTGATCCATTTAAGTGTATACATTTATTATTTTGAAAAGTTTTAACGTTTTAATATTTAATGTTATTGAAAATGTAAAAACAAAATTTTTGAAAAAAAATTTACTTCGTATAATGCTTACATTTTTTACATTTTATCATTGAAAAAAGTTAAAAGTTTTCGAAATGATGACAGTTAAATGGATCACCTTGTACAATATAGTTGTGCGGCGTATGTTTTTTTTTTTGAATCGTATGCGGCTTACGAAAAATTCGAACTACGTGTGGCAGTGTAATGTGAATAATGTGGTACCTACCTACATAAAATATTACAATTTATAAAATATTACTAATAAATCTACCTATAAATATACGTACGAAATATGTATGATATATCCGTATAAACAACACGAGTGGTTCTATACGATTTAAATTACAAATTTCTTGATAATATTATATTATAATGTCACATAAATGGTATTATAATATATAAGCATACTGTATATATATATTGAAAATGTTTTTTTCAATTTTCAATAGTGTTTAGCAACTCTTTACTTAAAACATTAATTCATTTTTCGATCGCAGAGGGAGTTAATTTGTCATAACAAGTGAAAACATTTGAATTAATTTAACTTTAATTGAGTCACTTTTGTTTATCTCCATAATTACCTATAAAGTCTATACGTATAATACATGTACTTATAAATATCTTAACCTAACGAGTAATTCATTATTCACTTCCAGATTCGATATTACTAAATAGGTAATTATAATGCATTTTCTTCCGCAATAAGATGACGTTAATAAATTTAAATAATAGCATGTATGATAACTAATAAGTATATATTATTATAATAATTTGCATTCAGTAAAATAATGAAGACCATAATGTAATACAACAATATAGTCGTAATTATACGTTAAAGTTAATTTCATTTCAAGTTATAAACGTAACTCACAAATATTATATTAAATTAGTAACAATAAAAAATTGTAATACATCTAAATACAATTGAATATACTGTGATGCAGCCATGTAGGTATATTAAATAATGCATATAATCTATAACCTATTTAATACCTACATATGATTAGTACATAATATAATTAATTCGCTGTAGATTTTCATATTATCTATTATTTATTTATATATACCTATCACATTTGTATAGATAAATTTACTTCATTTAAAACTCCTGTCTCCTACTCAAGCCTGATTTTGGTGGCAAATTAGTTTATATATTTTTTTTTATTTTGTTTATTGGCTTAAGGTTTCGACGACTGAGTTCATTAGCCTGTAAGGTTGATAGGGTTGGTACGGTAAAGTTGGAACGATTGAAGCGGTTATGTTTATATTTAATTATTTTAAAAATGTTGTATGATATCTTGTGAAATAATAAAATCTACTACTACTACCTATATTACAATATACGAGAACAGCGATAACTTGCATCGAATTTTAGTAGTATGCGAATTTCATATCAATATTTTTGTTTTTTTTTGGGAGGAAGGATGAAAGTTACACTCAATCAGATAACTTTGAAATTATGAATATAAACATAATTATAATATGGTATTCACGTACCCTTCAAATATGACTATGGGTGCATCATCTACTTCATGTAGTTACTTGCAGCAGTCACCACCATTATACGAACCGAAATCGATATTCCGACACACAAAAAACATTATAATATATTATTATCGATAGTGTGTATCAAACCGTTGTGCGCTCAGCTATTGGATATCGGCTATAAATATTAAATACACTATACACGACACAATATATTATATTATAAATACTCACACACGCACGCACGCACGTTTAATAAACACGCATAATGCGTGCGTACGAAGGTTATTTTTATTTTACCGCAAAGAAACTTAATGTACCGAAAACTTATCGGGTATATCTATAGTCACATATATCTAATAAATATATATGTACGTACGTTTAATGGATTTCCGCGATTTTTGCATTGTTGCAGAACGAAAAACCCGAGGTGAAACAGAAATGGGCGTCTCGGCTTTTAGGAAAGCTTCGGAAAGACATAACTCAGGAGTGCCGGGAGGATTTCGTGCTGAGCATAACTGGCAAAAAACCGGCCATGTGCGTGCTGTCCAATCCCGACCAGAAGGGCAAAATGCGGCGCATCGATTGTCTCCGGCAAGCCGATAAGGTATGTTCTACACACGTCATATATAGGTATAGTAGGTATAACAATATTAACAATATAAATTATGTGAAACAGTCAGATTTAGGGTTCGGGTTGATCCGTGATGAATCAAACGCCGCGAAAAGCGTTTCGAAAGATAATAATATTCACATTTGCGCAACGAGAACCGCACAGACATTATTATGTTTGAAAACATTTACATTTTTAATAACACTTAGCTGATTTTATTTACTTTTCTTTTTATTAGAAAGTTTAAATAAATCCACATTGTTTATACAATTATAATACAGTTAATGTCACTTAATTATTCTTGAATGGTAAAACTATATACATTATTTTATTGTTGTGTATTTAGAATGATTATGTAAGCATAGCTATAATCTTAATAATATTGCAACTAACGACAAAATGTATCTAATTATAAGACAATAAATGCACGTCTTAAGTATAGTTGATCGTAAATTAAGTACAAAATAAAAAGAAACATGGAACTTTTTTTACGAATCAATCTTGAATACTGATATAATAGTATATATAAATAATAAATAACTAACCCTTTTAATGACAGATTGTTCTATTGATTTTAAATAACTCGTTTTATTTTAACAACTTTCTAATTTTAACATACAATATAGGTAATATTTAATTTTTATTATATTTTAACAAAACGTATAGGTAGGTACCGGTATTTTGCATGTGCTACCTTTATTCGAATTGATGATTAAAGAGTTAGATGATCAGAAGCTATTCAATTTTAATTACTTGCAAAGTATACAATAGGTTTAAATATATAAATATTTATAATAATCTTATTTATTCTCTTTCAATTGGTTGCAGTTGTAATAAAGGCTTTTTTCAATATACTTAGCCACTTAGGTACTATATAATAAATTGCATTGATGTTATGAAATAACTTCACTTCCTTGTTTCGGTTAAACGTCGATCAATATAGTTTTATTCAAAAAATTAAAGAACTCTAAAATAAAATGATAGCCATAGTGCTATACAATGCAGAACTCAGTAAGTCACATATTAGTAAAATCGGTAAATCAGGATCTATTTTTATACATGCCTTAGTTTTTCATAAATGAATTGATCTATGGGATTGTTTAGGCAAACCATATTAAATGCATTACTTAATATTGATGAATTTGAAATGTTTTTTAGTAATGATAGAAAACAACAATTTTATACTTAATCCTTTTGTTCTTTACACAAAATTCAAAACCAACACTTAAACGCAAACTTAAAACCACTTTTCTTTTGATCAACCATCTAGTTCATTACGTACCTACCTAGGAAGTACAGTGTTTATTTAAGTTCGGATAAACTCATAAATTAATTAAGAATTAGATTTTTAAACTGTAATTATTTGAACTTATTATAACAGTATAGTATTTCCAAGAGCAATACATTTTTAATAAAAAAGATTTTAAGTTTTTTTTTAAATATTTTACACTTTTCTGCCATAAATTAAAAATAAACAAAAACACATACAATTTGATTACTATAGTAGATCATTTGAAAGTCAATATTACAAATATCACACTTTTTGTAATTATAATTTCTTAATATATTCAAACATAAGTATTACAAAATAATACAATTAACTTATCTATTTAGATAAAAACGTTTGTGCAATATAAACATTTTTATATTCATTAAAATATTCAGGTCTTAGGCTAGAATACCTTATTTCAGTGAGTGACAGTAACTTTTGTGTCAACAATGTTGAACAATGAAAATGTTTTAAAAATATATGTAATTAAGAAAAGGTAATGTTTTTAACACATCAACAATTTCGAAATTGAAGTTATTCATTTTTACATAAAATCCTGAATATATAATCTATGTAGGTATAGGATGAACGGTGATTTCAGCTTAGTGCAATGTGGAACGTGTTTGTCCGACTAGCATCGACGTAAGTGAAAATAAAAACATAATATAATATTATATTTTAATATTAAAATCGTTAGATTTCGTTGAGATATAAAAAAAAATACAAATTAGGATATGTAATATACAACATTATATACTTAATTTATTTTTCATACCTACTATAGTATAGGTATAGGGCTAGGATTTATATGCAATAAAAAATGGTAAAATATGCAAAATAAAAATATATTTTTAACTCTATTATAAATTACATCAATTTTGTATAAACATTAAAAATTTAACACAAATAACATAATTCAGTATTTTACCATTAGTTTTGATAATTTCATTTGAAAATTCTTACATGAATTTTCTTATTTAACACATTCAATTTGAAATTAGGCATTTTTCGAAATTGTTTATACAAACTTATAAATGTTTGTATAGATGTTACATTACATTTCACTCAAAAAGTAAAAAAAAATTGTATTTATAAGTCAAACACGTGCCCACAACTCACAAGCCTATTAAGATAAAATTTAAATTAACGATTTAAATTCAATAATAGCCAACTCGTTGCTATACATAACTGACAACCGATATATTTGGATTAAAGGAAAAAAATATGACAATGCATAGAATTAAATATATATTATATAATACCCTGGACTCGTACGAATGCCCCAAATTTTAAACACAGGTAGATATTTTTATTTGTATAAGTCATATAATATAAAATCGCACAATACAAGTATGTAAAATAAGTAATAAAAACAACAGGAAAAAACTCATTAAAGTGATAAAAAAAAAGGCCCATCGATGATACTTTCTACATTTGAAACTAACCGTAGATTTTTATTTTATCTCTGAAAGCAACGAGGAGCAGTAGGCCTCGACAAATCGGCACAATTAGAGTATACATCCTGTTAATAGGTACATTAACTGTCTATATTATCATTGTAATATAGATCCTGCTTGCATAATTTGGTCGTAAGCTCTGCTGTGTTGAAGAAATATTTTTAATGTCTGTACTCTGTACCAGTAGTAGTGTAGCCCCACTTAAGATGTGCGCCACCCTTTTTACAGCCATCCGCTCAACGGGCATCAATTACCATTATTATTATTATTATATGTATATAAATGTGACACCAGCTATTTCCGTTATTCTCAATTGCATCGAATACTTTTTATTCATAAAAAAATATTTCATAATTAAATTTAAAATTAAATTTAAAATTAAATCAGTGTCCCTATATTAAATACAAAACATTTTTATTTAGATTTTTCCAATAAACTTTGTGATCGATGAGACTAATATTACGTTTAGTCCTTATACCTTTAGTCAATAACCTAACCTGTTCGAGTATAATATGTATATATTCGATTAAGTATAATAATATAACTAAAATAAATGATTCATGAATTTTGGTGCATTATTATAAGACGTATAATTCGTTAAACTAGTTACTAGAATAACGTTTTTACATTGTTTACCTAATGCCGTCATTAAAATTCGTACTGCATTTTATCAGTGTCATACTGATGTCGTACTGTACACAATTTTATACGTCGGCTAGCCGTAACAATACCGAATAATAATGTAATATCTCTTGCCGACGCGGGCGAGGTGAAGTGTTGCCGATTATAAAATTCATTTTATATGTCGGTACACACATATTCTTCTTTTTTTATTTCGAATTTTAAGTGTAGGTGCATCTTATTATTTTTGTTCTGTTCTTAAAATAAATGGACATGCCGTGATACTGCCTACAAAAGTATTTTGGATTAAAAACTGTTCAGAATATGAAATTTCTTCGGCGGCAAGAATATTAAGTTCACAGTACAAGTAATATGTATATTATTATACGGATATGTATAAATCTCAAGAACCTATTTGCCACAGTTAAAGTACCGCGAATTGCAGTATAGTAATTCTATTTTTTAATGACAAATATTTTCGTACTATAGAGAAGGAGTGTTTTTTTATTTTTTGAAAACGTTACGCCCGTTGTTGAAATATTACCGCTGAACTACAATTGATGATTCAATAATAAAAATATATACGCATAAATGCATAATATATGGGGCCAAAACCGCGCTGATTAAAACCGACGGCAGACTACTGCCTTTCCCACATCACGTCACCTCGCAGGTACATGGTATATTATTTTTCATTTATTTATTTTTTATCGTTCTTCGTCGTCGACACTTTTTACACATTCAGTTCACGTGCCATGCCGCCGCCGCCAACGTGTTCCGTTCTCACAAAAACGCACGCGCGACGACCCAGCGAGCACGTCGTCGTCGTCTCAACCGATACCCACGCCGTACTTAAAACATCGTGTTCAGTCTGTTTCCTTCCTCCGTGAGCATACGACACGTCCTCCTCAGTCATTACACCGGCATGGTGACGATGGATATTACAGTGCGTTCAAAGTGATGGGAAGGGGGATAGCATTAGAGAAAGAAGTTTGACATAACAATGATAATATGATTATTTATAATACGACCGCACTTCATTTTATTGTAATCTTCTTCAAATTTCACAAATTTGATCTTCGTTATTTCGAGCTTTAATGAAATCTTCAATACGCAACTGCAATATCGTTTAAAATAGTTATTGTACTGATTCCGTAAAATTTTTTATTTGGACAAAATCTAGCGACGAATAAACGGAAACGTCAGAATTTATACATTACAAAACCCCGGGAAGTATGAAAAAAAAAAAATCGAAAGGGAGGAGAAAGTTAAAAATTATCAAACTCCCGCTCGTGTCATGTAGAAACTATACGACACGAGTAAAACAGTAATTTTTCAAAGCTTTTGATCACATCGAAGTTTTATTCAGAATTTCCTTGAGCCATACATGATTGTTATTTGTTTTTATTGAGCCAACGTAGTTTTTTCCTGTCACAAAACCTGTCTTGTCGGTCAGGTGAACGGACATTGTATAAACTAATATAATATGTAGATTTTAAATTACTTAACGCTCCTATTCATATTTTTATTTTTCATATTATTTGAATACATTATCTTAAACTCGTACACATTTCAATTATTTTCAAACCTTTTATAGAAATATATATATATATATATAGATGGCCAATAATAAAAATATATACAAACGTAAATTTCCTATATCTCGTTGGCCAAGTACTCGGTATAAAATATGTGATTATTAATTAAGTGATTATAATGCAATAAATATTCGATAGCATGCAAAGGAAAATGAAAATTATGTTTGACAAGTCGTTGCATTTAATTGAAAATATACCAAACCACCAGTTACATATAGATAGTTGTATTAACCTTGTATTAATTATGTATAAATAAAATAATAAAATACACAATAAATAATACTAATAATAAGACCTCGCCACCTCGGTGAGAACACCGTAATGAATGTATGACCTATCAATCAACCATATTATTATCGTTTTATACAATTCCCTCTGTACGTCACTAGAAGGTCAGTATACTAAGCAACCCTTTAACTATACAACTGCAGAAGTTCTAAAGAAAAAACACTAATTTTGAACCACCTAATTTATTCAATATATTAAATGTGATAAATTGATGTAATTTAAATAATATTAGCAGTATTCTAATGAGTTATAATGGTTTATTGTACTGGTACCTAGGTAGCTATGGATATTTATATTCTGATTTTTGTCAAATAATATTATTATGTGTTTAATGTTTATGCTTATAAATGTTATAGTTCTACACTCATGTAATATAGTTGATAACTGTTAAATTGTATAAAACTGTTTTATTAATGATTATATTTTATAAATACATTTAAAATTTTTCCAAATAAAAAGTAAAAATTATTGTTCATTGAAATTCGGTTTCTTATTAAAATTGCGTTCAGTCGTTACGATATATTTATATAAATATTAATTTCACTTAACTTTGATGCTTAAATTGGTACTAATTTATATCGCACACCATATACTTTGATGAATTTTCAACAAACCATACTACTTGTTATACCTACTGGGAAAAGCAGACCTACGACAGTGGTGTACCCGAATAGCCTATCTCCAACGCCGTCTCATCATAATTTATTATTTAAATGATTCTGACGTGATTCTTTTTAATAATCAAAAATATATTTATCACAACGATATACATTATTATATAGGTAACACATACAAACTAATAAAGCCCGTTCATATTAATAATTATTATTTTTATCAAAATATCTGAAAATATTGTGAACCTCAATAATATAATACTTCTTTAATAGCCGTGAATATAATTGACAACAATAATTTTAACAGACTATAATGTGAGGCTTGTTAATGGTATATCGCGATATTGTTTTTATAATATCTATCAATTTCTTCAGTATACCAACTTGTAACTCGCATTCTCAAATGTCTTTTTTTATCTCGTTTTTTACTTCAACTTTTGATTAGAATTCTCCTACAATTCATTTATTGAAGCTCGCCAATGAGAACCCGACTTCTCTAACTTAAATAGCCTAGTTAGTAGTGTCTCTTGCTAATTGTTTTCATTCATCAATATTTAAATTACCTAATGAAACATAACATATTACGTTCTTTTTTTTTTTCTTATGGATTTGCCCCTTACCGTATAAACAAATTAAATCCTGTGATACAGAAACATTTCATACTATAGTGATGAACCTGTATTTGTCAAATTAGAACAGAATAAATTAAAATCAAATATTACTGTTAAAATAAAAAAATTCAAAACATTTGTAGAGTCGAAGGGTCGTGTGTCCGTTTCAAGAGTTGCACTAGAATATTTGGAGCATTTTAATCGCTTTTCCCCCACCCGTCATACCACTTTTTGAGCTTCAGGTACGCCACTGCAGGGTACACGTATGTAAAACAATATCACAATATAACACGCGTACATAATATTATAATATTTATAATGATAACAACAACAACATAGTATAAAGTGTACAGGTGCAGAGATTCCGGTCGTAAATCGAATCGGATAGCAATAAATCAGGTGACTGTATAATAATAATATACACTACACCAGGCGTATTTTAATACGCGTTTGATGTAGGTACATCGTCTTCGCCATCCCGCGCGTCAGGTATATACGTCCACTGCCATGCGTTATATCGTAAACCGAGTATTTCGCTCCGAGAGACGTATATCGGGTAACCTACACACACTCGTGTACGCATTATATAGGTACGTGTATATAATAATATTATACCTATAATGTATTCGAAAGGAGAACAGACAAACAAAAAAAAAAGCACGTACATAAAAAACGCGTCTCCCGACAACGTGACGTTTTCGGTTTACAATATTATGCCGCCGTTGTAGTAGACGTATGTTGGCGGTGTGTGTATGAACGTTATGCATATTATTTCGCTCTCGTTGATGGGACGTAACGCTTATAAATCAAAAGGGCGCTCGTGGTGGCTCTCGCGGTGCCCATACTGCGGTCAGTTCCGTTATTATTATTATTATTTTTACCCGTTTCTGTTTTACACAATCGACTACATAATATTGCAATACATCGGCAACTGTGTACGCCTACACGCGATGATATACGCAATCGTATTATGCACCGCATAGGTACGATGATGGGTAGTATTTAAGTCTCTTATCGTTATTTTGAGACCCCGCGGGTGACGGCGTGTCAGATGTAAAACAAACTACATATCGTTACGACGTGACAATATTGTTATCCAGTAGATAAATATTCATCATTCGTATTAGAAAAACATATATATTTCAAGTGACAATTTTCGCTGCCAGTAGTAGGTATAAATATAAAAAGTCCAGCGAGTTAAGGAACAAAATTAACTTGAGATATTTCCCAAAGTTGAGAATGTTAAGTTGTATAATAGTTAATAGTTCACAAAATCACAAAAAATACATCATACAACTGTGAATTTTTAAAGTAAATATGAAGAAAAGTATTAATATAATTCAGCTAAAAAATAAGTTAATTAATTATTTTTGATAAACAACTGAGTAACACATAACAGTTGTGTAAATATAAATGTTTTCTTTAAATTTGTATTTACTAAACATTTTGTTATAAAATATATCTTACATTCTCCTTACTGCAGACAATCTCTAGTGGCTTAGGCAATATATCAAAATAATTATTAAATCCATGACTATCAATTATTTGTTTATTTTAATTTAAAATCATTGATTAAAGTGGGCTTAAACAACAAATTAATTAAATAATTTTTAGACTTCACTATAATTATATAGGATATTATGTATAACTTGACCTAATATTTTTCAAATCAACCGACAAAAATAAGTTATTACATGGATCCTTCAACTAGATACCTAGTTAAGTTACTAGGTTAACTGAAAAATGAACTTTTTAACTAGTTAGAATTATGATAAAAAAATTTCTGGAGAGGGGGGAATTCCTTTGTTCCCACCACCTCAAGTATGTCACTGGACTACTGGAGTGTCAAGAGTGTATGATATTATTTCGCAATTACATAATTAATTCGCATTGTTTATCTCATTTAATAAAATAATGTAATATTTGCGGTTATATAATATTATACGTATACAAGATTAGATGTATGTATATTATGCAGTGCACCTAAACCTGCACTGAGACAAAAGCATTTTGATATATATTGGAATGAGGCAAACGTCTTATAAACTCCATAGATACACGTATACCAAAATTATTTAGATATATGTTTAAGTATATAAATAATAAATAGGTATATACAATCATTGATTTTACGTTCATTTACGAGTTATTTGAAATACGATATTTTGAGGGTCCATGTGGATTGGTGTTCTTGGACCTCGACGACTTTTGCTAATCAACACTGATTTATACTTAACAGAGAAAATTTCGCTAGCGTTCAATCAAAAGGGGGTGCTACGGAACATTTTTTAAATAATGGCACAATTATATTACTATACATATTGCTCTAATAGAAAAAGTTTAATTCCAATGTTAGGTACAGTATATAGTGAGATGTTAGATGTATATGCCTATATACTACACATTATATTCTATAATATATTAATATGGTAACTAGTCATCAAAGTCATAACTTTGTTAAGAAATGTCTACTACATTTTCAATTTAGTATTTATTGTGCTTATTATATATTGCTTAAAATGTTTTTGTTCCATAGGCTGATATTATAATGACTTTCAAGGGTACTGGTATGAAAGAATTTATTATTAATAAACTAAAGTTTAAAACTCAGCTAAAAATTATAACAAGTAAATACCATTTAGTAATTAGAATCGGGTTGAAATTTGAAATAAATTATAAGCTAGTGCATAAAATCATTTGTAATGAGTAATATTACTACCGATATAGATACAGAAACCAAACTTAATTTAAAAGGCTAGGTAGTAATAGAAATGATTATTTTTAAATAATCGTAATTTTTCGGTTCAACGAAAAATAAACATTTGCCGTTTATGACCAAAAAAATAACATATGTGTTGTATAAAATATTCTGAACTGTGATCATAATATGGCGTAGATATATATCCAAACGTGCAATGACAAAATAAATTTTATAAAATTCGAAAAACGCGGATTAAGCAAACGCGTTGTATAGTGTCATAGCCCATAGGAATTTAATATATAATATACAACTGATGCATCTAACCTCCGAACGACAACGCCGAATAACATCAGCTATACACACAGTCAAAAGAAATGTCAATTAAAACCGTGATTTAAATAACACACACTCACTCATATACATATAATGGTGTGTATATATATGCCGTCTACTATAAATCTTACGGACGGAACACATTTTCTGGGTTTGATTGCACTCAATCTTGTCCGTCCGATCTCATTATAAAATGTTAATTTCGAATACGACACTCATTACTGCCGCGATGTTACCGTATATACGTGTTGCAATAATCGGTTTAAAAATACAATAACTAATTATATTATACATTTTCGATCTCTGGTCGGCTCGTCTTCTGCTTCTCCGCTCTCTCCGCACCGGAACCTAACAGAGTTCACGAGTCTCTTGAGAGTATTTAAGTGTGTGTGTGTGCGTGTGTGTGCGTATGTGCCTTCAGGAGAAATACATCGAAGGTGGCCTGCTAATTTACGAACCAACGAGGTGTCTGTCGCATCCAATTAGCGAAATTTATTGTCCATTACATTTTAGTGTTACACTGATTGTGAAATACAATTTTTATTTCACCGACCCGCAACCGTGGGTACTGTATAGATATATTATAATACGAACGGAAATACCACACGCCGACCACACCATTATTATTATTTTTATTATAAGTTTATTTACTACGACGAGTCAAATAATATTATAATATTGACGACCCCGGTAAACTACGCATAGTTTGGTCGCGGTTTGAAACAAAACCCGTACACAGCCATTGTCCATAAATATTATGTATACAGGACGATTCGCCAAACATGCCAAACTCCCATTTTTTTTTCTTTATTAATGAATTCATTTAATATTTAAATTCTAATATTTTTCATAAAAGTATACATAAAATGGCCATTATTTAAATGTTTTATATCATTTAAGGAGAGTCCTGTGGAGATTCAAACTTTTTTTAAACAAAATTATGATCTTTTGGACAATTTAATTTTTATGCATCTAAATAAAAATTTGAACGGTCATTTCTGAGTTATTTAAGTGTTAGTAAATAGCCCTTAGAAATGGTTTTACTAAAATCTAAAATAGATGTAATATTAAATATAGTATTTATTAAACTCAGATGATTTTTATCGATTATAATGAATTAATATTTATTATTGTAATTCTCAAATCATCGTAGTCACTAGTGCTCCGCATTTTCCAAACCTGTTATATCTTTGGTACACAATGTTAAATAACTCAACAACTACTCATTCAAACTTCAGTTTATATTTAAAAAAAAATCATTGGATTAACAATTTATAAATAAAAGGAATACTTATTTAAAAAAAAAATGTTGTATAGCCACGGCACACTTCTTTAATGTTATGAAAAAATATAAGTAGGTATTTAAAAACATGGTCTTCAAAGATCAAAAAATCAGAATTTAAAAACCATGGAGAACCTACCAGTTTTTGGGAATTAATTTGTATACACTTTTCTATAATATGAATATGAATTACTTACATAATATAGCGAGTTCGGTGTAGTTACAGGAAGTCATTAGAAAATTCTAATTTGACCTTTAGCGATTTTAGCCACTACCCATGTCGTATATTATTGTATATAGCGTTCAGGTCGTTGGGACGGATTTATTTTGCAAAACCCATCGCTCCTGCTGGGTTTTCAGTGTACATCGTGCGTGTGTAATATGTATATATTATACATCCACATGTGAAGTTATTACGTTTATATCGTAGGTGTTTGCTATAAAAAAAATCAGAAAAATACCATCAAAACACAACTATATTCATTCTTAGTAATATGTTTTATTATTATTTCACAGAACAATGTACGCACACAATATAATATTATAATATTACATTCAATCATATTCCATTTTTTTTTTCATGTTTGTGGTTTTATTTTAATTTATTTTTTTCATGTGACGACACAAATTTATAATATCATAAAAATCCATTAGACGTAGGTATATTATAATATAATAATTGATACCTGTTGTTTTTAGTTTACTATCGTTTTCTTATGATTAATAATTTATGTATATTTTCAAACCGTGCATTTTTAGTAATATAGATGTACTCTTATTATTTATTAGTAAACTTTCCTAGGAAAGTGTATTTAGAAGAACAATATAATATAATTTTTTTTTTGTTTTTGTGTTTAAACGGATAGTTTTTTTTTATTATCATGAGATATTATAGTATAACATGTGCATTGCGCAGGTATAAATGTCGTATATTATACATTTTATTATTCTTAATTTATATTTTTTATGCATGATTCCTTAAAACGGCTCATATAAATAAAATCATATCTAGGAAGGGGTCAAGGGGAAAAAATCAATTCAATATGGAATTTAATCTCTTATCCTTTCTCCGAGATTTAAAAAAATACTTACCTATTTTAGACTATGTGATTTTGAATTGTTGCTATGAAGTCACGTGCGACACTTATTTTATCATAATTACAGATTTGTGAATTATGAGAAAATGAAAACTTTTTAATTAATATACAATATAGTTTGTGTAATTTGTTAAAACTTTAAATTGGATAGGCAGTATAATAGGTTTATTACTGTTGAAGTTGCCATAATATCTGTGTTAAAGTTTTAAACAATAAGCTGACATTTCGGATACGTCATCGGAGAGTTCATTTCATATGTCTTTAGCTGAACTTAATCGTCATCCGATGCGTTCCGTATACACACGAACTACATTGTTAAAAACGGAGGGGAGTGATGAGGGCTGGAAATAATGTCCAAGCGCTGATAGGGATCATAATATAATAATATAAATGCAAACGAAGCGTAACATTTTTTTTTGGTGGTTCGCAATTCGTAAAAACTTATATTATCCTAATGCCCTCCAACCACAACATCCCTTAATCTGTCAAGGGTTGTGTACGACTGAACCACTGTTATGCAACTATGTATATTTCACGTATATTCAAAGTTTCTCGTCAATCAAACTTTGAATGCAAAAAAGAAACTCAACTGTTTGGGATTCTCCTCTATACCATCAATGACTGAATGACTATCCTATATACTACAGTCCTACATATAGTGCGGTATTATTGCATATTATAATTATATTATACATTATAATTGTTGCTAATTTATAATCTCTATATATCGGGTACAGTATATATCGTTTTTAATTTGAACATTTTAACTTGAGATACTTTTGTTATTTTATCAATAGACAAACAAAAAACGATATTTGGACTCTAGGTTCAGGTGCATGTGATTTAATGTGTATGTGATATTTCTATATTACATATATACTAGGTAATAAATAATTATATGTGAAAGTATGTAAATTAATATTTTGATATTTTGTTTATCGTACCTCTATACACCTCTGTGGCTGGTGTCCTGTTTATATTATATATGACAATACCCATCTTGCAGTGTCTAGGCAATCTAGCCTGCTGTCTACCAGTTGACGTATGATGTCTAACACATAACTTACTGAAACATACCCAATAACTGTATTGTTAGGGATTATAATAGCCGAAAAAAATCTTAATTCATTTTTGCCTACTTCTGTATAGGATTGTAGAACATTATAATATAATATGTACGATTCTGTTAAAACCGACAAATCACCGCGTGTTACAGGTATGGCGGCTGGACCTCGTCATGGTGATACTGTTCAAGGCGATCCCACTCGAAAGCACGGATGGAGAACGACTGGAAAAGTCACCGGAGTGTACACATCCCAGCCTTTGCGTGAACCCTTACCACATCAACGTGTCCGTCCGTGAGCTGGACTTGTACTTAGCCAATTACATCAATAGTCACGGTAAGCGCTTTTTGTATTTTATAAATTCAATATAATGTAATAATAATAATAATAAAACCAATAATCCAATTAGTAAGTATAATATTATATTATATTGAATTGTTGGGCATAAAGCCATTTAGGGTTGTATTATATTGTCATATGGGTGTATTAAAACCTCAAATATTTTCATTAGCTATAGGTGTAATCATTCCTAAAAAGATCGCCACCCAGAAAAATGGCACCCCTTATCCCCCCTTAAATAATATTATTAAATAAACCTTATACTAAGGCTGAGGATTATATTATAAGCCCTAAAAACCATTTACATATGTCTGCTAGTATGTCCTACTATTTATGGTCTAAATATTACTAAAATATGCTAAAAAAATGAAGAAATTCTCATGTACCTTTTAATAAGAAATATGATGATATCTTGAACTTAAGTTGTATATTAAATGATCTTTTAAAATGGTTATTATTCAAATACATTTCTATTGATGGCAAAAAGTTAAACTAATTCCATCTAAATTCAATCTAAAATTAAAATTAGTAAAAGAGACTTACTTTTTTAGTTTTTTTTTCTTGTAATTAATTTCAAAATATCATTAAAAATAGACAAGTCATAAAATATGCAAAATATAATTTTACATACAGAATTATGAAACTTATTTTGGTATAACCTATTTATGTTTTTGAGCAAATAATAAAAAAATTCAAATGTATATAATATATATATATTGCTATACATTATAAAACATAAATATGGTTATTATACAGTTCTCTACGCTTATATATACATATATAATTTTTTTTTACTTACACAATTTATTTTCAAGCTGGCTTATGTTAACACGAAAAAAATAATCTCTGTGTAATTTTTACTCCGGCTTTCACATGTTGATCATAATACACGAGTGTATAAAATATGAAATGTACGGGGGAAAATTAAATTATTTTTAATTTTTACCAATTTAAAGAGAAGTAAAAAACCATTATTAAACTCTGATTAATAAACTATAACAGTAGTCATATACTTAATGTCCTCATGTTATATTATAAGACGTGATAACACGGTGTTTCCAAAATATACGAAACATTGCAATTATTATGTTTTCTAAAATTCATGTTTCCAAATATAATTCAACGCCATAATAATTGTTAATGTTAAAATATACTCAATGGACCTTCATTATAGTTAAAAACAGAGGTAAAAATGGTGACTAATCATTATGTAGGTATTGAATATAATATGTACTTTATTGGTATGACTTTTGTGGCTTAGTTAAATTATTACCCGACCAATTAAATCACACAAATTTAAAAATAATATATAGATATGTCGTCCACTTAAAACGTACAGACTAAAAATGTATATTTGCGTTTCAAGTTTCACTAATTGTATTCTTTATTAATATGGTGAGACATGTATATTTCAATTACATAGTCTGGAATAATATTATAATACATATGCGTGTTTAAAATATAATATTGTGTTGCACTATTTCCACTGTTGTACGATTGTGGGTTTAATGTCAATTACTAGTATGGATATTCAACCATCGCATTAAACATTTACAGGGATTTCGATTATTGTTTTTTTTTTTATAACTTTCTCAAGCGCATCGTTTCGTAAAAATCATTTTGATACTCGGGTGTCATTAAACGGTGTTCGACAGTTACTAACTTTAAATGCTATACATATAATATACCTATTTAATGTTTATTTTCTTCTGAAAATTCTGTGTATGGGTGTGAGATGTCAATCGATTTGTTGTTATAATACATGCAATTTAGACAGTAGGAGACGGGCAGGTAAAATAGCTGATTTCGTCTCTCGCTCTTCTCTCTCTCTTTCTCCCTAGCTCTCTCTCAACATATTTTCTTTTCTTTTTTTTTTAACTCTTTCACTAAATGTCTGCGACGTGTAGTTTTCGTTAAAGGGTATTAATCCTCGTCCTCTTCTCCTACGCCTGCTCAGCCGGATCGATGAGAATAATATAAACTGTTGCCAAATGCTTGCGCGAGAACCGCGACCCGCCACAGTCATTGGTATTCGATCGAGCACGTTCGTATTTTTATGTATATGTATATCGGATACGTAATATTTTCTCCGGCTTAAGTATTGGGTCTCACGCGGTCCGTCGGTCGGAATACTAACCGACGTTCTGGCCCGAATCACACGTCTAATTTATAACGATATGTCGTCTCTCACAAGGCTCATAATTAGGGCAAGGACACGTCACGGCTGGTCGCGCACCTAGAAATGGTTAAAATCGCCACCGTTATAAACGGAATAACAATGATAGTGATGGTAATAATAATAGTAATAATAACATATTTTATAATATTATATTATTCTAATGCATTCCATAGATCCGCGACGGCCTGTGAGCGACGTGACTATGGTTGTATATAAACGCGATGCATTTTATATTATTTATCCGTCGCCAGTAAAATTTGAATTCAAATTATGTATACGCTCGTCGTCCTATACCGGACCGGACCGCGTCGGTGAGAACGGTTATATTGTCATTACTCATTCTCTACTTATATATATATGGGAACTATATAAGTTGTTAGTACTTAGTACGTACGTAAGCACGATGAAGCGAATAAAATTTCAATATCGCGGACGTGTGATCGACCACAATGCGTATTATTATTATTAACGTCTATAGGTACGAGTTGAACCCGTATAGTATACCGTACTTATCTTTTAATGATATGACGTGTAAAGTACTGTACAATGTACATGTATTTTTGTGAGTTTGGTGGTTTTCATTTTGACCAAAGGCAGAAGAGGATAGCTCGATAACAGTCGATATTGTTGTCGTGTAACTCTATAATATAGAAACAGATGGTTTCACTACGTTCAACATTCAGCATAAAATTTCACATTTCCGCCTAAATCAATTTGACGGTCTGTACCTAAATATAAAATAATATTATATAGATAGGTATTAGACCTAAATACTTATTAGTAATAATATTAGAAATATTATAGTAGATAGGCGGGCATCTAGTATTTTGTTGTCGCTCGATATTGATGACGTTCAATGTTAAAGTACGCAAAAAAATTAGGCACCTATATTGATATATTTGATATAGTTTGATATAGGTACTTAACTGTATCCCAACAATCCAATTTAATATAATACTATAATAAATAGAGTATTATATGAACTTATCACGTGTTTGTGTGTGTGTGTGTGTGTGTGTGTGTGTGGAATTGATCGTGTTCGTGTGCTCAAAATTTTACTCAGAGGTTAAAGGGGTTATGTTAATACGTTGCACATAGTGGTATTTTTATGGACTATACATAGGTATATAGTATATACGTTATATATTATTATTGAACTCCTCGAATGACCTACAAAAGGGCTACAGTTTGGGAAAAAAAAACTGAAGCTAATAATGCAGTTGGTTATAAAATAAATTACGATATAAAAGCCATTCAAAAAATAACCCTAAGTGCATTCTCGTAATGACTTATATACTTTTGTCCCGAGCGTTTTATATAATAATATTCTTTAGACATCCACGCGGACCTTTTAAAAAAAAACCTTCGCCGTAGGTGTGCAACGCTTAGTTTATAATATATATAGGTATTATATATTATATTTTTTCCGGGGGTGGGGGGAGGTCGATATCATTACGACGAGTTCGGGTAAAGGTCGTTTTGGCTGCTTCACTCTAGTGACAATAAAAAACAGAGGGTACTTAGGATTGGCGCGCGGAGCCCTTGAAATCGGTTCCGTCGGAGACACAGCAGCGCATTATAAAAAAAAAAAACATTTTTCCGTTTTCTTTTCGAGCAAAATTTGCATAATATTGTAGGTAATAATAATATTATAATATACGCACATCAAAACGCCTTGCCATTCCACATAATAATGATGATATTATTATCGTGGACCACTAGAAAACCCGACCCCGCCATCGTCAGTTTCAATCACCGGCGCGGTTGCTCTTCACTGCCGGTACGGACGTCGCTTCGGTGCAAGTGGTTTTATACGTAAATAATATTAGGTTTTATTAAAATATTGTGTTGTACTTGTTAGTTGCTTTATAACAATGATTGAAGACGTCAATACGTCTGCAATAGCTTATAATATGCTCGTGGTTGGTAACATAAAAAAAAGATCATTTAATTATCCTATATTTTTATGACCTCGTGCATTAAATGTGTGTACGTTTGTCTCCCCCCCCCCCCCCCCGATCGACAGTGACTCTAGAAAAATGTTACAAATCATATCGTCGCTTTCCCAATTTTCCACCCGTAACTATAATATACTACGGCTCTGGTTTTCAGCGTTCGTCTCCACACGGCGATAACATCGTAATAATATATTATATATATAGCCATATTATCATAATAATATTATATTGTTATAAAACAATGCATACATATCTGTGTGCACGCGTGTACAACACGTGTTGTGTACGTATCCACACACACACAAACGGCGCGCCGTGTGGTGAGCGCAACGAAATAATTAAAATGAATAAAAAAAATTATTGAAATTTGTATTCCTGTCTCGGACAAGACGACAATGATGTCTTTATTCATATTATATTATATATAAAATAATAATATAAAAGTGCAATCACAATATCATAAGGTTGTCACGAACGTTAGATCCCACGCCGGTCGTTGACCACTTCGGTTAGTATTTTGATAAATTCGTGTGTGACCTTCTGCACGGGACAAAAATATAATATAATATCCGTAATCGCGTCGAGCGCAATCCGTCGTCGATGTTCAAATGAATTGAACACGATCTTCAATAATATGATCATAACGTGAAATTTGAATCTGCAGACTACCTACTTGATGAGATAAAAGTTGGGTCATGTATATTGAAGTTTTAACTTTATTGTTATTGAAACCGATCTGAGTATGTGTTTTTTTTGTCACTTTTCGGAGTGAGGAAGTAGGAATTTGAATTGAAAAATGTGAGGAGATTTGTGGCTGTAGATTTCTATTGAGATCCATATTATCTTAATGATGATAGTTTTATTATTAATTTTGAATCAAGTTAGGTATCTGGTTTTGGATTTTTTTTAGATGTATAGTAATATCATATTTCTAATACTAGATACAAGCTAACTATAATTGCTTTACATTTTGTTTGATAATTTGAGAGATATAGTAGATAATATTGTATTGGAGTAAGTACCTATATTATGTAGACTTTGTATGATTTTGGACTAATTTATATTTACCTATACATCGACAAAACTGATTATTTTATAATGTAACTTACATTATTATGTTAATTATTATTATAATATAATTTTTTTTTATTAAATATAAATCGCGTACCAAGGAATAGCGTGTACCCATACACATTTTGATAGTAATATATTATATAGACGGATATATTATGAGTTTATTATTTAATATTTACACACGTCACAGATTAAAATGTTAAATATATCGGTGCGTGTAGGTACCAAGTTGAAAACGATCATTTATTCTTCAGGTCTGAGTAACAGCCGGTCCGTGTCTTGCATATTAGTGTAATAAATTCGGAATCTTGATTTCAAGCATAATCATTTCAATGGGAATACACTATATATATATATATATATATATATATATACAGCACTACTGAAGTAGATAGCATCTATAAGACTGACTGTTTGGATACAGAAAATAATTGTTTCTGTATTCCATAAGTATATAGGTACCTATTCGTTTTGTGCAGTAGTATCTGTTGTTTTTTTTTATTTTTTTGATAATTAGTTTTTTTTCACAAACGGAATATTAATATCATCTGCAGGTATATCTGTCGGCCGATACATATATAAAACCTGTAGCAGTTTATGTAGTATAAAAATTTGATTAAACACACCCGCTTTATCAAGTTTGGGGAATTCATATTAACGAATGCAGGTACATATTGACGTTCACACTTAGTCCAAAGAACTGCGTTACTATAATCCTCAATAACATGTTCAACCTTTCTGCTGTGCAATTTGTACTTTTACTAGACCTCTCACTAACCTGCAGCCCCTCTCATATCAAATGATTAGATTTGAACGATTGATTCTTTATTAATAAAACATTCTTAAATAATTATTTTAAAACCAATATCGGTATATAGAAATTCGACTATGAGTGAACCCAGCCCTTAAGCATAAACAAAATCTAAATGTCTCCATCAAATAACCAAAGCTCCCTCCTATGTTTTCAAATATAACAGTCCATTACGACCTCCCAGTACTACCTATATATACTAATTAAAAATATCGGTAAAACCCTAATTAAACGATTCCTCTTCATAGCCCAAGTGACCTCAGAAGACGCATTTCAGACTGACATAGTTTCGTGGCCTTTTAATTTAATACAAAAAAATGCAAGCACCCTAAATTTCCATCACTTTGATCAACTTAAAACTCGACAATCACATACACTTATTTTAAAAATAAATACTTACAGATTATGTGACATAAAATACACTACCTATGTAATATGCGATTGTGATTTACGAGTGGCGGTTGAAATGTGTAATGATTGGGAAAAAATTGTTTGCTGTAACTATTACAACTATTCATACATATTATTACTATTATTTATAAATGGATGATGGGTATACAATATTATATGCTATAAGTGGCGAAACATTTGAATGATAAAAAAATAATGTCAAAAACTCGTTTGTGCACAATTATTCGATTTTGAAGCGCCGAGCAGATATAGCAAATACGCACACATATAGGTACTCACATATATAATATATATCATACATTATACACACTTGAACAGGGAATTAGCATAAAATAAAACGTTCAGTTATGTAGTTTTTTATTTTTTTTTATCCTTATAGATTCTCCTTGGACTATTATACCAGTTTTCCGGAATGTTTATTCAAGAACACATTTATATACATAATATATTTTATGTGCTTGTGTGTGTGTGTGGATTTGTGCAAAACGTATGGTTCCTATATATGAGTATACAGTACACAGGTATCTATACAGGGTGGGCCACCGTGCAGTTTTTCCCGTTTCCTCGCGATGGTAACGAGAAAACACGACGCTGGCCGCCCGTTGATCAGTTTGCAAATGTTGCTGCATTATTATAGTACAAACAATTTTGAACTTTTTCGATTGTTTATGTTCTATACAAACTTAGGTTCACAGTATCGTATTACGTGCATGATTTCCGTCGAAAAGATTTATATTATGCGTAAAATCGATTACGCATCGGACGATTCTCAGCCGTTCGTTCGCTCGAGCACTATTATACCGCGGTGTAGGTATATATAGTAATCCGCACACAATAAATTCGCTTATTAAAATGAATATCTAATATAATTTATATTGGTAGTGTATATGTGTGGAACATTATATGGGAGCAAAACCGAAACCAGTTTTTGTTTTCGTTTTGTTTTTTTTTTTCATACAGGAAGATAACAAAAAAAAAAAAAAAACTGGCATCGATATATTACGTGCGCGGGACGACGATACATCCGCGGAGATCCAGTTGGGTGGCAAACGCTCGTGAATGTACAGAGTGATCGCCGTGTTGGTATTCGTCCATACATGTCCACCTGTGATAATATTTAATACACATTACACCCACCAGCTCTCTCACCTGGACTTGAAAACTATAGTACTATAACCCCGTTTGAATACGCATATATTTATAATATTACAACTACCTACCAAACGATATTCTACTTTTAAAGTTATGCTGATTCAAACCGTTTTAAATAAACTGCCGATCTCAGATACTTTTTTTTATGTAGGTAGTATAACGTCCGAACATTATGATAATATAGTAAAACATAATTATTGTAGCTCTATAACAAGAAACAGCTATTGTTTTAATACGGGAACGTAAGGTATTATGCTTTATAATATATTTTATTGAATTAATAAAATTAAATCGATTCAATTTTAAAAACGGGATCATACTACTACGAGTACATTACTGTGTCGAAAGATATTTTTAGTGGATACATTGGCATAGCTAATGAATTCTAATCAATAAATCATTCTTATATTTTTTATTCATCTTTCGGAAACGTTTTTCAAAAAAAAGAATGTTTTGAAATCAAAAACCGTTTTCAATATAACTATAGTCTATAAGTAAATATCTAAAGAATAATCGTGGTTTTAAAATCACAGTTTTTTTTTCGTATACCCATGTTATTTTGTCAGTGTTTTCGAATTTGTGTTCAGATATCATAACCAGAATAGTGCGATGACAACTTCCTCACACCGATTTCCGTTTCGTTTTAGCGGACAGACCAATGAAAAAATATTATGTTAGAATGTTTGCCTATACAATACTCCTAATCCATTGACTTGCGCCTCCGATCACATTAATCGTGAGCACATCTTGTACACACCTCAAATGTACTGCAACACCGGCTTTGTTGTTGGGTTTTTGTTTTATTATTTTATTTTTATTGACCGGCAAAACGGACTTTATACAACGCATCCACGCAATCCTTGTAAATCACCCCTCGACTTAGTCCCGAGGCCGTTACCGTGAGAGCGTTTCCTATAGGATAATATTATCTCTCAACTGCACTTAGGTGTGTGTGTGTGTGCACGTGATGAGCCCCAGTTATTTCTCGTTCTAATATCTCGTGGATATATAAAAAAAACACCACAGCGCACTAATATATTAGGACCACGTTATAATGTTATCTAGGTATAAATAATTTAATTGTTTCAACATAAACAAATTATTGAGATTAGTACATTATATAAATATTATGAACATAAATATAAAATTACCAAAATTATATTGATGATGATTCAGGAAACATCTCGAGGGAGACGTCGTTTCCGTAGGCTTTTTTCGTTTTCTTCCCAATTTAACAGTGGTGATCTCATTCAGACGAGTCTTTGGTGACATTTTTTGAATTGTCTTTTGATCCAAAAATGGTATTCTTGTGTCGTTGTGCAGTTGCTTGTTGCGCATGAACCAGGGGGCTTTTAGAGCTATTCTGAGAACTGTATATTGTTTTGACTGTAGATTTTTAATTTTTATTTGAGATGTGGCGGACCACATTGGACATGCGTATAATAAGAGTGGTCTTATTATTGATGTATATAGTAGTAGTGAGCATTTAATGTGTAGTGTTGAGCTATAGTTTATTGCAGGGGGTATAACATTTTATTATTGTATAGGTTTATTATTTTATTTATGTGTATTTTCCAGGTTAGTTTTTCATGAAGGAAGACTCCGAGGCATTTTTTATTGACTGATCTTTGATATTTCAATTGATGGGTTGATTTTATTGTTCGAGTTTACTCTGAATATAAAAAATAAATTTAATTTGGTGATTCTTATATGTACGATTTGAAGGCGTATTAACTATTGTTTCACTTTAAATATATTTGTGGTCGTCATCAGAACAATCCACGGAATAATATGTATACCTAAGTACATACAATACGCCGTCGATACTATTATGTTATACTGTTGCATACGTATAGTATGTAGGTATCTGTGTTTTTTCTTCCCTCCCCCAAAAAAAACTGTCCTAAATTTCGGTCGACATCGCGTTTAAAATATATTTCATGCACCCCCGACAGCAACCGCCACCCCATCCATTGAAATTCCTTTCGACTTCTGCTTGTTTACCCGCCCATTCGTACACGCTGGTTGTCACTCACCCCGACGATCCAATTTATATACGTACGATATATTATTATGTTCATGCATACTCGGGTTCCACCCCCACACGGTTTCGCTGCAGACATCTCTGATGGCCCGTTTATTTATTACTGCGTTTTATTAGTCAATATAATGTATTACGTTTGCTTTTGGTTTTCATTATTATTATTATTTTTTTTTTCGAGTGTCGCTCGGAAAACGACAAATATTCTGTTTATCTATATAATATTATATTGGTTTACGAACTTTGCGAAGTCTCGATCTAACGATTAAAATGGTCATTGTGTGTTTTCAAAATGATATAACCGTCGTTTACGGATCGGTAATTACCTCGGGGTATGATCGATACAAGACCGCAGTGTATTATAATCATATTGTTTAACATGATTATTGTACTTTCCACATCTCGCTTACTTAAGTTTCTAATCGCAAATAACAACTTTATAAAACATTATTACTGTGTATATAATGTGATTTCCGGAACGTAATAATAATAATAATCGTCGTTCATTCATATGCCTATAAAACCAAGGGAACGAGTACGAGACAAGGTCAGTTTTAAAACGGTTAGTTTTGAGTCGAGGTATATCTATCGATAATCGATATTTTGTATGTAAAAAACCATTATTCGTGATACATGCGGATGCGGAATACCTAAATCCGATACTCAGAAGTTTTGTACCGGCATGTTTCATTAAGGAACCTCTCTACTTCGGTCAATTTTAACTGATAAGACCTAAAGTATTGACCAAATTAAAGTTAGTTAACGTTGTCTGATTTTGATTCTGAAAACAATTTGAACTCAGCTGAAAATTGTCCATAGATCCTACGAAGGACTTTGTAAAAACTAAATTTTATATTATTGTAAACTGTAATTTGAAAACTTGAAAATATCAACTTTTTCGAATCAAAATTAAAATTAATATTGAAAACGGAAAATGTGTCGTGCGATCTACAGACATTTTTCTGCTGAATTCAATTTTTTTCAGAATCAAAATCAGACAACGTCAACTAACTTTAATTTTGTCAAAACAAATGTATCTTTTTGTAAAATTCGTGTAGTGAAATTGATATGGTTATCGAGTTATTGACATGTGCATGTGCATACGAGAGAGGATACCCGCATTTAATTTCACTTACACTAATAATCATTTACAACTAACACATAGATCCCTGGCGGCTATGACAAGATTAGAAATTGCCTAAATGTTGCCCCTTAAATAATGACCGTAGCGAGGCTCTTTATTCGAAAATATAACAAGTCTCTGGGGAAATATTATATTATTATGTATGCTTTATTATTAAGAAGATGCAACATAACCTATTTCAGTATTTGTTATAATAATAAACAGGAGATCTAGAAAATTAATTTGAGTGCAGTAATTTAAGTTAAATACAATTTGACCAAAACGTGAGATAGGTGGTGTTGCTTGTTCAGCAATGATTTATTAGTGTGGCATGATCTATAGCTGTACTTACGACAAATTATTTTTCTCGATCATATAAAATAGGTGTAACGTATTTGATGTTATTTACAATTTATGAGCCTTGTGACGATGGACACACTTAACAGTTTAACCCAGCGGCCCTTAATATTAAAATTGTGAATTGATAAGAATTTGGGGCTTACAATGCAGTTTATATATGTCTCATTCCCCCATCCGTTATTGTTTAACGATATTTATTTATTTTATACCGTATGAATAAATATTACTTTCAAATCATTTTTTCAAATTAACAATTCAGTCACGATTTTGTACAATTCTTATAAACTATTTAAACTGAAAATAAATTACTTTTAACATTTGGTTGTTACTTACATTAAAAAGTTCAGATACCTAGTCGATATTAATTATGTATACCTAACTGTTTTAAAAGTTTAACTATTCGTTTCCATTAAGTATTCAAAAGGTAGATAGGATGATAGATAGGTGTAATATATACTTGGTACAGCCGAACGAATGTATAGATTATACGAGGACGAAATTGGTGAAATAAAAAAATACCTTTTATACTTTATAGTGTATCTATAGTGTACTATACCTACAGTACAATATTCATTCTATACATTTTTACGATTCGATACTATCATTACGATTGATGACAACATAACTCTCCCCTATAAAATTTGTATTTGGAAACATCGTCAACAAAACAATGTCATTATTATTTATTTTTATTTTTATATTTTTTTTTGTATTAAATTATCATAAGCGACTGGGGTGATTTTGTTTTACATTTTTTTTTCAGAAGTCTTAAGTGGAATATATGACAACAACAATGAAAAAGGTGAGATAATTTGAAAGCATGAGTTTTATCATATAATAATATATATACTTACTTGAATATTAAATAGAAATATATAAATATTCAATGTATAAATGATTATAACGTAAAATATATTTGAAAATTACCACCAATATTTCTACTGATGGATATTATAATCCATGTTTATAATTTCACTCTATTTTCATTTTAGCCGAACGAATTATTATTTGAAAAAAAAAAACAAATATTATAGTTTGTATATTTCTATTTTCTATTTTATTTCTTTTATAAAACATTAGTGAATGTTTTAAAATATATTGATGTATACTTTCGTTCTATTTGCATGCAATTTGTTTTACAAAATATTATGATAATATATTAGTAATAATTATATATCGTTCAAAGGTACTGCGTAAAATATAAAAATCACCCAAATAGCGAAATTAAGCTTCAATATTTAATTTGGTCAAAAGGGGCTCTGTGTAGGCAATACAACGACCAGTTGACGTTTTAAATTGTTATTTGGAAATTTGTATCGGGGACGGCAATATTTTAATATTATAGCACTGTTTTGAAATTTTTTTTGTTTTAAACCGTATTTTTTGAACTTTCACGGTGTAATTTTATTTTCTATTGGACATATTATCTTTTTGTCTGTAGTATAATTTGTTTTTAGCACATAACACATAATATGACTAATATTGATGGAATAACGGCGAAACAAAATGGACTGAACACTTTTTATTGAAATTTAGAGAGAGATTTAAGAGATAAAATAACAATTGGTATTCAAATACCATGAAATTAATATATAGATTCATAAATCTCATTCCGGCTAAGTAAACTGAAACTTTTGAAAAATGCTGTCTCCTGCTAATGGCGATTTGTTGTTGTATACGCTACGGAAAGCTCAGACCGTCTCGCTAACAACTCGTGTATTTATTGAATATATTAACATCATCATATTCGGTACATTAGTACTAAATATATATTATAATTTACAATTTGATGACTTGTCTAAGGTAGAATACATCGAGTGGTAAAATCACTTAAACACATGTGTTGATGGAAAACAAATTTATAATAAAATTTCTTTTATTGCGGATCGATTTAAAATTGATCGGGAATTACATATTATTATGAAACACCGTATTATACCATAATATATATTCGGATTCTCATACCACTACGATTATACCGTGGTTATTACTATATTCGATTAAAATGTCATACTCATTATTATTATTATTTTCATACTGGAAACTATATATAATAAATCAGTTCGTACCGCGTCGGGTGCGCGAAAACGAGTTGCATCTTGATTTACGTCATATTTCCCAGACGTGGAGTAGGTATATACACTTTATAATGAACACATAAGTACATTAGGTATACTTTGCAATCATAATAATAATGGTCTTATACACCGATCTCGTGGAACGTATAATATAGAGGTAAAGCGTGCCTAATCGTCGAAGTGAACACGATATAATATAATATTTTATTTGTTATTATTAATACTATACACGAGTCCGATGTGATATATTAATGCGTAATATATTATTATATTAAAGCCGTACAAGAATATAATATTCTTGTTTCTAAAATATAATATTTATCATCGTTTCGACTACGTGTCTACGTGACGTAGTCGCCGACAGTCAAAATTATTGTTAGAAAAAAGAGCGTTTCTTATTGTACCTAATCAGAATTATTATTAAACTTCGTTCCTTATTATTGGATGACAGTAACTGTTGTACAAGACTCCAAATGTGTAATTTGATATAATACTGCGATGGATTATACCGTGTACAAACACTGAGTCGATCTCGTCAGTAATACTATTCAAACTTCCAAGTGACTTAGGACATCTTCTATGATGCGTATACTGTGTAAATAATATTTTTAAAATAATAGGTAGGTATAATATAGTGTCGATAAACATATTTTTCTTAAATATTTTTTTTCGAAATGTTCAAGTGTATCGGATAGAACATTGTTGTTTTTATCTGCGTTTACTAAAAAGGTTCAAGTAATTTAACAATTTGTGAGAACTTATTTTTCTAAAAAATAAAGTATTTGTTATTTGTTTTCCTTTGGAATAATAAATTCTTATTCTTATTAATTCATATTATAAGTACCTAATCTAGTTATGAGATTTCAAAATGTTAACAGTTCGTATACGGTTGATTATGAAGTAAAATTTATTTATATCAAATTTTTGTTTTAGTCGTACACCTTACGAAATAATATTTATGTATTATATTGCCGCATGCTGCAATGGAAACCGATTTTATTATTATGTTTACAGAAGAATAAATAGTCACCGCCATGCAGGCGGACCATGGTCACAAATTAATACGATTATAGCCTATGGATAATAAGGTATATAGGTATACATGGCCAATAATCGCGTGTGTCGAGGAAACGTACCTATATAAAAAGGAAAATTTTGTATTGCAGAACGGTCGCACATAAATATTTACGGTCAGTTTGTGTCGGCTATTTCATCTTATTGTCTTATACGTACAAACATACACACACACATATATATATATTACGGTGTAGGAGACGCCACGCGTCTTCGGCGGTATAATAAAGCACTTTTTTTTTACGACGACGAGTTGCGAGCGGAAGACGGCCGGTGGGGACATTTATTATGTTGAACGCGTGCGGGAAGAAAAAAAATAATAATGATAAATAAATAAAGGACAAAAAAGCAGTTATAATACAGAGAGCCGCATGTATAGGACGGCGGAGGAAAAACAACTGTTTTCCGCACGATAATTCAACTATATAAACGCGCTCGCGCCTCGCCACAAACGCTGCGGCCGGCAGCAGCAGTAGACGACGACGACGACAATAACGCCGAAGAACAACGCGCGCGCTCGCCCGACGAGGTCCGACGAGACCGGAACTTGCAGCATCCGACGACGACAACGACGACGACGACGACGGCTACTAGAGAGTCGGCTGGCGGAAGTAGAGGCATTGTCGCGTGCGTGTGCTTGTTTGTGTGTGTGGGTACCCTATCCTCTTCCGTATCTGTGTGTTATATATATATATAACACTGCGCGATGACGCCGTGGCCGCCGCCGAGGGGTGTCAAATGGTCAAACTGGCACCGGATACAAGACCTTTTTATACGCCCCATCCGGTCGGCGTCGTCGTCGGTTCCGGCCGACCGGCCAGGCAGAGCCGTCCTTTGGGTATGCCATGTATATAATGTATATGTGTGTGTGTGTGTGTAGGTGTGTATGTGTGTGTGGGTATACATCGCGCGCGCGACTCGTATATATATACTCAGAAACTTACTTTTATGGACTTTCGCTGTCGTTGATGTCGTCGGTTTTTTTCCTGTCGTGTTTTTGTTGGTTTTATCCGTACTGCAGTCGTCTGCGAATACTGTCGTCCCCCTTTGCGAAAAGCAACGTGCTCACGTGGTCCACGGTGAATTTTTCTTTTCTTTCCTAGTTTGTCCGTCTCCGTCTGGAAGGCCACACTTGTGGTTTCAATCTCGATAAACCATCAATTATATATACAAATACAATGTATATTATGATTATTGTATTGACATTTGAAAGGCACTTATTAGTTTAAAGCATAATAAGATACAAGTTGTTCTTCAATAGTCAAATAACTTGGCGATTGGGCTATTCAAAACACGCTTTATGCTTAGAGCTCAATACCTCAATTTTGGTGCGTTTCTGTCCGTCGGTTTTCATTAATCATCCCCCTAATTCAGGTAATAGAAGCGTAATCTGTATTGAATGAATCCTTCTCCACCGTCCATATCAAAATATTCCTACATTAATTCCTTAACTTCTAATTAAAATCCTTCAATATCCTATCCTGTATCAATACAGGATTTACAGTTTAAATATTAAGTACGGGACAATTAATGCCTTGTTTAATCTAATGGTGGAAATACCTATGATAATTGCATGAACAAAATATCCACAGTTACTTATAAGGACCCCCCGTCCATTAGAGTCATTACATTTCACAGCTAACCATCCAAAATTGATAAAAAAAAAAAGTTTAAGAAAACATTTACATATGTAACGATAGAAAAAAAACAACTTCCATCAAAATAGATATCAATTTTGATGGTATATTAAATTATACTGCAGTTGTAATCTTGTTTAATGTGCATCAGTACTACAGGCGATACGGCATATCAAACGACAAGCATTGCTAACGGTGCGGTTTACTGCGTCAGATTTCAAGAGACTGTAGTACAAAAATAGATATTTATAGCCAACATCGATGGCGCTCCGGACATTTATCATCCGCATATAATATACTCCATCGACGGCTAACCCACACCGTCTAATAAACACGAAGTGTGTGGTGTCTTTCGCTTTTTGTAGGTCGACGTCTATTGTTGTGGCTGTTGTCTATTCCATATGTACTTATTATATTATGCGTTGAATCGATAGTGTTCTTATTGTTACGTACCTATATCCAATGGTTACAAACTTCGGAATAAAATAAAACAATAATTATTGCGGAACAGCCTCTTCCCTGGCTTAATGTGGAGAAATTTGACTTTATTCCAAAACTAATATAGAACATTATAATCTTAATTATTATCACTATCATGTATAGATAATTCATTTGACTGGCTGCAATAGTGCATATACCATTTTAAATTCTGAGCGGAGCTATTTTTACAATTAATTTCTTGTGAATTCACAAAATAAATAAAACTATTTTTGTATATATTTAACCTATTTTTGTAATCAATACATGTTTACAACTTTACAAGGCAATTAATTACATTTTGACAATATAGTAATTTTTAAGGGACATTCTCTCATTTCTTGTTGCTGTTTAAACATTATCTCAGTTTTTATAGTAATTTTTTTGCGACTGTTTCTGATTACATTAGCATTAATGAAATTGTGTAAGTATGACTAATATATATGCTTACTAATTATTAAGTGTCTAAAGTTATTATTTCGCATGTGTTGTCACTTGTCAGTTTTCTCCGTCTAACGCATAACATATCAAATTTTACATTCATTTTACATTCTATTTTATTTTGAACGTAAAATGAGTCATGTGATGCGTTAGACGGAGACAACACAGGTGAGTAAGACGTTTTCTTAAATCATTACCAATTTATAAAAATAAGTATTTATTTTATAATAAGCAATTTAAAACTATAATATGCAAAGACTGTGCATATATAAAGTATAATACCCAAGTTTTTGGCTCCTATATATTTTTGATTTCATAAACAGAAGCATTAAATGTTAAAAATTGTTCGGTAATTGGAAAAATTTTATTATATATTTATTGTTTTATGTGTGCATGCATTTATATTTCATGTATTTACCACTTAATTGGAATCGTAAACCAATAAATTAAAGTCACATTTGTAAAGAATAATGGTGAACTTTTAAAAATAGTTTGCAAAAGGTCCTGCATCCGTTCCAATTGAAATAATTATTATTACTAAACAAGATCTGTCCCCTTACGGCTTACGCTCCAGTTACTTGAGTGTGTGTATGAAGGTGGTGGTATATGGTGCGTGCAGTGGTCTGAGGGGCATGCGAGTGCTGATACTTAACCTCATTTTATTTGGGTGCTTTCGACATTTCATTTATTTATTGTATCGAAACACTTGAAAAGGCAAATTCACTTATTTATTATCGTTTATCTGTTTAGTTCTAGACTTTTAGTACCACTAATAATGTGCATACAATTCTCTTAAAATTATTATATACAGTATAATATAAACTATAATGTACCTATATTATCATATATATATATAAAAGCGAATGTATGTCTCTTTTTCCTTTAAGCAATCCTACACTACTCATCTGATCGCCACGAAATTTTGGGAAGTTGTTGAGTATACTCCCTCAAAGGTTTCAGGCACATTATAATTTGCATTTTAAAGTTGTGCTTGCACAGGTATTTTGAGGTTCTGGATGGTCGATGAAAATTTTTAAGTTTTGAAAACCATTACACCAAATATTAAATAACGAACCGAACAAAGTTTGAATCATTTAGAGTTGGCTTTTTTAACGGGCAACATAGTGCACGTTGTCAGCTATAGTAATTTATAAAGCAACCTGTGATGACAAATTATTGACATAATGTTAGTACATTTTATGCACTACTGCATCAAATCTACCATGGTAGATGGATTTTGTAATTTCAGAGATAAACTCCTCTTTCGTTAATCATTCATTTTCATTCTTTTTGCACAAAGTACACAAATATCAATAAATACCAATCAAATAGGCATGGAACACAGTTAGCGGGGTCGTCGAATCTTGTACATATTAACTTATTTTATATAACAGCATTTATAGTTTCGATCCGAAATAATATTTATTATTCGTTTGATGCACAGAGCGCAGATACTGTAATATTATGCAATAATATATTATATTTATATACTTAGATGAGATTTATTGCTTATTGATATAGATACATTGCTGTAATTTATTGTTAGTAATTATTCGATATTACATGTAGTAATAATAATAATATATAATTTATGTATTAACTAACAAACTGTCGACAGCTTTTCAAATCGAGTTGCTTGTAATAATCTGAAAATTTCCGTTTTTATATTATGTAATAAAGTGACGTCAGTGCAGTTTAAAAAGTTCGTATCTCACAATAATACGATAATGTTATGTTGAATATAAACGACGGTGAAAAGGCTAAAAAAAATAAAACGTCCGATGGAAGCGCATAGTAAACGCCGGATCTGCCGATGGTATTTCCGGTCTTTTCCCTATTCGATATTTTGTCTAACATATACATATATTAAATTGTTCTTCTGGTCGTTTCGCCCTCTCTAGTGCGTCTATAAAACGTCTATATACATATGTCGTACGGGCTATGCACTGCTTTGATTTATTCACTTTTGTCATCGCTCTATAAGTAATAACAATGTTATAATATACCAATAATATGTATGTATAAACTGTCGTTGAATGACGATACGTATCATACCAAACTTTGAAATCATAACTTCAAACGTCTATAGTACAACTGAGATACTGTCATCTAACAATATTGTATTCAGAAAATAATGGTTCAAGCAAACCTCGTATTACTTTTATACTATAAACACACAGTGATTATGTAAAAGTTGGTACAAATCGTAGTATTCGAAATCCTTACAAAATATTTTGACTGAAACGATTTACAGACAAAGTAAAAATAAGGATTATACGATATAGAGGAAAATATAATAACTAAAAGCAATTATGAGTTATTGTATAACATATATTATTATTTAGTGATTTTGAAACCAATTTTAAAATTACAGGATACTTGATTAAATTCAACATATTTTCTAAATACTTATATCAGTGTCATTAATATTAAACATGTTCTTCCAAAAGTACATCGAGTCTTTAATTTTAAATTAAATTATTTTTTAAATCACTACGATAAAAATTTAAAATTTTTTTTTTCGCAATTGAATTGGAATTCTAAAATTATTTGTATATAATAAATAACACCGACCGCGTATGATTTTCAATTTATAGTCGACGGCCGACGGGAGTGCTATACATTTTGGAGCTATCGGAAAAAATAAGTTTACGTAAAAAAACTAAAGCTAAAGTAATAATAACGCACGTGGCAAGTTCAAAATCTAAAATAGAAAACGATAAAACCGCTATAAATAATAACATGAAGAAATATTAGAGTATTTGGCATGCCGGCCGAATTGATCTATTGCAAAGATCCACCTCTGGGCATGTGGTGCACGGTATCAACCAACTCTGTGCTGGAAAATCCCAAGTCCGCCCATGTTACACACACTTAGGGTATACAATTTACGCGTACGCCTTTGCATATCGGTCGTATATGATATAACGTAAAGAAAAAAAACGGACACATTTATATTTTCTTCTCGCCGAATCTTTTTCATTACTTAGCACGTCGGAAAATTTACGATCCATGTATGCGGTGCACATATACGCCGAGTTGATATTATAATAGGACTTTTCTTCACGCAGTTTCATTTTTTTTTTTTTTTATCGCTCTCCTTTTCTTCTCGTGCGATACACATAAAAAAATGTGCATACTCCTACACGCCGTTTGCTAATTGAAGGAAAAGTTTTCGAGTTTAAAACGTGATTTGTGTGAACTCGTACACATAATGGGTATATATGCGAGCGAGGGTCTCCGGTATCGGTAATATCGTCGATATAATAATACCACTGCCACTAAAAAAAATAAAATAAAATACGCACGGCGTGTGATATACTGATATACATGCGCTCTCCCTTATTAGCCTCGCCGCGTAGGCCGTTGGTTTAACGGGTTTTTTTTTTGTTTTCGGTTTTTTTTTTTTTCGTTCCTTCTTTCGTCGGGGTTTCATTTAATGTTTTTTATTACGACGACGGTCTCCTCCGGTGCTAACTTGGCGGTGGCATAAACAATCTCTGCGGAGAAAGAGAGAAAAAGTCGATACCATGAATCACAGCGGCGGCGCCGTCGGGGAGCTGCTGCAGCTGCACCAGGAGAGTGAAAAAACGGCCATATACACCACGTGTGTGTTGTACGGCTATAATTATTATTATTGTTGTTTTTGTCGTTGGTCGAACGAATAATTATCGTGCCGCGCCGACTTACATAAATGTCCCACGAACGCGACGATTTCGAGTTATTAAAATATATTTATGATATTATGCTCGCATCGCGATAATGTATATTGTATGTGCATAATATATGTATATTATATTTGCCCCGGATCGTCTCGCGCGAAAACCACCACGACTTACCCGCGATTTTAATCTGTAAATTATTGTGTACGTGCTAGTCATCGCGGAAGATATGGCTAAATTTTCCATATGAGTTCCGTTTCCGAACGAACGAACATTTAAATATACATTATATAGTATCCTGGGCCCCGCGGTCGCGAATATATATATATATTATCCTCTCCGCGCACACAATAACTGCATATACGCGACGTGTGAGTATATAACATAATAATATATATAGAGAGAAGCGATTCTAGCGCATTGTTTGACGTCGCGCCCTTTATTTTTTTTTCACGCTCGCGCATATAAATTCATTTCTTTCACAGCCCGAGCTCAACGCGTATACCTATATTTATATAATATGTTATGTGCTCGGATATGTGTGTATATATAGGATACGACGACCGGCCGACGACGACGACGACGACGACACGCTTATAATATGCGTATAAGAAAAACCCTATAATTCATTCGATGCTCTCTATATCGATCAGCACGCGCAAACAACACTGCTGCACGAGCGCAATTTTATTATCTCTCTCGGCGTTTAAACGAAGAGAGGAAAAAAAAGGAAGAAAAAGGTGTCGGACCAAATGGGATAGAATAAACGTACGCATAAACGGTGGGGTGGAGGGGTCACATACACACACGTGCGCACGTCGTCGCTCTGTACAAAATAATTTAGTATTATTACATTTTACATAATATACGGAGGGAAACCACTACTTTGGGAGCATCGTCCACCAGTGAAAAACGGATTTCAAGCCTAGCTGGTTGAAACGCACGACAAACATTGCAGACCTCCACTGTGATCTAAAAGTTCAAACTGTTCATTAACAGCTCGAGAAAAGTCTTTATAAAAAACTCCACTCAAAGTTGTCAAGCAACTGCTACAACCATGTCGTTAGTACCATGTCTTACCTCTTACTTCCTCATCTACTGTAGTTGTAATAGAAATTTATCCAGAATCATGTTATCATATAAGTCTAGTCAAACTTATATTCTGAGATTATTCTTTTTCACTCATTTCATGATTATTTTACTAAATCCAATATGAAGAGGACGTTTTATATCCACATGACGCGTGGTCTCCTTCTTACTAACACATAACATGACACATTTTACATTTATAGTTAGTCATATTGGTAATATTATCCACGGTACCTCGAAAATAAATTTACAATATTAAAATGCTCATAATTTGATTCAAAATTAAAATAACCAAAAACTTCAGATGGCCTTAAATGTATTAATATTATTACTTTTAAATTTGATAATCGTTCTATAGGCTCTAATATTAAAAATAACAGATTCAGAGAAATTCTTCTGAACGTTAAATTGTCCATGTCATGGGTTTAGTAAGACAAAG
Source organism: Macrosiphum euphorbiae (assembly GCA_949089665.1). Classification (NCBI taxonomy): domain Eukaryota; kingdom Metazoa; phylum Arthropoda; class Insecta; order Hemiptera; family Aphididae; genus Macrosiphum; species Macrosiphum euphorbiae. The sequence goes on from CARXXK010000002.1 coordinate 59,686,914, forward strand.
AAAACACAATATAAGGATATAACGTCCTCTTAACAGATTGTAAAATTTGTATGTACCTATGATGTGCGTATATAAAAACGTACATACTCGCTCACACGTCTGACATTAGATCCCTATATTATATTTTGTAATGGTGTTTTCCGACTTATTTGCGTTATTCGTAATTTAGCGAGAAAAATCGTTCAGCACAGGATGTGTTGAAACTTGACATTTAGTTATGCAGCATGAGGATTTTTGTTTGTGGAAGACCATCGCGACGAATATGCGTAGGTACACCAGAACACGTGTTTCTTTTTTGTAAAACTAAGTCGGTAAATGTATTAAATTTTATTAACTTAATTTACCCTAATACAACTAACCGTTCTAAGGATATTCTTAAAACAAAAATTATTTTTAATTTAATTTAATCCCACGACCTCAAAAAAATTGTATTTATAATTAATATAAACTAAATACTCGATTCATTAAAAGCTATAAACCACAACCTGCTATATCTTCCGTCTCCAAAAATATACCCCACTGTTTCAATATATATGTATCATATTCTGTATATTATGGTCTTTCGTTCCGCTTACATTCAAAATTCATAAGACGAGATAGTCTGTAGAGTTCCGAAAATAGTAAAGGGACACGTAATTATATTAATTAAAAGACGCGCCCGATAAAATATGCAATTCTGTTATTAAATTATTATTAATTTAATTTTATATAGGTAATAGACATTATACTCACTCACGAGGCCGTCAAGTAGTGATTCATTCAAACGAAATTTGACGGTTCATATACGATTTTACAAACTCCAATTTAATATAATGTGTGTTTTACGTTTATCAAATACACTCGAGTGTGCTGACCGGATATTTCCTTGATCTTGTTCCAAAAATCCATACGATATTATATAACCTCGATTACGTCTTCCCCGGACATTGGTGGGATTATTATTATTTTTACACAAACCAACGCGTGTATATATGTATATTATGCGTATCATACAGGCTTTGTTTTCTTTTTATAATTGACATCTGTTTCGTCATAAACTCATAACTGGCGAATCTCGATTGGAATAAACACGCATTAAACCGATCGAATAAAAAATGTCGTGAGCGTGTGTATATTGAATTGACGCAAATAGTGTTTGATTTATGGAAGGCGCTGTTAAATACGCATCAACGCATGTGTATTAGTATATTATGCGTAATAACATGACGTGAATGACGTAATATCATTTTCCATAGCGTCACAAATATAATAATATTGTTTGGTATTTGTAGTTTATGTTCGTGGATTGATCGAGGGATGCTGAGACAAGCCGCGTTATTTATTACAGAACGATTCGCATTTCGTGAAATACCAGGATTAGTTACTAGTTCATTAGGCTTAACTACTAGTCTTAGATGACGATTATACAAGAGTATTTTTATACATTAACTCGCTAACGTTGAATAAAAAAAAAATTCATTTTTTGCGGGGACATTGCGCTTAGTTTGAGTGTAAGTTTAACGTAGAGTTTATAAAACCCAGAATAGCGCATAAAAACATTTGGGCAAACACTTTTTTCTTTTCTCGCAACATTTTTGTGTTAAATTAAACTTTACTTTGTATAACATTATATTGGACAATAGTTTTTTAAAAATATTTTAGAACACATTTTGTTACATTATAATTACTAATTGTATGCAGGTACAGCTCGAAAGTTATAAAACGAACATTTAATTTAATATAACAAAAACAAATTGAATTTAGTTGCGACATTTTATTATATACAAGGCCGTGTCGGAAAGTTTAAAATCATTTCTATTTTTATATGTTTGAAATAATTATATGAGACAAACATTAAAAAAAAATCAAATGAAAAAGAATGTAAATTAAAGATTAATTTCCAACATAACCTGTTATATAGGTTAAAGGTGATATATAGTATGATGAACTTGAATCCAATTATGTTTCAAACTTAAGATCGAAGTACCAAAGTATTTTAAGAATGCATATATTTTCAATGCTTTTTCCACTTCAAAACAACAAAAATGTCAATACTCATATCAATACTAAGACAGTCACATTAATGAACCTGTAATGACTTTTTACTCACACAGACAAATCAAAAATAAAATACTAAAAAGTTACCTATTATTTAGGCTTATAACTTATTAACCACCCCCCCCTCCCAAGTTACTTCAATATGTCCAATATAAACAAAAATTCAACTGTAATAATATAATACTTGAATACGAAATATTGTAGCCAGATCCGCGTTAAACACCATCCTATACATGCAAGTGGTTATAGCTGGTTACCTTAGGCTATATATTATTAAGGCTTTATATTAATATATTACGTGCCGATTACAGAACACCGGAGAGGGTAAAAGAAAAGGAAAAAAGAACTAATAACAAGTATGCGGGGAGGAAAATTGTACGTGAACCGAGATTTATTAACCGAGAATCATGCCCGGCCTATATACACACACGTTGTATACATACTGTAATAACCTATAAAATGTTATGCGCAGTCGCGGTGCGTCTAGAAAGTTTGGAGCCCCTAAATTTGTTGTGGGGATCACTGAAACGACGATTAGAGATTAACTTAATGTACGTTACACGCTTATAATATATACCGCACTCGCGGTTAAGTGTTATCGTCGCACCACGTTATCGTGTTTAACCTAACCTATATATATATACATACCGCACGGTTAAGTATTATGTCACCGTCGCAGTACCTTATCGCTTGTATGTATATACCTATATGTGTACAATGTACATGGTATCTAACTGTGCTTGTCCTCTTGCGTCCCACGCCTATCAAATGCTCAATTTCTAATCGCTTCATGTGGTTAAATTCAAAAACTTACATTCAACCACCGGAATACTTGATGGGAATAAGGAATTTAACTTTTAAAATATTAACATAAATAATATCTCATTTTTTTTTCTGTAAATGGCAGCTGTGTTAGAATTTCGAAAATTAATATTTTGTTAATAATACAAAATGTGGCTTTTCCGCTCTTGCTTGATAGTATATGATAGTATAGACAGTATAGACATACATGGTGAGACATTTTATACACATATATAATCCCCTACACAAAGGGTAAAAGAAAAGGAAAAATAACTAATAACAAGTATATGGGGAGGAAAATTATACTTGGATCGGGATTTATTAACCGAGAATTATGCCCGGCCTAAATGGATATATAAACACACATTATATACATACTGCAATAACGTATAAAATGTTATGCGCAGTCGCGGTACGTCTAGAAAGTTTGGAGCCCCTAAATTTGATGTGGGGAACACTGAAACGACCATTAGGTTACCACGATATGGTTTTAAATTTTCATACTTTCTGGTGGACTGCACTTCTATGTAGTTATTATTCCGATGGTCATAGTTGGTAGATGAATCGTTGAGAAAACTTTAATAAAGTATTTTTCTGTAGTAATTCTATGCGACAGCTAGGTACCCATACATTGTAATATTGTATGGACTAAAGGATCAAATATGTGCTACTATAATGATTTGTTTCGGTACTTACCTGTACATTACAATAATTATAAAATATACCTAACTTACCTATCTCTGTTCGATCGTTTACGGTGATTGTGTGCGTTTTCGAAATGTCTCTATGAAATATCGATCGCCTCTGATTTTGAATCTATTACACAAGACTTGTACAGTAATTTGTTTTATTTTTTTTCAAACTTAATCTTTTTTTTTCGATTCCGTTTTCTCGTAAATTATTATACCCAGAAACGTTTTGGTCGAGTCGTAGTTTTTAAAAGCAAATACGACACATGGATATAATATATTATTGTACGTGTAATTGAATTGAAATGTCAGTCTGTAAAATATACACATTTTTTTTAAATTTCGTTTTCTCATCATTAAAAATAAAACCCTATAGTGACGAAATATATAATACACGACTTAAAAGTTGTAGTTATTCGTTTAATTAAACTTATTTATTATACCGAATTTTTAATTAAATGGATATTTTAGCGACGTATTATACATTTGGACCTTCAACCGGTCGTATGCCTACAGCATTCATGTATCCATCGCATTCATATAGCCATCGTTATCAGTAGAATAGGGTAATTTTGAACATTCTTCTTTGTTTTTTGTTCAAGTATTTTTAAAAGAAATAAACAATAAATTGCTATAATATAACCAGTTCAGCTCAATTATAAGTTGTCCTTTAACAATCTAAAAAAAAAAAATATTTTATTATTTTATAATTTTATCACATATAGCCATATAAGTACTTACCGCAAAAATCTAATTAAAAAAAACAACACAATATAATCCTTACTTGTATACGGTGTACCTATAAATCAGTTTTGAAATTTCGACTCGGCGACTGCGGTGCGTATAGATGGCCCTCGTCAGGACCTACCATCTATATACTTATATATTACTAGCACATGGCCCGCGGATGTAGGTGATATACGTGTGTATATCGTATACTGTATATACAATATAAAATATATTTATTACTTGTGCAATGCGCACACGCGCGCAAGGAGAAGAGATTACGCTAGCACATTATAATATATTATTATTTTATTATAAAAAAAAAAACACCTCCTCCTCATCCGAATAAAAAGGAGCAAAAGGATATAAGAGGAGTTGATTTCCATATAAATCAACCGGTGACACGCGTTATATACGTAATAATATATATTATAGGCACTCACACATGCACGCGCATGCGTACGATAGGCGTGAAAGTCGGCGGCGATCGTTTAGCGCGCGCGTGATGCAAATTCTCGGGCGCAAATCGTCTCTGACGGGTCGTTATGGACCATTTGCCTTTGCGGCAGCCCCTCCGATATCGTCTAAATACTATACTTTGATTTTGTGTGTGTAGGTACTTACTTTTTTTTTATTCTTTTCGCGCTAACCTCTGTCGCCGCTCTGATGTGATATTTTACGGTGTATATTTTAATATTATACATTATATATAGGTACTTGAATCAGAATATAATATGGCAATAAACTACATTATTTAATTTACCGAAAATTGACGGTAGGTACTAGAGATATTCTTTCGATGATAAAATTTAATATTATACAGAAAATTGCATTGTAATGTGGCTATATATTAAAAATTTTCTTTAATTCCAAAACTATAATGATATAGGTATAGTTAATAATTTCCTCAGTATCTCAACATTGTTATTTTTATAACTGGAGAACGTAAAAAAAAAAAATGTGCAAGATGTGCCGATTGTGTAAAAGGATATCAATGTATGGAATTTACTCAATACACCAGTCACCATAGTAAGTTTTTTGCTGTTTGATAGCAAAGTTCGAACATTTCAAGCTGAACTAGGTTTATCATAAATTAAGATATATCGTTTAAATATATTGTTATCATTATACATACGTGTATTAAAAATGGCAAAATAAATTGTGCAAAATTTGAAAAAGAACAAAAGTACAAAAATAATGTAAAATAATGAACGTAAGAAATGTGTAGAACTTTGTTATATTAAACTTAAAAATGATGATTTCGTCATGTATGGGCAATAGACAAGTAATATATATTTTTTTCTTCAGTATTAAAAATATAATAATTAGTGTACTTATAATAATACAATAATACAATAATATGTCAAACATTTTTAATTGTAATTTGTAATGCTTTTGTTTGATCTCGATGATTATGTATTATACTATACATGCCAGTTAGATTAGCATAGAATTGAACGTATGCCAGTATCATTATACTATACATTTACTTAATTAAAATCAGATTTTTCATACTCATACAGCCATACAGGAGACAATAATTAACTGAGTGATTGTACATTCCTTCTTAAGATAATAAACAAATTGTATAAATAAATATATTTACTTTGAAAGTTCGACCAAAAAAGCTTCCTCGAAAAAATACTGTTGATCCGAAGAAAAATCATTAATTTTAATAGGTATAAACAACTTAACATATTATTATAAAAATATGCCGTTTCCGGTTTCTTAATATTTATCCGTGGTTAAATCAATCGGACGTGCGCCACCCATACGCCCACGATTTCCCACCCCTTGACTGCGATCGTTTTAATTTATAATCATTATATAATACTTACGGACGTTGTGCACCGGTGTTACATCGCACGCGTTTTGTTTTCGGAGCACGTCGTAGTCAAATGGTGGTGGACGGAAATCGCCAAACACCAGCCCATAGAGTACCTATATTGTAATATGTTGTGCAATAATGATATATTGCACTTCGGCGTTAAACCGATAGGCATAAATGCAAAAAAAAAGGGAGAAAACGCATTCTCTTGTACATCAACGACATGCATATATAAGTACGTGTTTATAGTACCGATGCCCTGCTATGATACGTAAACGTATAAATCTGCAGCCATCAACAGGACCGTTAGCCGATATATATATGTAATGACAATGGTGAAGGTGTATAATAATTTTGTTTTATTATTATTATTATTATTGTTGTTGTAACCATTGACCCGGTTATTTTTTATGTTATGTAATATTATTGTGTTGCGGCTTATGTTATATGTACATATATTACACCCCCCCTCCCTGTACGTACGGTTAGCATCCTCGCCTAATCCCAAAAGGTGCGTTCTATTCCCCTCAATAATAATAATATTATTTGCGAGTGCTGTTAATGATTTAGGTAAGTATAGTTACTTAGATTATAGTTGGTACCTATGTTTGGATGCATCCATACAACCAATAACGTTCAGCTTTCTAAAATTGTTACGTATTAAAAATCAATAATGTTGTTATTAGTTTATAATAATATATTGTATTACATTGGGTTAAGTTCTAGGGATCTAAGTTTGTCTCCGGGTTTTTGTTCAGCAACCTTTTTTTATTCCTCCCACAAAGACGGGTGTCGTATTCGCCATTCAGGACGTTGTGGTCGGTTACCAGAATCCCGTGTTCCTGGACGTCGAGGAGAACGTACACACGATGGGTGAAGATTACACATTCTTATGGCACGTAATAATTATGGCTTCTTGTTGTTATTGGGTGTCGTTGAATTTATGGTGTTAGTTCGTTCAGATGACATTTGTTGACGCCATGTCGGATGTGATTGGAGGTTTTTAGTAGCCAGCTGGGTATCTGCTCATACCCGTTAGATATGCGCATTGCACGCATCCCAGCCCCTGTAATAGATGCTCGCTCTCACCGGGCCCTGCAGTAGCTGGTGTAGTGGCATTTTCCGAACTTGTGCGGCTGTCGTTTGTCGTTAGAGCTAGACGGCAGGGCAGCGGCAGCCCGACTGATTTCCTCCAACGAACGTTGTAGTTCTAGTTGAGAGTACTGCTCGTGTGCTGGTTGCTGCTATCCTCCCTTGTGAGCCGGGGTCTTCTATGACATGATGCTGGGTTGTTGGATTGATATTTTTCGATTATGGGGAGACTATGCGATACGGATAAAATAGGTACTGAGGGCAGAGTGGCCACAGATTCTACAGTGATTATTATTATAGAACGTTTTACACTCGGATGTCACATAACAAAAACCGCAACAGCTAAACGAAAAGAACCATGTGAGAAAACCGTGTGACTGCATGTCATTAACAATACAAGTATACTTGTAAATAACGATAACCATGCGACAGTTTGGTTTTGTATGGTTGCTTGAAATTCAACGTAATGGATAAGATAAAGCACAGCCTTTGCTACTGGCCTGTCACGCGACTACCGCAGTCTGGTAAGATGAAAAAGTCGACCTAGTCATGCCATTTGTATTCCCCAATGGTGGTTGGAAAGAATAACGTGCGTCGACGATAAGCTTCACTGCTAGAATATACCTTTTTTGTATTGTGACTGCCGCGTACCACCTCATATACACTATTTCGGAATATTATTTGATCGGAACCACACACGTGTCTGGTGTCTTGTTTGTATTTTAGTACCTATATTTGGGTTAGTTATAATAAATAGTGTACAATTGCAGTCTGCACTGGTATATAACGTTTAAAATCTATCAACACTTCACGTCCATGCCTGCATACTAGCACAGTTATATCGTCTTATCGATTTTAAAATAATCGTATTTACAGATCATTTTTAAACTTAATCCAAACTATACAATCCACCAAATTTATTTGAAATTATATGGAAAAAGGCATCCTGCAATATTAGTAACTGAATTGAGTTGATTTGTTTATACCGAAGTGATATCATGAAAAATAATCATTTATATAGGTACCTATAAAAGATTGAGATATTATTGATTGACAATTCGACTACTTACTACTTTCCCATACTATAAATTTGATACTTCGGGCGCTGAAAAAAAAAAAAAATAAAAAATAAAGCGTTAACAATTGAATAAAAAACTTCATATTATAAATTATATGTACTTCTAATTGTTATTGATTAATTTTTTTTATACAAACGACACGATTATTGCTTAATTATTTGTTTGCCCACTAACTTATAGGTACCTGTGTATATTTTAGTCAATCATACTATATACATAGTCATAAGACATTCTCTGGGTTGTTATAATATAATATGTATCATGCATACGTACAATGTAATATAATAATATGATGTTATATAGGTAATAACTCTACTGGTGGACTATTGTGAAAAAAACGTTTTAATAACATGATACCTCTACGTATCTGTATATAATAATATTACGTCTATATCCGTTTAGGTAATTTATTGAGTTCCAATACACTAGGCAGTAAATATAAAAAAATGCAGATACCACGTTTATAGTTTGTGTCGATAACATCTGCAACGTACCTATATATATAATAATAACAGTACGCAGTTCGTTGCGGTGAAACGTTCTTATTCCAACGACCGCTTAAAACCGCAACGGCGTCACGCCGCAATCGCGTGTACTCGGCGCAGACTAACACACAGTATAATACACACAATATATACATATCATTGTACGGTTCGCCCCCTTTACGAATCCGCATAATATAATGTAATTAATTTTTTACGTTCTCGACATCGTATATAATATACGATGGCGTGTGTGTGTGCAACTCGGGCCCGACGACCGTTCGCAAATAGGATTTAATCCGATCTCCCCGGCGGCGGCGTCTTATCCACAGCACACACTATACGCGCATATGCACAACGAGTGCTCAATTCTTTAAAATTCAACTAGGCCTTTAAACCGTCGCCGCCTCCACCGTTTTCGGTTGTAGCACTTTCTGACGGACTCTCCGCAAACGTACTAATTTCGTTATAGCACACACATTCACACGTATCGGCTACGTTTGTGATGTGATAACTGCGTGGCAGGGTGACGATCGGAATAAAAACAGACAGAGGTAGTCGTCATTCGGGGGTATTTTTCTTGTACATAATATATATCTACATTTTTTTTTCATTTCACACACGTTTTATTTTGTTCAACGGTTGTTTTCATTTTTTTTTTCTGGTTTGTTGCAGGCTATTCGCACAACCCCTATAACGGTGTGGTATGCAACGATAACATTTTAGCGACCGGAGTTTTTTCGTCCAAAGAACTTTGGAGGCTTTCCAAAGGTAGGGAACCACAAAAATAATAATAATAATAATAATAATAGTATAGGTACAACAGTCGTAGGAGAGGGTTATACGTCCGTGGCCATATATATGTAATGCATAACTCATACAGTTATAATAATACTACAGGCTATATATTATACTTGCAAACATTGATCGAAATAAAATGAACAACGCTAACCTTCTTCTCTTTTATCCACGCGATTTCCCGTTAAATTTCGCAATATTCCTACCAGGTGTAAAAAAACAACAAATATAAGTGTACCTACATCGTTATCATAGTCACCATAATCTCATACGACAAGCACCACACCACACCTATCACCACACCAATATATTATACAAATATATACTTACTATTATAATGTACAACAAGCACACACACACACACTCTTGAGTACTCGACTTTCCAATGATACAAAAACGCATTTTACACGAATTATTATCGGTATACCTCTATATGTTGAGCGGTGTACAATTTAATCAGCATTGAGTATAAAAAAAATGCGTATTGCATTTATGTCTGACCTTATCTACTGACAACGTAATGTAAATATGTGGTATAATTTCCGTTCAGATGACGATATGAAAATATCCAAAGTGATTGTCGGTAATAATAACGACGGTTGTTTATCGGTCGACCACAATAAAATAATATATAATGTTATAATGTTATTACTTTATGCACGAACCGAGAAGAGGTAAACATAATTTATAATACAATATTATTATGATGTCTTTATCGAACGAGCGGCCGACCAGACCGAGTCGTCGATATTAAAACTACCTAACTTCATCAGTTTGATCATAAAATTAAACACAACTTTTAATAACTAACCTCCACTTATTATATACCAAGTGATGGTCATTTGCTGACGACGCTTCGTTCTCGTAGTATACATGAACGTTCACGAGTTTCAATCGCCCTCGGACTCTATTAATATAATATCGATTGATATATTAATATATACACATGCGGCTTATTATTATTATTATTATTTTTATTATTATTACTAGTATACATCAACGTGCAGCACATGGCGCTCGTAAAAATATAACGCCTACTCGTAAATACGGTAGTTTTGACGAGAAGAAATAAAATCACGAAAACCGACCAAGAACTCAACGCTCGTAGCACCGGCTGCAGTGTGGGTATCGAGATATAAATTGCCAGACCGAATTTCCCTTAAGTCCAGTCTCCTTTTTTTTTTTTTGCTAAAGTAATGCATAATATATTGATATTGGAGTTTGTTGAGCTATAACAACGTTTTTGTGATTAACGATGAGTGATGACGTTGCCATTGGATAGATACAATTATTAAGTTCTCTATTCTGCAGACTAGTATAAATAACGCAAGTGAACAATTATTATTAAAACTATTGTATAATAATTATAGTTACAACTTGCAAGTGCCGATTTCATACAGTACTGTGGGTGAATTGCAGGGTGTATGGTTTTCGTCCATAAAATATTGGTTATGCGTCGTCAAATTGGAAATTTCTGACGTATCTAACCCATAAGATATAGTTCGTTTGTCGATAGCTACGCAATTATTGTTTTTATTAATTTAGGTATTAATGATTGAATGTACCTATTGAGTATTTCACTCATTTCCGGTGTATATAGAGAATAATTAATTTTTATTTGGTGCAGTATATTTTAGTAGGTATCGTTGTATTAACTTTTACAATTAATTTTCGATTATTAACTTTCTTATATAGACGTTTAATGAATGGTCAACTATCTATAAGATCGATACTAAGTATATAATATTATATTAGTTAGAATGAAAAAAAAAAAACTTATAATTTATAAATAATAAATTGGAGAATGTTACAATGAAATACGTACATGGACTTTAATAAATGACAAGTTCTCGAATAATAAATTATTTTATTTTTTTCGAAATATATATCAAACATAGAGCGCTTATATTCAAGTATGCCTTCGACATATTAAATAACAATTCATATTTCACGGTTGAAAAAATGCATTTAAACTTTGAGCCATGCGCCTTTCGAGAGATGTATATTCTTTTGCGATTTCAAAATCGTAAACCGTAGAAAATACGTCTGCTAAAAAAGAACACCAGAAATGATCAAAACGTACACAACTTACATTTTTCAAAGTCTTACTCTCTGTATGGTATGAATAATAATAAATAATAAGTCGGCTGACTTGCAGAGTATATTGTGTTATTGCAGAAGATTTCAGAAGAAAGAAACTGTCTATTTGGATTAATTTATTAGGACGATATTATATGCTGAACGAACTCGAATCGATGGGATGAAGTCGCATTTCCACAACTCATAACAATAATAATAATATAGATACTATATAATTTATACTGTATACTCATCGGGATTAAATAGACGTCTCGTTGAGAGTATAATATTAATATTGTGCCAAAGAAACACCCTGTAGGCTGAAAGTCTGTAGGAATCAATTTCCATTACCTATAAACTATATTCAAATCGCGTTTATGCAGCAGTAACCTGCCAGAAATATTGTATCATAATGTTAGTGGGGTATGAAACTATTCTGAAATAATGTTGTCGATTATAATAACAACAGAATATTAAAAACAGCTTAAGTGTAGTTTTATTTTAATACGAGCTTATCGATAAATTAGAAATTCATAAGGGACTACATATTTTAATTTCATACGAATTTTATAATAAAACTACGGTCGTTAGTCAAACTGTTCCAACCCGATAAAAAATATACCTACATATATTACGTAAATTTATATACTTGCACTCACATGCTTATAAATGTAAGTTATATTATGACTTAAAGGCTTACTTACATATAAGTAATATGTCTATTAAATATAATTGTGCTCAACAGATGCTCTGTACAATTTAAGATTGTATAAATCATTTCGAACGGCCTGCCGAGATTTTCCCGATACACTGCGTAATCAGTTCATTCGGAGCCCGCCGTTGCACGACGTTTAAAACTCTCGAATCTACGATTTGAAAAAAAATAAAAATAGTATTTATATTTTTCCGTGTATATTAAAACATCTCGCACAGTAGGTGACTGCATATTATGTACATATCGCCTCCTCATAATAATGTGTGTGTGTGTGTGTGTCTTAAACGGGTGGTCCCCACCGCCTGTCCACCCGCAGCACTATCGGCCGCGTGCTAGCGCTGCCACCGCCACTGCATAGAGGAAGATCGCCTGTTTCAAAGTCATAAGTCATCCATTGGTATCCGCAACATTTGCTGGCACACAACATTGCCCCTTTTAAGGATTAGACCGAGGAGAGACGGCACACACACACACACACTCACACGCACACATGTATATGTATAATATTTATCCGCTGGTAAAGGGGTGACGTATCATTTTCCTCGCGCACACACGTGCGACCGAATTGTTCAGATGTAAAACCCGACAATTGTTCGCGTTTGGTATATATAATAATGTAATAATATTAAACTTGGTGGCAGGGTATACCGCAAAATATATGACGATCGCCTACGACGTGGAGATGAGAGTGGGATTGAGATTGCGATTCGGAGAGTGAGAGAGAATGAGGTAGAAGGGTTGAGACTGAGCGAGTGAGTTCGCGTGGTTTCATATTCAATTTCTACAATGGTCAAAGGTCACGACCACCCCAGCTTGACGATTTTTAGCTCGTCGTCGTCTTCGGGTCATTGCGCGCGCGACTTATACCGTCTTTATACCGCGTTTTCGATAAATATAATATATAAATATACCAACTGATTTTACACCGCGATATCGGCTATATTGCCACTATATATATAAATTATATATTTATAAGTGTGTGTGTGTGTGTGTGTTTGTATAACACTATTATATATACTATGTAATATATAATAATTTGTTCATTATGTTAAACGATTCACAATATATTTAATACTAAAACGGAAAAAGGCGATGGTTATTATATTATACCTCATATTATATATTTCTGATTTCATGATATAAACCATTCAATATTGTCTAAACTTATTAAAACGAAATCGATTAGAATTTGTATTAATAAATTTGGTATGTTAGTGAGAGTATCCTATCAATATTATAAGTGCGAAAGTCTGTGACTTTGTTACTCTTTCACGTAAAAACTACTGAATGGAATTTAATGAAACTTTACAATAATAAGCGTATACATCAGAATAAGACATGGGCTACAAATCATCACCCTAGGTCCAATCAGGGGATGTGCTCAAACGGGGATTTAGAGATTCACGGTGGGAATTTTTGTTTATAAATGGTTGCTATGGGTTTTAAAACTATTATTCGTTGCCTTGAAATAAGTGTATTCATTGTATTTATTGCAATAATATTTATTCAATGCATACCTATTCATTCAATGCATTTAATTTTTTTGCACGCTGTGTTATGTATCACAATTACTTAAATATTGAGCTTATTATACTCACATGTAAGTTACGTACCTACATGGTACATAAAACAATCACGATATTCGTGGACTAGGAGGAAATATTAGTCGACAGACTCGGCATTCACAGTTAGTCCAACCGTTTAGGAGCAGTTTAGTAACATACTTGGTATAACTTTGATACTTTACAGTTAAATCATAAAATTACTTACAAATATCACGGGGTCCGCGATCTACCGCAGGTAGATTGCTTATCTGATATTATAGGTACTGCTGCGAATCAGAATTTTTATTCCGGGCAACGGAAAAGTTAAGATACATTTTGAACACCATATACTGAATATTAAATAACGAATTGAACAAAGTTTGAGTCATATAGAGTTGATACATTTAACGGGTAACGAAGTGCACGGGATCAGCTAGTATTATAATATATTTACTAAGATATATCTACTTTTAGATAATATTATTTAGATATGTATATTACATTTATAGTGTGTACCTATTTGACGTAACATTTTTAAATACGAATATTTATTCTCTTTTACAGCGTCCATAATTCAGAATCCAAACGGTATGCCACCCATGAACATTATCAAAATCGAAAACCCAGGGTATTATTGCAGCAGCTTCACCCCTCCAGGCGACCACTCGTCCATCATGGCATCTGGCAGTTACAGTAAGTAGATTAGTATAAGTATTATCAGTATTAGTATAATGTATTTATATCCACTAATTCTCTATTTTTCTGCGAGTAACTCCGCAAAGACTTATGACTAAACAAATTAAAAACAATACTAGAATTTTCAATTGCTACACAGTATAGAGCAGTGTCTATACGTAAACTTTAATAACGCGAATAATAACTATTATGTGGCATGTACCTATATCCACTGTGGTTAAAAGCGAAAGGGTCCAAGTTTCTTGAGTACGTAAATTTATCCAAAAAATGGTCTATACACGTCTTATTTAAAACATTTATACGACCAGTCATTTTGGAGTTTTTTTTTTTTGAAATTTTTCCTAAACCGCGATATAGTGGAAAGTATAAAAAGTCAACCGTTTAAAGTGTTACAAGTGGACGACGCTTTATTTCTTGGAATATTATTAACAACAGACATTGTCGGAAAAACATTATTTTATAGTGTAGTAAACTATATTGGTGCGTAGTATAAACGCATAATATACATTTATCTTTCTATATGATATCTATAAGTGATAACAATATACAGGAAAATTATATGTCATTGAAAACGGTACGACAGGCACGATTTTCACAGAGAATATAATTATAGAATATGCCCTATATATATATTATAATATAATTTCTAACGGCGTGCGTTTATATCTTGTTCTCTTTTCTGCAAAAGTGCAGTTGCGCGTTTGTCTCACGAAAATTAAACTCGTTATGTACATATAGGCATCGATAATGTATTATAAACGTGCGATTTAGGAAAAGAAATGTAGATATATTATATTAAAGTGCGATGCGTATATTCCAGCCATCGCGTTTCCTCGTACTTTTCCCACGTCCCAATATATAAGCACAATTATATAATACATTAGAAGTGTGACACGATAGCTGACGACGTGTGTTATCATACGCGTGTATCGATCCAGTGTACCTATTGCGGTTGGATCGTCCGGGACGGTGGGTATCTAAATCTGTATAATAATATAGGTATTAAGTGTGTGTGTGTGTGTGTGTGTGTGTGTAGATATATCTATATAAAGTGTGCGTATACCGCGGTTAAGTCAGAGCGATTGTTATCTTGCTCGGCCAATAGGTATAATAGTTATATCGTCTGCGCCCATACATAATATACGTATAATATATATATATCTTTAAGTATATAATAATACAAAGCCGTAGTGTGAAAAAAAAAAGAAAAAATGTTTCCAAGATGAAGGATAAATGAACGAGTTCTTCGCATTGTTCGCGGTTTCCCTTATTAGGTATCAAAATGGACGATTCGCGAAAGCCACCATTTATACAATTTATCATATAGGTACCTTACATATATAGAATATAATATATTTTATTATGCTGAGCGCATTATTCGCATTGCTTATACCTTGGCAATAAATTATATCTTGCTCGCAATAAATTAACCAGTTGGCTATTAAAACTAGGTGAGTAATAATATTATAAAATATAAATAAATACTATATAATATTATACCATTCAACCTATAATTTACTCATTGTTTAAAAAAAAAAAATCACAAATTCATTCTATAGTTTCTATACGTTTACAAATTTGTTAATAAGTACCTACATGGCTACATATAATATGTTAAAGATTTCTGAAATAGTTGAAACATAGTTATCGTTACATTACACATATATTAGATACCTACTACACAGTATACATTATATTACTGCACAGTGCACATATATGTGTAGTACTGACGTAGGTACTGCATAAATGTATCTAATAGGAGCTGATACCAATATATTATAATGAAAAACGTATGATTATAAAGTTGTTGGTTCATAACTTAGTTACAAATTAAAATATCGTAACAAACCGATCGATATAACAAAGATAATGTTCTTACCTAAAATTTTGATAATAGGTAAATTCACTTTAATATCAAAACTAACAGCACACTATTGAAACTGGTGAACGAAAATTTGTTATGTCGTACGTGTGTAAGACAGAGACAAAATATACAGGTACACGACGTCCTCTTAACGTTAAATTAATAAAGGAAGAGATAGGGCCAGCACGTGCTAAAGTAAAGTTTCGAAATTTCAATGTTGGTTGGCGAATTTTTCTATTTTTCTTATTACAGTTGTCAACATTAATTGACAGCACTTTATAGATTTACTAAACGGTGAAGCCGTTGACCATCACATATTGTTCGATTACATATTCTGGTTTTCCATAAAATAAACCAGTTACTGACCCATATAACCACATATTATTTTATTTTAATACCTACGTCATATTTTAATCACGATAAAATATTTGTTAACCTTACTGTCGAGACATTATAATGCTGGTATAGTTTTATAAGTTTGAGTATGTAAGTATGTGGCAAACATTACTGTCTCTAGCTGTACATTTTTTAATACTCCACTATTCCCAAAAACAGAATAAATGTATTGTCGTTCCACAAATCGCGACTGTCCGCTGCTGGGTCGGTATGTCACTGTTGCCTATATATTATGTGTAGCGACCGTTAATGGAAATGGTATGTTTCCATATTGAACATGACAGTAAACGTTCTATGCGATGTTAAATTAGAAAGTCACGCATGCACTTAGGCTGTAGAGCAAATAAATCATTCTATTAGGAATAGAGATTATTACTGTAAACAATAGATATAGTGGTATAGGTATATTATAAATAACTGAATAATAATAACTTATAAACTAAGCTAAGCTATTAAGCTAATCTACATCTATATAGAGGAATCGGCTATAGTTTGGTTTTAATGAAAACTTAACTGTCGTCTGTCGTTACAGATTGGCTAGACAACTTAAGGCGTAGGTACTTTGTATATAAATATATATCATAATATAATAATGTAGTAGTATATCTACGACTTAATACGATTAGTACACAGAAAACGTTCATGACGTTTTTAGAGACGACGTATTTTTCTACATGCATAAAATCGTTTGTTAAATTGTCTTTTCCATAGGCCCAATGTCGATCCAGAGGACACAGAGCCCGTTAAACGAGCCCAGAATCAAACGAATGCGGAGAATGAGCTCCGCCGAAGATACAGAAATCGATTTAGGCGGTCAGAGAGATAAATCCAATTCGGAGATCACATATTACGGCCAGAGTCCAGCATCCCTATCTAGTCAGACCAGTTGGCACTCGGACATCGATCATGGTATATTTTTATATTCGTTTGTTTATTTTAATAGAAACCGTATCCGTAGTAAATTATTAAAGAAATATAAGCATAAATTGATTGATCCCCGTGCTCTACTGCTCTACAATAAACGTAAATGTTAAAAATCAACATGTATTATTTATGTGAAAGTGTACTTCCTCGCACTACCTAATCTAATTTAGATCGAAAAAACACAATGATATTATATTATAGTGTTTATGAATTAATGTATTTTTCCTGTACAGCAATTTTCAATATAACAGCCCAATCGTATAATTTAGGCAGTTTATATTGAATAGCAGTAAAGTTGTATGTTTCGGTTACCACATTCAATTCTATACTAATAATATGAAAACACTTAAAAATATTTCAAAATTCGTACAATCGTATCACATGCGTTGTCTATCGGATAATTATTATAATCTCCCACTAAAAACTGTACACAGGTTCACAATATATTATATAGTGTATACGAATAGGAATAAAAAACTAACCGAACTATATCTAAAAATGTAAAGCTAATTTAAAAAGTTAACTTTTTTGAAATGTTTACATTGACTAGTTATTTAATTTTCTAATTAACTTATCTACTTAAAGAATCCATTGTAACAACTTAACTTTTCCCAGTTAATTTTAAAAATAATAGTCAAGTGAAAATCGTTTTTATCAAATTTATCACTGTAGTTAAAGCTAATCAATTAATTAGATTTTGTCGAATAACTATTTATATATAAATACCTACAATTGTATAAAAAACCAATAAATATTCCTTGGTCTAATTATTTAGTTGCTTAAACCGATACAGCTTGTGTGTAATAATATGGAATAGTATAGGATGTATTTTTAACTAAATAGTTAATTATTATTAAAAAAAAAAAGTGAAAGTGGCACAATTACAATAATTACGTGCCCTGGCGGTGTCTCATAATTGAAAAAAAATTGAACAAACTTTTTTTAACTGAGTCGAGGTAATATTTTTCTTCATATTAACTTAACACTTTTATGGTTAAATATATTCTTTGTTAACTATTTGATTATTATACCTTAACGTCTTAACGTTGACTTGACTTGACCAATTCAAGTTAACTTTTCATTAATTTTCCGACCTTTGAATATCATATATTATATGTATAATATCACATATATTTGTATAGGTATACCTGGCCAACACTCAGGAAGCATAGCGTCCTTGGCTTCCGCCAACTATTATGGTTCGGCGACATCGGGACCCGAACAACACAGTCCAGCTAAGTACCCGGAGAATGGGCATGATACGCTTTCGGACTTTGTCACATTTGTGTGTCAAGAAGCGGAGAGCTCTCAAGGCGCACAGGTATGTAATGTCATTGCATGTAAAATAAATAATATGTACTTATAATTATTATATATTGTTTAATTATTGTACCCCAACATATCAACGTTTTATATATCTATTCAATATTCATTCAACACCCGATTTTCAATATTATAATCCACAATAGCAAAATAATAAACAAACATATATTATAATATGCCTAATAATGCTGATAACAAAACACTTACTCAAGTTTACATTGTATTATATATATTTTAAATTATTTAAATAGTGCGCGCCGTGCGTCAATGATAATAGCTTGCCATTTCTTATTTTATATTAATTTTGTAAACCGTAATTTCACTTTGTTAGTATAAATTATGTCCCAAGTGCTCCGTATCACTCCTAGAATCTCTGCGACATATCAATGTAAATTAAATACTTTTTTGTCAACAGCAATCTATAAGAAAATTCCTATTTAATGGATTACATTTCTTATAGATTACTGTTGAAAAAAGAACCACATTGCAATATATTGATTTCCCGTGAAGATAATTAGGGTTAGGTATACGTAACTTTTGGAACATGCGCTGTATAAGTACTACAATTTTAAATTTATATTCTGAAAGTTTTAATCCTTCAAACCGTAATAGTTATTACTTATGAGTTATTACATATCGATTCTCACCTATATAGTTAACATAGAGTGATGTAAAAAAAAAGTCCCAGAAATTCGTTGCATATTCGGTTAGCTGTAACTTATAAAAATGTTTTTTTTTCTTTTTAAACACATAACTTATAAGTTTCAGGAAAAACATTTTTCATCTCATATATTTAATATTTATCGTGTTTTTTCTGATTTCTGTAATATTATTATACTGGTTTAGTTCGTTTAGTTGAATTATTCTTCCACTCCGTTTTACTTGTTGAGTTGTGTAAACCAGTGAAAATCTGAAATTTGTTTAAGATTAGGAAATCATAATTAAGATAATAAATAATATATACAGTACCTGCTATAATATATATATCCCTACTTGGCATTAAATTTCACGTTCATAAAATATATCTAAACTAGTTCGCTTTTGGAATGGTAGTTATATACTTTAATCCCAGAATTCAAATATTATAAAGGTCAACAAAATATTATATAATAATATATTATTAAACTTGTTAAAATAATATAATAGATGTTTGTTTTGATTTCCCCAATTGTAAATGTCATATCTATTGTCATTAGTCATGTATAATATTATGTACATAATATAGCGAGTGTATTATATTGATTACATCTAATAATAATTATTAATTACCGTTTACTGTTTTTTTTTATGCCCCACGTAGGGATGGGCCTATGGAAATCAGGTTTTACATTAATTTATACATATTTATATATATATATATTATACAGTTAAAGTTTTAATATTAGGTTAACACACGGGTATTATGCCATTTCCGACGCCGTTTGTCGGAAAATATTAGAATGCATTGTATAATGTATAGAATTTATTATATTATGTACAGTCTACAATTGTATATTTCCCATGATGCGTACTAATTCGCACCGTTTTTCTTTTCTCTATTGCATCGTAGGCGGGACCCACGAGGAGTCCGAAAATGGCCCAATATTATCCGAGCACTATGCTACCACCACCCCCTCCACCGCCCATGGCGCGGCCAGTAGCCATCATTCGATCTACAGGTAAGCCTTTTCACAATTAAATAACTATTAATATAATATATAGAATGCCGGACGACGTTGAGTTGTATTAAGCTTCGTTCTATAATAATTATAAGCTAATATATTAATATGATCATTTAGATCACGGTTATCTGTGGATAACCGTGATTTGGATACTTAATATATAAGGTAGGTATCTACCAATGATCTTATCGTACTTGGTTAAGGAGTATGTATTATACATTAGATTGATCAATCAATCGTGGATGTAAAAAAAATATCAAAAACCACGAACAGGTCGATGTTCCCGTCGGGAAATAAGGAATTGGTTCCCAAGTAAAAATAAACTGTACGAATTGGTTCCTTATTGAAATTACTTATAATCATATAACTGTTCGAATTGGTTCCCAGTCTAATACGTACAAATATACCTAGTTAATATTTTTAAGATCTGATGAGTGATGACTGTGATTTTCCCCCAAAAATGTAGGCAGCATCACATTTACTTCAAGATGAACTACATATTGTTGTGAATCGTTATGTTTATACCACATTTTTTTATTAATATTAATTATTTTGATTGGCTTAGATTTATTTGATATTGTGTTAAACTATAAAATATATAGGTACCTACTTTATCATTATATATGATTATAGACTATAGCTTATGGCTTATACGAATATACAATATATATATTATATTTTGACAAGCTATACAAACGTGTTAACGGTTAACGTTTAATATTAACACAGTTAACATATATATGGTATATAGTATCTACTCTCTATGCTTTGGTATAAAATGGGAAGGCAACTGCTGTCGGTTAAATAAAAACAATAATTTTTCAACTATGGTTGAAAAAGTAAATTTTACAAGGTCTTATCATTCAAATGTTAACTGTGGACGAACGTGGAATCAAATATCTATTGACTATACCGGGGAATTAATTCGGGTATTTGAAACCAACTCATATAGCACAATCCTCACCTGTCAGTTGCTTAATACCATTGAGTAATACATATAAGTTCTGCAGCATTCTTATATTGTTCTCGAAAATTTATACGAAGCATATCATTGTCTTTAATTTCGTGGCGTATCCGAAACGCAGAAGAATAAGTAGACTAGTGGTGTTTCAAAGGTCGCCCGAAATCTCGCGCTCGGCAATCGATTTCGTGGGACATGGCACATTGCCACCATAACCGCACACTACGACGAACACGCTTATATTATATACCATGGCTAGGCCTTTTTTCGCGTCCTATTTTTCTTATCTTCAAGCGTTGGTACTCGATCGATAAAACGCACATATCCTATAGTATTATACAATAATAATAATAATAATAATAATATATGTACAGCAACATTTAACAGTATATATTTCTTGATAAATTCATTCACACATGTGTTTATAAAAAAACATTTATTTTTTTTAAATTATATATTATAATTTGAAGTTATATATAACTACACGACATTTTTGGGTTTAGTTTGCAGTGTAACTAATTAATTTTGGTGCACTCTTTATCTAAACTTATAACTAATTAACTACTTGCGGTTCGAAATTAGATATGTATAAATTGAAATCCTCAGAAAAATATTCTGATCCGGAATATGGAATTAAAAACGAATATCCCCCCAAAAAAATTAAAATGTAAAATAATTTAAAAATTATAGGTATCTACCAGTAACTTAAAATTGTAAAAAAAATTCAAAATATATAAATATACAATATATATTGAAAGTTGATAAAATAATCAATATGTTTAATATTATATCGCTACGTTGATTTGCCTTCCTTTGCAGTAGTGCTGTGCATAATATAGACAAACTGTCCACCGTCGTTGGTAATGATGTTTGTCATACGTGCTAATGCATTCGGTAGATGTCAATTTTGATATAATATTTTATTTTCGATAACATATTGGGATTATTTATGTTTATACTCAACCTATTTAGGAATTAGGTTATGTTGGAAATCTATAATATTTTTTTAACTCTCAATTTCTTTTTTACCTAAGTCATAAAAAAAAATTAGTTATCTACATTTAAAAAAATGTACAAACAGGTTATTATTTATAATACGATATTATAATATAATATAGACCACGAGTACCTACTAGGCATTATATAGAGAATAGATAATATTATATAGATATAGATCGATTTAATAAAATATTATTGTCATTTAAATATAAACTATTAAACTGTACCTACTATTAATAATTGACGGTTACAGGTGAGCTGACCATTGCTCCGTCAAATTCGCCGCCGACTTCCAACACGCCGCCGATGGGCGGAGGAGGCGGCGGTGACGGATCGCCGGGCGGCGGAAGAGATTCCGATCAAAGTCCGCCGCCGATGAGCGGTCAACTGTCCGAGTCACAGCTGTCCGGTGGTGGCCGGAGCGTGGTGACCGGTGGCAGCCCGTTTGCCGTGTCCGCTAACCGCGATTACCATTTCTCGCACATACAACACGGCCAGGTACCGTATACGTTCAACTTGCCAGCTCACGATTACAACCCGTCGAATTATTAACGTTTTTTTATTTTTCTCTTACCATTTTTTTTTTTTTTTGATTTGTTTGTTTGTTTGTTTGTTAGTTTGTTTTTTTTTTGTCCGTTTGTTTTCACGCAATAACAACAATATTTTTATAAAAATATGACCTAACACATCTCCCCCCCCCCGTGCGTGTGACGTATATATTATTTGTATACATATAATATAGGTTTTGGTACACTATGCATGTTGTGTTTTATTCTAAACTATATCCCTACCAAACTATATTTTTATTCGTCCTATATTCCTTTACCGTAGTTATCAATTATTACATATTGTTATTATATACCATAGCCGAAAATCCGGTATACGAGTATACCATGGGCCGGTCCGACTGCCCAGGTTAGGATAGACTATGTACCGCAGTATTATCAGGGGTACGACACTCTCACAATTCCTAATGCTATTTGAAAAAAGTGGGGACACGGCCTTGAACTCATGGGCACTGCCATTTTGTTATTTATGAGAATCAGCTGACGGCTCATATCATATATTTCAATAATTGATAGTTGATACTTGATACCATTATGATAACACAGAAATGATAATAAATTATATTATAATTTATAATTTATGTCGAACGTGAAATGCGAAAAATTATAAGTTAATAGTTGTTGTTGGGTAGCCGTAAGCCATATAGGCATAGAACGGTTAGGTTATAACTTAAAGTATTAAAACGCAAACAAACAACAAACCGTTTATTGTAAAAAAAAAATCGTTCATAACAACACTCCTAAACCACCAGGTAATCATTTACAACTTCAACACTAAACCACCAGAGATCGACCACCAAGCAGAGTGTCGCTTCTGTATTGTTCTGTGGTATTATATAATAAACACCTATACCGCATACTTTGACCAGAGTAATATTATTCTTCATATAAATGATTTACGTAGTTTTTGAACTTTTTTCGTACTCTGATCCGACGCGTATACGACATTTGACCCTTTAACGATCCATTATACAATGATTTAAATGCACAGACATATATTATGTGCTTATGCATATAATATATACGTCACCTAACCACCAATATAATAATACAGACTCCGCTTGGAAAAGTACACCCCATTTGTCCGTTCAAGCTTTGCTTAGCCGGCAGTGTTTTCGTGTTTTATAGTTTGTTGTTGTTGTTATTGTTGTTGTTTTTTTTTATCGTTTTTTATTTGTTTTAACCGCACACGGTTCCGAATACCGTCTGTTTATATACCTACCTACGTCTGTAAAGATTGTGTTTTGATATTAATTATATCCAACAATAATGTATATTACATATTATTATATTATTTTACATCCGTTCGCGTTTTCACCGAGTGTTGATAATATGTAACAAACGCGTTCGCCCTCCTATATATATTATATTATAATAAAAATAATAATTATTACGATGCAAAACTTACGCGCGGTTTAGTAACTTTCATTTTTTGGTCCTTTTTTTTTTTTGTAATAATATTATTATTGTGTATAACTATTCTTTTTGTATAATCGTCGTTAGAATAAACTGTTTTGGTACCTACTGAAGCTACCTATACAAAATATAATATAATAAATAAATAATAATATTATGTAACATTATATTGCTGTAAAACGTCGCGAACTCCATAATATACGAGTGGACCACGTAGTTCATCAAATACTAAAATGTGCCATTCCGTTAGGTTTTAATAATACTATAACGATGTTTGTTAAAGTCAATCCATAAATGTAAATGTGTGTGTACATAATAAACTAAAGTGCAATAAATAAATATCCACGGTAGAGAGATGCAGTTATACAATTAGGTATAATACTTATACGTAGTACCTTTATATATTATATATTATACAATAAGCCCATGTGTTATTATTATTTGTATTAATTATTATTATTATTATTATTATTATTATTGTAATATATTTTATAAGTAATAATTATACAGTTATTATTATTGTCAGTACATTATTAGTTGTGTGTTCGTGTAAGTCTAACCTAATGTATAGATAACATTGTGAATATGTTTATATTGATATTATATAGATTGTCGACCTTGACTTATGTTATAATATATTTATAGGCGTAACTGCATAGTTGTCGCTGTCAAATATATTATAATTATTATTATATTATTAAATTTCCATCTTTAGCGTTTACATAGGTAAAGAACAAAAATAAATTGTTTAATGTTTTGAAAATTGGAATCAAACGTTCATCGCACGCATTTTGTCGTGTGAATAAATAATATATATAGTAAGAACTGAGTATTACAACTTCCATATTATATTCACTTAATTCGTGTACATTATATTTTGTATATATTATATCAAAAAAAAAGAAATTCGCAAGCATTTTATAATATTCAGTTTATAATTATATCCTACCTTGCCGATTTTAAACAATTATTTCAAACGTGAAACTATTATACTCGAACTTTGAAGATATTATATTTTTATACATTTTCTCAGTTCTTGGCAGTAATTGGTTATAATATATTATTTAGTCAGTTTAATAATAATAAAAAAAATCTTTAAACGTTTTGCGTAATGTTAATATAATATTTAAGCTATACAAAATAAATGTTGTTATTTATTCTTTAAATTTGAATTTTTTTTACAAATGTAAACTAAAATTAATTTTTTTTAACTAAATAATTTACCTCGCGGGATAACTTTTGTCGAAATTGCAGTATTAAATGGTGTTAATTTTAATTTTTAATAAATTTTATTATTCATTACAACTTACAAGTTACAACATTTAAAAAATAAACGTTTCACAACAGTGAAATCCTCTTCTATAATATTACCGTGTTTTCTCGTTCGTTCGATTTATCTTACAAATTAATTCCATTGAAAAAAATTTAAATAAGAAAGATATTAAAATAAAAAAAAATTGAATATTTTGCAAACGTGAACCAGAAATTCCAGTTTACTAAAATAATATGATTATAATAAACACCGCGTAGGTATACAAAGACACTGCATCGTACGTATTTCTCTCATTTGTGACTTGGAATATTGATCAAGTGATATTTCTCATACCTACAATCACGCGTATATATATATTATACCTACCAAATCATTTTCTCGAATGCAGTTCAAAATTAATTTCGACACCAATTTGAAATAAAAATACGACGTATTCGATTTCAAACATTACAATATTACGCGGCCACAATACCCGAGAAGTACAGCCATCAATACATAGTAAATAACTAATCGAGAAACAAATATCGAAAAAATGTCCTTCCTAGTCTTGGGGTATTATGGTTTTAGTCTGGTTCGGAATCGTTTCAAAACGATATCGTGCCGCTTTTGAAATAGTCGACCTCAGTATTATGCATTGTCGGGTACACACATCATATATTACCTATGTACGTATACTGCGGAAAATGGAGAGCTGGAGCAAATCTCGTGGGCGTTTTCACCGATGTATTTTTTTTTTATTCATCTTTCACGTGCCAAGGACGGCGTTCCGTCGGCAGTAGGTCGCGCTTGGAAAATCACATTCGTAATACTATTATATATTATCTACGTTATTTTATATGAGCTATATATTATATTATTTTCTATAAATAGAAACGATAATATAACTATAATATTGTATAAAATAAATACGGATAATAATTTATAGCAATATATTTTATTTTATATTATGCGCTGTGCGAAATATCCTATAAAGAAACAAGAAAAAAAAATTATATAAAATATAATATCGTATACGATCTATAAATATATCAAGTTCGACAAGTATTAAAATGTTTTACAGTAAAATGTATATTTTATAACATTATATTATTTCAAGTAGGCCGAGACGACCAAAAATACCGTTAAAATCCCAGTTGAAAATCAAAACCCACGTACTTGAAATATTTTAATAGAGGTAGGTATAACATTGTTACAATATGTACAGTATACATGTACTAGGTATGTACCTACATTGTATAGGTAAAATATTACAAATCGATCTTCGTGTTTGTAATTGTTATTGTTTCGTACTTAGTAGACTATGCCCTTCACATATTGTATACATTATTGTGTGGTTGTACAATATCATTCGATACTATTGTTTTACCATTGGTTCTTGCATTGCGCACCCCACCACCTCCCACAGGTCATGAGTAGGTAACTATTGAATTAGTTGATACACTTTTCTTTATTATTTTTATATTTTACTATTAAATTGTATCCGGTAATTTAATAATGTATAATAATGATATATATACGTATTAGAAGATACCTATAAAGTTGAACGATCGACAATTTTTTTTATTCTTTCTGTAGTGTTTATAATATTATTTAGAAAATACATCATAATAAAAGGATTATGATCTGTATTATGTTTTGTTATTGTTTCTGTTTGTTAATAGATATTTGTGTTACGTAATAATTCATTTGTTTTACGCATTGTAATTGTATAATATAAATGTATCGATTAATTTAAAGCCAAGAAAGTAAACCGTTTTAGTGATAATGTTATATATTACATACGTAATAATGATATTTTATGATAATAAACGCCAATAATTATCTTATTGTTCTGAAGAAAATAAACTGCATAAGTATAATATATATATATATATATATATATATATATATTATATAGATATAGTGTAATTGTATAATAGTATGCGTTCTTTTTTTGTTTTAAAATGCTAATAAGTTTCTGTTTAATTTTTTATATATATTATATTGTACCAACATATTATTATATTATTATTATTTTGTAAAACCAATACGTTTTCAACTACCAAAGTATATATACATATATTATATATATATACTATTTCTTTTTGTATAACTATGTGTAGTAGTGAATAGAATCTGTTTTGTGATATTGAAACTCCTTATATTGTACATATACATACATATATACGCATAAAAAAAATACTGTGTTTTATTGCCTCGTCCACTTTGCTATACTTGGTAGGTGATGCCGATTATGATTTTTACGATCATTTCATTTATAACAATAAAATACCACCGCTATAATATTATTATGTGATATATAAACGCCTACCCGCGATCGAGGACAATTATTATACAATTGTACTCACAAGTATGTGCGTTGTATTGCGGCAGTGGCGTCGAAATCTCTCTCTCTCTCGTGTTTCATTGCGCTCCGAGGATAAGCGTTAAAGTCTCTTCGAGTTGGCACTGGCCGAAGCTGTGGCAAGACGTCGCCGAGATGGAAAAATTACATGATATAATAATGTTAAATTTGTTTTTTTCTGGCTGTCAAAAATATTTGTTTAAAACGGGTCTTAACGTAAAATTTACAGTAAAATTAAAAATTTTAGTATTTAATACTATAATTATTATCCAATATACTCAATTCGCTGTGAGTTTGTTTTTGCGTCGTTTTAGTGTTCATAAATGTGTGTGCGTGTGTGTTAACCAATAATAATAATACATGCATACTCGTCCACAGTTATGTAGAATTACAGCAACTAATGGTTTTTATTTATTTTAACATTACGATATTAACGACGTGTGAACAATACCCTAGATTAAGACTATAATAATTAGAGTTAGGATGTTTTTGACATAAACAATTTAAAAAAATTCACGAAAATATTTATATTTGCCCTTAAAACATACAAATATAACATAATAAGATGTGTTACAAAATATTATTGTAATATTCATTATTCGTTAAAAATAGAAGCAATATATTTTTAATAATAAGTAATAACTAATAATAACATATTTTAAATACTATTGTAGATATATTATTGTTTATTCATGTAAGGTTTTTTTTTAAATTACCTATACCTAGATGATATAAAAAAAACTGCATTTATTACTAAAAATTCCTAAAAATACAAAATGCAATTTAATATAATAGGTTATTGATTCTACCCCATACCAAATAGATTATTGAGTCTGAAATGTGCACGACTAAAAGAAAAAAACATGTAAAAGTCATAAACATCCTATAACTCTAATAATAATACGCCAAAGTATGTTTTACATCTAGTAGGCATGGCCGCATGGGTTTTGTTTTCGTCACAAAACTGCCGGAAAAGGTATAACAATATTCCGCATAAGCACACTGTTTACTTATGGCTAGATCACCAAGCACGAATGATCCTTCCAGGTTAATACTAATCTGTGTGAAGTATCCAAAAACATTGACGCCTCCCTGTGTAGTACAAATACCAGACTCCTCGTCGGACCGATTTGAATAACAACTTTTAGGTATCGAATAACCATATGATGGTTCATTAATTTCAAAATGAATGTGTGCATAAACGATTAAACAATTTAATCTTTGTAGGTACACCAATACTATATTATAGTCTTAATTCATTGTACGTTTGTCAATACGATAGGTACGTAAAAAATAAAAAGTTTTCCCTTAATCAGTCAAGTGATCACAATGTATTTATCAATTTTATAAGGTATTTCGCAGATTAAGTTAGGAACATAAACTATATACGGGTCTAGGACTTTTCGGCGCTGCCAATTCGGCGCTGCCATTTCCCCACTATATACGTATATGGTACATGCTAGGTATACAGTCCCAGCAGTCCCTTCACCCTTAGTATCTCCGTGGAAAATCGATATATTTAAATGCAGCTTTTTTTACAGTCATAAGTATCAGTGTTGAGTTTATCTTGATAAATATTCTTTTATCTTTTATCTTATCTAGATAAATAGAAAATATTAATTTACACAGTTATCTAAGATAAAAATCACCGTTATCTAGATGAATTTAATTTATTAAACGGCTTTTGTTTATTATAGAATATAGGTAGACAATTAAGTAATTTATTAAGTATGTAGTATTCACTAATAACTATCGACATTATCAATAACATACTAATGAGTTATTCTATATTGCTACGAGCTTACGGAGAGTGTCATAAAAAAATATAAAAAAAAATATCCTATAATTTAGTTATCTTTATCTAGATAATATTATTATAATTTATCTTTATCTTTATCTAGATAAAATTATATTTATTTAGGCTCAACACTGATAAGTACAGAAATTCTTATTGAATAGCATAATATTCAATTTTTTTTCAAAAATTTCTTTTAGGCAAGTAAGTTTTTGAAATTTCCAAGATAGCCATTTTTTTTTATCATATTTTTTCAAACAGTTCAAAAAAAAAACTATTAAAATTTTATGAAAATCACCCAAGTTGGAGATAATTATTATTGTTAATTTTAGCCGAAAAATCAGCGTGATTGTAGTAATTAACATGCGAATCGTATTTTGCTAATGTCGTATGCATACTACATAGGTATCATAAATATTGTTCTTAGAAATAAAAAATAATAATTTTGGCAAATTTCATTACATTTTAATATTTTTTTTTTTTGAACTGTTTAAAAAAATACTTTCAACAAAATGGCTATCTTGGAAATTTAAAAAACTTATTGCCTCAAAAAATTTTTTGAAATTTTGAAAAAAAAAATTATATATTATGCTATTCAATCAGAATTTCCATACTTATTACTGTAAAAAAAACATTTGTATAAATATATTGATTTTCCATGGAGATTCCAAGGGTGATACGGGACTTCTGGGACATAATGTATGGTAGGTATATACGAAGAAACCACTGCAGTTTTGTGGCTCTGTCTTTATAGGGCTCAATCCTAGAGAAATCGTCAATAAATGACTGACTGAAAATCTGTCTTACGACCTGATTTCGTATTTTTAAGCATGCCATTCTTGAACCAATCATATTTTAAACACTGGGCCTAATATATACCTGTAATTACCAACCATTTGGAACGTACTATCGACTCCGACGTGTGATATATTCGGCTGTAAAGCATATTTTTTAAATTTACTTCGAGATTATTGCATTCGATTGAAGTATGTACTTGTATTAAATGATTAAATAATAATGTAGAACATGTGGAGTATATAATATTGCATTTAAATGTGTACATTTACGGTCCTAGTGAAATATAGAAATAATTAATAAACGATCGTGGATATCATTTCTGATATCTCTGAGTCCCTCAAATCAACTGCAGATATAATGGTACCTTATTATTATTTTCGGATAACTTTTCAGATTTATTTTAAGGGGGTTCTATACCAGGATTTTCTGTTTTTGTCTAACATAGTGCGACATAGTAAGTTCGATGTGTTTTTTGCCAAACATAAAAATTTATCTAATGAAGAGATAAGGCTTCTAAAACAGATTTGAATTTTTCGCCAAGTCTACTTGAAATTGACTTTCCCACATTTTTGAGTTTTTGATTTTAACTTCTCCTAAAATTTAAATACAACAATTTTTAAATACTCTTTTTTAATATGACATTTTTAGGAATTGGGGAGATAATATCAAAAATGTGGGAAAGTCAATTTCAAGTAGACTTGACGACAAATTCTATCTGTTTCCAGAATTCTTATCGCTTCATTAAATAAATTATTGGTGTGTTTGGAAAAAAACCCGTCTAAAATGCTATGCCACACATGTGTTGGACAAAATAGAAAATCACGGTATCGAATCCCCTTAACACCATGGCCTCAGTTAATACTGTCTGGATTCGATTCGTATGTTTCAAATGAATAATAATTTTAAGAAAATACTTTAAAACTTTACCGGTGACGCTTTGTATGAACTTTGTAGTCTACAGACTTTAACGATCGCACCTGCAATCTAACCTGTATGACTGTGTGTAGTGTGCGTAATGTGCATAACATTAATAACTATATGGGCCGAGAAGTTGTTGCACTTTAAAAATTATACGTGAACAAATCAAATTAAAGTTCTTTATATTACAAATTACAGTGTATTTATATAAATATATAAATAATAATAATAATAATAATAATAATCAGGTACCTGATTGTTTATTTTATAAAATCACTCGTCAAAAACTCAAAACGCAAAACAAAAAAAAAAATTTAACTAAAAATGAACAACTGCAAGCAAAATTTCATCTCAACCATTATCAAATATATTAATTAATAAATACATTTTATGTTTGTATATATTTATACGAAAATAATAACAAAAATAGTTGCAACGACTTTACCGCCCAATATCGAATAATACATTAAACATTATTATTATTATTGCCACATCTTTTATTATTTTATACCAATACTGTTATTATCACCGTTGTTCTGTACACGTATGTTATTATGTGTGTGTGTGTGTATTACACAACAGTTATTCAGCTATTCGAACATCGGCACCGTGAACACGGTAACCGGAGTGATAAGTCCCACCAACCTGAGTCTGCTGTCCAATCCGGGCGGCAGTCCGTCGTCTTCATCGGGCGGCGGCAATGGCGGCAGCGGTAGGTCTCGCGGACACTCGCAGACGACGTTACCGAGGTGGAATACGCAGTGCTCGTCAGGACCACCTTTCATCACTCTCGACGAGGACTACATGATGACGCCACTGATGTCCGGCAACGGTGGACAAGGCAACGGCGGCACACTGATCGACGACGGCAAGTATTATTTACGTATAATATTATTCGTCACCAATAAGACGACCCGAGTACAACAGATGTGGACATTAACTATATCATGGGACATGGGTACCTAGTTAAACGGTTATTTATTTATACTTTTCAATTTAATTAGTTAAAGTATCCGTTACAATAACTTAGCTTTATCTAGTTAAATTGAAAATTGATACCTACGTCAAGTTTAATGCATATAATATCACAACACAAACCCTTCGTGAACTACGTGTGAAAATGGCTAAGTAAAAAAAAATATTAAATCTTTAAGCACTATAAAGTTGTGATATCATGAATAAATGCTAAGTATATTGAATTTAAGTAAACTTATTTTGTTTCAACGATTTATTTACTTGGCGAGGAATTATTTCTTAAAAGAGGCAAAGTGTGATGAACAAAATAATTAAATGCGAAGGGCTATTAAAATATAACTAGTCATTATTTAAAAAATATGACTAATAATATATACTTATATACTATTCTAAATAATTCCTGGCCAAGTAAATAAATTATTGAAACAAAATAAGTTTACTTACATTCAATATACTTGGCATTTATTCATCATATCACAACTTTATAGTACTTAAAGATCTTATATTTTTTTTACTTAGTTTTTGTTGTGATATCACTATTTTTTATGGTTATTAAATATTGAGAATTTATACAATAATCTATAAGATCGGTAATATTGTTGGTAACATTGTCAAC
Organism: Macrosiphum euphorbiae; assembly: GCA_949089665.1. NCBI lineage: Eukaryota > Metazoa > Arthropoda > Insecta > Hemiptera > Aphididae > Macrosiphum > Macrosiphum euphorbiae. Next base: position 59,720,309 of record CARXXK010000002.1, read on the forward strand.
GCTGATGCGACGACGACGACGACGGCCGTGATTCTGAATTCAATATACATTTTCATTAAAAAGTTTGCACTTTTTCACTTATAACTTAATTTCTAAACTTACGATTATGATTATTTTTACAAAAGCACATTCTTCACAATATTTCTGATGTTTTGGAGTTTACTAGGAGTTAATTGATGCATTAGAAAATTAGTTATGTCATATAACACATTTACCTGTATTTTACACAGTTTAAATAGGCAACTCCTGCTTCGATATACTATACAGTATACACACGCCATCGTGCAGCTATTATTTGTTTTTTACTGGATAATTATATTGGTAAATAACTGTAGATTAGTTAAAACCAATTAATTGTTTTTTGTGTTATTCAATCACGTTGTGTTCAATGATTTTAAATACAAATAAATAAACAAATAAACAGCCTAGGTATTTCTTTGGTTTAATATTTCTGTGTAATCATAAACTACAGCTATGCCTTCTCTGTCTCAAATAACTAAGTGTCTCAGGCGGCGACCAACTTTAGTACGTTTCGGTCAAACTACAATCGGTTTTCATTAACTTTAGTCTTTAATCATCAACTTTCATTTCCAGCTATCTGCCATATATAGTGTTTGAAGTATGAGAAATATTTCATGAAATATTTCACAAAAACGTGAAACATTGAAATTTTTTTTAACACAAATAAAAACACAATTTATTTATTTTTTAACACAATGTTCAGTATTCTAAATTCTAATTTCAGAATTCAGTAAGTATACAATATACATGTATAATATTGTATACCTACTTGTATCATTTAAACATTAAAATATTTAAAAATTTTGAATACCAATTTAAATGTATAATACCAAAGGTTAGGTATACATACAGGTACCATATAGTGATGAAGGTAATTTATGACAATTATATGTAAATATAAAACTTATTTAAAAATAAAACAAAATATACTAAAATACTGAAATATTTCATTTTTTAAATTTCATGAAATTTTCAAACACTAGCCATATATGGAAAATTGTTTTACTGTATTAATCTTAGCCAAATGAAATCTAAATACGGTTGTTTGAATAATAAAGTTAATAACAGTCTTTACGTAGCCGTACCTACCTGAGAATTACCATTTTTTGGACAGAGTATAATATGTGCAATAAGGAAGCATTGTATAGGAATAATAAAGGGAGCATTTTGAAATAATATATTGTGTGGCAAGGGCGGGAAGTGAGCTATTTAAGTCATGGGCGTCGTGTGAGAAAAAAAAAATAATAAAAAAAAAAACAAGGAATAATAAAATCAAACCATCTCAAAAGTAACGAAATAAATAGTAAGAAATAATAATATATAGTATGATCACAACTTAGGGATACGCAATATCGGGGAAAAGGGTATTCAGGCTAGTTTCATTAGTTGTTAATAGTATGCTATGACTTTGTATTATTACAACATATATCAAAATATAAGCTCATCAAAAGTCGTGGAGGTCCCCCACCCTGTTATGCACGTGACCGAACGAAATTTAATTTGTTGTGGTCATAGTTATTTCATCCCGATTTTAACGATAAAAATTTAATTACAGGAAAAACTACCACGTATCGTGCAATTGTTGGATTTTGCTAGAAAAATGAAGTCGTTGGTTATAACTCTTATAATTATTTACAGTGGTGTATATAGGATTTAATTTCGGTGAGGGGGAGGTTTTAGAAATTCCTAGCCGGAATTCGCTACCGTACCTATAGGTAATTAATAATAATAATAATTCTACTCACACACTTTTATTGTAGGGTTTGAACCCCTAATTGAAGAATGACCACAGATTTTTTAGATATAATATGCCATAATATGCCAAGGATCGTTATGTTATGCGGCTATTTATACTTTATATGTATTTAGTTAAACCGATTAAACCTATATGCTGTTTACTGCATACAGACAAAAATATTTAATATATAATTTTGAAATCAATTGGTTTTTCTACGTTTTACAGACAGATACTTTAACAGCGTAGTTCACCAAACGGACGGCATGGATAGGATGGACACAAGCGAATCTCAACACATCCAATCGTCGAATTCAGGTGGTCGGAACACCCCGAACTCGGTTGACGGACAACAAGACAACATAAGCAAACCGCAGACGTAGCCAATAAATTTATGGAAATCAAATATTCGTATTATATAATATAGGCAATTCATTCTAGTTAATTATATTATCATTATTATTATTATTATTATTATTATTATTATTATATTATTATTATTATTATTGATACTATTATGGACATTTTCATACGTGTAAAATAAATATATTTTATTACAATTTAAATAAATTTAAATCAAAACAAAACCGAACGGTCAACTTTATTGTTAACCGATATAGTCAATAAGGATAATTTATAAAATAAAGTGTATTGCTTTACTGTTTTTATAAGTCACGAACACAGTTATATTAATTAAATCCATTGTTTTTTAACTAGGCTATACGAAGTTTGTTTTATTTCAATAGATATGAATTCAATTAATATATTTACACGGAAACAGGTATAGGCGTTGACGCGTTGTCGTGAGTTGGCAAAGCAAAAAAATCAGCAACCGTTATATTAATTGATAAACCAAAAAAAAAAGTAAGAATAAAAATTATAACATTAATATTGTCAATGTGAAACCAATTAAAAATAAACCTCCATGGCAATTTTTCAACAGTTGCCTACTGATTATTTGTAAAAATAAACGTCGAAACACGTTCAAAAATATATTTTTACATTGAAATTAGTACTATTGGGAATACGAGTAACACGTTTAGGTACACATTTTTCAGACAACAAAATGAATGCAACTGCAACGTTTGGATACATCATATTTTTAAAATAACACCACATTTGAGTACCAATACATTTAAGTACCTACACATTTTTTTTATTTTTTTTTTGAGTCTATTAGCGTTACCCAGGAGGGGAGGTTGGCTCATAACCGCTCATTCCCATTTTAAAAATATTTTTTGTATTAGGTACATAATATTATATTAAATCATTGGGTCATTACAAAAATACTAAATCTACTTAATTTAAAAGTCGTATTTGATTTTATTTACTGCTATCCAGTTAGGGCCATGGCGGGGGCCTCTTCGATTTTTTTTTTTAGGGTCTCGTACAAGTTTAATACAAACCATTATTCATTTACTGACTTGTAATCTACTGTACAGCAGAGCGACATCCACTTGCCGCTTTTTTTTAATTTATTTGGCGTGTATCTGGTCTATATAAGGAGTAAGGACTCCGTAAAGTATTTATCGATATATATTTAAGCATACCCAATTTTTCTTTACAGGGCCCAGATGCTTGCCTATTATTATAGTGTGAGCACTATAAATTATAATAGTACAAGTTTCAATAGTAATAAATAGGAGGAGGTTTTTTTGGATTAATTGTGCTAGGTACTGCAAGTTAAGTTAGGTTTTATATCTCTCCTTATAAACAATGGGCTCAGGCGAGGTCACTAAGGCCCGGCTCACCCACCCTGCAGCGGCGCCACTGTTGGATTCAGCGATCATGGAAATGTTGCATCATACAAAATTATGTATGATTTATAATATTATACATATACACTTACAGCTATATGGCTATGAGTATATAAAATTAAATATTAAACAATGATAAATATTTTGCATTTACTTTTGAAAGTTTACGTGAATAATATTATACATAGGTATATAGCTTATGGATTTGTCTTCTAAGTTAAAATTCTATAGGCAATATAAATATAATTTTGGTTTTCGTAATTTCGTTTCTATGTAATTAATAATAATTATTTATTATTTTGCAGTTTAAAATATTTCAATAATTTCATAGTTCATTACTTAACGAATGATTTGCGGATTTGCGTTAATATTATACGTAGTGATTTTGTAAGTACCTATGCTAGCCCTGTTTTAGATTCCGAGTGAAACGATGAATGCATTGATTTTACAATGATGTGTGTTTTTTTTTTTTTTTTTGTGTCTGTCATCACCTTTTAGGACAGTAAAAGTGATTGGATTTTCTTCAACAGTATCTTTTCTGATAGGAAAGTGAATCTAGTTGGTACTCGGGGGGGGGGGGTCAAAAGTAAAATTTTTCAAACGCACTGCGAAAAACAAAAGAAAAATTAAGGAAAAACGGGAATTCTTACGCAAAATCGGTTTTCCAAAAAATCGATTTTGGTTTTTGGTATAACTCTAAAACAAATGAACGTATATACATGAAATTTTCACTTGTTGTTTATATTTGCATTTTCTATACACGATAACATTTTCAAAATATTTTGATTTATTTTGAACTGTTTAGGGACATTTTAATTTTCTTTTTGTTTATTAAAAATAAATGTATAATAATATGATTATAAGATAGGTATAACAGACATTTTTATAATGCTTAGTGACTCGAGAAAAATCGATAATATTCTATCGATTGTGTTATTATACGTATTGGGAAACGCTATCACGTAAAAAAATTAAAAGTTTACAAACTTTACAAATATATTATTTACACATGCCCATATAGGTATCCTGATATGACTGTTATTTATTTTTCACCCTTCGTACCAATTGATGAAAAGGTCTTTTGGAAATGCTTGTACAAAAAGTGTTGAGAGGTTGTGCGTGAAGATTATGAAAATTATGAAGATTGTGAATATGTTATATATTATATTTTACAAGAGTAGTTCATCTTAGGAAAAATTTGATTCTTTCTAAAGTTCGAAAACGTAACCTAAAATGTCATAAAAATTATGTATAAGTGATGTCAGGTTTTCATAAATTACCTAAATTTAAGAATATCTATACAATATTAGTATCAAAATAAACTGAATGTATCTTGGTCAGATATGATAATACATAACATAAACGGAGTAATTCAATAAATGTCCATTATAAAAATTATTAAAATAAAAACAATTTGAATACGATTATAAGTACTTCAAAACTAAAATATAAAAATAAACACCTAAAATCAAATACACGAATATTATGTGTTTATTTTAGAATATCCCATGTTTATCTTCTCAGAATCAACATTGAATGTTTGAGCATTAATTATTATTATTGTTATTAGTTTGTTATTAATTTTAACATCCGTCGTCAGCTACAACTATCTATTATATATACGAACTCGTTTTTCTTATTTTTTCTCTGTCATAAAAATACACAACTCTGAATAAATATTTTCTGAGAGTAAAAAAGAAAACGTCAAGAGAGATCTATCAACAATCCCACATCACCCACTCCACACATCTATATTATACAATATTTACACCACTGAACAGAGGGATCATCTTACAGTGCAAAACGATTGGACATTTTTAACTTTTCGGTATTCAAAATCCATACAACGTCTGAGCCCTAAATATCCCTAAAAAGGGATATAACACATTTGGGCACATAATCATTAAATGTTTGGTCACTATTTCTTTCCGATGTCATAATACCTTTCGGTGAGGGCACTTTATTGGACTATAACAAATAATATATATATATATATATTTGTTTTTATTCAGGTATGTATAGGTACCTACGTAAAGTATATATCTTTAACCTTATATGGCTTATATTCTTGTTTAACTTTGTGTCGAAAAATTGTATCTTTTTAATATAACGTGCAGAAAACTAAACACAAATACTATTAACTGTAAATGTATTATAATATCTTTGTGAGCTCTCACCACTATTCCACTCCTGGCGTTGATGTAGGACGGAATCTTTTGGGCGCGCATGGAAAACCACAATCCAGACCACGGGCCACTTCCGCCTGTTCTTCTAGGCCTCTTGAATGTTCCCCGATCATCAATCCAGTAGTTAAAATTGTCCCCGTGCATCCCGTAAGATTGCGTTTTTCTAAAACATACGAGCATAGAAACTCCTACCTAACGCCAGATCACAGATTAATATTTATATTTTTAATGATCAAAATATATCTTTTACCTAACTATATAATGACCAGATAATTTGCACTTAAAAACTTTATGTCAATATTTTAATGAAAAATAAGTAAAAGTTGCATAATAAAATCAAATAGGTAATATAAATATATATATTACTAAATAATTAATTAATATACTGGGCCCCCAACATGTTCAGTGGGGCCCATTATCTTCTTGAAGAATAAATAAAAATAAAATAAATAAATAAGTAAAAAATGTAATTACTATAGGTAATATATTACTTACTTATTATTTATCCTAATTAAATTGTGATAAATGTATACTTAGGTATAGGTATACACATTTCAAAGTTTTCTATTTTAAAATTTTAATTTTGGTTATTCAAAATATATTTAGTATTTATATAGTGAAAAAGTGCATTGAACGTTAACAACGCATGTTAGGTAATACGTTGCATATTTAAAATGATTCGAAACATTTATTTCTATGTCTAAACTATCATTTTGATTGCTTGCCATAACCTCAGAATATGTTTTGATAGTTTTATTTATGTCCTTAATTTTTTTCTAAGACATACATTAATTTATTTTTAATTTATATTATTATTATAGAATTTTAATTAATACGCTATTCAATTATTCTAATTTAGTGAGTCTTGTGTATAACTCAGCTAAATGTAGTTATAACTTTTATAAGAATTCCAAACTTTAATATTATTATTGTTTACTAATAATTTAATTTCCCCAACATGGATGGCATAATTTCCAAATTATCAGTTCATAATTAAACGCTATAATATTTAAAACACAAACAATACCAATACCTAGTCACTGTTATACAGGCGATTCTTTTATCATTGAACACTCATTATTTCAAAAAGTATTAATGCTTTTGAAAATATTATTTTGTAAAGTTTCAAGTTGTTAAAAAACAACGTTTTTATTAAAAAATCATATTTTTAAATATTTTTTATCCTTATATTTTTTGTTTTCACTTTTTTGAATGATTTTAATTTCATATTCTAAAGCAGACTATTTTTCTAAGTATTTTGATACATAAAAATAGAATTTAGGAAGAGTAGTTTATGAGTCATAAGTGTTTAAAGTTTAGATAGGTGGAGAGGAATGGTACGGTGTTACCCCGCAAAATATTTATCCACTACTCCGCTTGTCTAAACTTTAAATACTTATAACTCATAAACTACAAGTCCTAAATTCGATTTTTATGCTTCAAAATACTTAGAAAAATATTCTGCTTTGGAATATGAAATTAAAACTCTATGTTGTCATTCAAAAAAGTAAAAAACTTCAAAAATTGTAAGGATAAAAAATATTTAAAAATATAATTTTTTAATAAAAACGTTGTTTTTTGACAACTTGAGACTATAAAAAAAAATATTTTCAAAAACATTAATACTTAATGAGAAATAATGAGTGTTCAATGATAAAATAATCAATTATAAAAATGAACAAAGGAATTTTTATTTATAAATTGTTCAGTAATAATTTAATATTGAAAATTGATAGAAACCCAAAATAATTGGAAAAAGTTTTATAAACGTGGAAAATTGCAATAAGTTGCAGCATGAAATTAAATAGGAATGTATATGGTCAGTTTAGAGATATCTTTTGACAAAAAAAATGTTGCAATATCAGTTGAATCCTTCCTTTTTAGTTATAACTTAAGACGCATAACATTACTTGCAAGAGATTTGATATAAATCTTAATTAATAATTATTATTGAATAACATAATAATATGAATATTGACTACATGAGTACATTATCGCGTTAAAATTTGAATATCATCAATTCTAAACACGAATTTATCTGATATTTATCTAGGTAAAAATGTATTCATTTTTATCTTTATCTATATAAAATGTAGTACTGTCATCTTTTTCTGGATAAATTAATAGCTGTTATATCTATTCCCAACACTGTCGACACCTCCACTCTGACCTCACAATACGTCATATTAATATACCAATTCTACCATACCGTTTACTGAATTCGGATACGTCCGAGTTGAAACTGTAACAGTAACCGTAGCAGGTTTTCTGGAGTTCGAAGAGTTCAACATTACATCAATAAATAAATACATGATATATAATAAATTGAATACAAATTTTAAATTTCCAATAAATAAGTGGATATTGTCGATGTTTCCCCAAAAAGCAAACTTTTTGGTTGCACCTAGGTTTTTTTTGTAATTAAATTAAATAAAAGCTATTTTTTATTTCAAATGCGTTTTTAAGAATTTATTTTGCCATCAAATCCTAGCCCTAGTTATAAACGTATGGCCAATATTGACTAAAGCCGGTACTGACCATGCCATAAAGAGTTGAAGTATATTAAAATATTATTATAGATAACGTGTTACCTGTTTATAATTAAACATATATGTTAGGTTAAAATGGTTTGTATAATAATTTTAAATCAGTTCAACCACGATTTTTTTTTTTATTTCGCATATTCTATATCGTATTTTTTGTGGACAATATTTTCAAAAATTATATGATGAGATTTTCATCAAATGGTTCAAAATAATAACTAACCCATCACTCTTCACTGGAGCTCAAACATAAATATTGGTTTGACCGAGATGAAAATAGTTTTAAAATTTTTTTCTAATTCGTTATTTCTAAACAATTTTATAATTTGTATTCTTTCTTTATAATTCTTACAAAATATTAAAAAACAAATTTGTATTAAATATGGTTGTACTTCTTACTAAGTTTTAGACTTTTAGTAGAAGTTTAATACTTTATAGTTAAGGATCTCATCTTATATTCGTATAATCGTATCCATTCGATTATACAGATATAATATACAACAAAATATTATATTTAGGTACTTATGAATTTTAAAAGAACGAGTTTATACAGATTGGTAGTCGAGTACGTCGTTACTTGTTTCAGACTTAAAATACCTAATAAGCATTCGTTATTCAATAGCTAAAATGTATGAATTTTAATTGTATATTAATGTAGTAACTAGAAAAATTTTTTGTCTATAAGTATATTTTTTTTAAATAATTATTTACCCACTACTTCCTTGAAAATCTTGTTTTGTAACACCTACTTAACTATTTTAGCTCTAAACCACTTCCAAATTTCAAGTTTATGGTATCTGTTATGGCTATTAAGATATTGTATATTATTGTGTGTTATTGATAGTTGTGCTGTACCAAATATAAGAATATATTAGATACCTTTTATTATCTAAAATATTAAATATACCTAAGTAAGAATCAGTGTTTATTTGGAAGAATCTATCTGTATACATTATAATAATATAATTATAACAAACCTAATGAAGGTAATTCCTGTGAAATCTGTTTTACAGATTTTATAAGCAAGCAATATATTTATTTTAAATACTTACCGTTCGCCGACGTTTTTGCCTCGTATTATGTGTTTTAACGCGTTGACGGAAATGCCTAGAAAATACTCTCTACCGAAATATTTTAGCTTTTTCTTATGTTTCGGCGCCGATCCATTTCTGTATTATAAAATACCTATTTATCAATAATTGCATGTTAATATGTTTTTATAAACGTGTATTTCAATATATTATTATTGTTTCAAAAACAAAAACAAAAAACAATGTGCCAATGTGCCACGGAGAGCTTTCAGAAGACAAGTAAATATTTCAAAATATATTTTGTGTTCAATATTAAAATTAAATAACAAATCATTTAAATTATTTTCCGGTGGAGTATAATATAATATTAACTGAAATGCACTGAAATGTACTTAACTGAAATGCATTTAAAAAATACCTCGGCAATACACTATAGTGTGTTTATTTTCCACTTTCACTGTTATTGGCGAGTAAATACCTATTACCGAGGAGACTGTGTCAAAAAGGTTTTCAAAGTGTACAACTTTATAGTGCAGGTAAGTATATCGTGAACGAGTGTAGGTATCTACATTTCCGTCTTGTTTCGAGCCCTTGTCCGACGATGATGTGTTTCTTTTACTGTCATTTGTCTGTCAAACTAGAAATACACAAACTTAAATTGTATTATAATATTATTTCGTAAATGCTTGTCACATATTGTATGGTGATTAGGTCTAATGCCGTTTTGGTATAATGCACCATGGTTTACCACGTGAAAATTATACTATAATGTTATAATATTTAATGTAAATATAATGGTCGAGTAAAACGTTTTATAAATATTTATTTTTTGGGCACAACGCACTTTTGTTAAACTATTGTTCTATCATAGTATTGGAGCTTTTATACTTTGGTAAATTCTATAATTTTAATATTTTAGATACGATACGAAATTGATGTGTCTACAGCTGAGAAAATGTAATATAAAAATATTTTAAGTAAGGTATATTTGTATTTGCTTATATTGTTTCTATAACGATTTTTTTCAATCAAAATTACATTATAAAATAATATTATTATATTTTTGAAGATTTTAAAATCAGAATTTCAAGAATTTTTCTCAGCTTAGATCAGTTTTAGTGCCATAAAGCAAATGCCAATCAAAAAAAAAAGGTAACAGACAAGGAAAATATTCTGGAATTAGGATGGTAATCTCAAATATTTAATTATAAATCTACATACCTAATATATTTTAAATAAAAATAAAAATCTGTAACTATTTACACCAATATTTTTATAGGTATGGAAAAATAGACCAATATTTATGGAAAATAGTTCCGAATTGCATAGTAAAAATCAAAAATCGAAATTGCGTGACACAATTAGGTTCGGAAATGAAAAAAAACTATTTGCGAGAGCTAATGATACAAATGAAAGAAATGATGGTAAATCATATAAATATATCAATTTTGTTATGATCATAATAATATATACTGTATACTTTAACACTTACCCATATTATGTTATATGAATATATATTTTACGCTTAAACATATATTATTGTAGAAACCAGCAAGAGACTTTGGATTGAAATTGGTGTTAAAAAACATATTGAGTCCGGAAAATGCAAATAAATCTGTCCTAAAACATCCCGTCGTTGCCGAAAGGCTAAGGGCAGAAAGATTACTTGAAATCAACAAGGAAAAGGTAAGATAATACTTATAGTATTGTCAGTTGTTTTTGAAGGTATATTGAAATGAATTATTGTACAATAAAAGCCGAAAAAACACTATTTACGGCCGTATGTCAAAGAATTTGAAAAAATTCATTGCAAAAATATTCCGTCAGAAGTTGAACAAGTGGGTATAATATTCAGGGAACTGAAATTCGGAGAAAGTTGTGTTTTCGGTTATCATAAACACGGGAGAAATTTAAAACGAAAAATGAACGAACGTAGGTACCAAAAAAATCGGACTACACCTGCCACGATCACACTTATACAAAGGAAATTAAACGACGATCACTTAAACACAATGACTAAGATTAATATAAACAACCTTCAAGTAAGTTATCCCGTTGAATTAATAATAGCAACGTATATATTATAGGCTTACAAACCAGAGTCTTAATGGAGATAATATGGTCATACATTGTTCGCTATGAAAATATTGTCCCCCAATTTTCAATTTGAATAATTTTTAATTTTTACTTTTGAACCTTATATATTTATATAATAGTATAAGCGTACATTAATTTTAATATTCTAGTGCGTTTTAATTTAAGTATAACAGTGTGATTCACCAAAAAAATCCTTAAATAATAAATTTAACAGAATTTTTGTTTTTAATTTGTATGTAGGTATATTAATAAATAATGGGTGTTTAGAAATACTTAGATTTTTTTAAAAGTACCATATAGGAATCTACTATAGCTATAGGTACAACTTCTTGTTTATCAAACAACAGAAACTTTTTTCACGATGCATCAAAAATAAATTCGAAAGAGTAGTTTTTGAGATACCTACTAAACTTTTCGTAGGTACTATGAATATAAAATATAGAATAGGTACCGGTACCTATTAGGTACAAGAATATAAAATATAAAATATATATGATATTTAGTTTATTTTACCTATAAGTGCTTTTTAAACTTGGACAGTTTTTCCAAATTACAATATTATGTTAATATATTAATATCATTAAATTATTATAAATTTTAAATCATAGGCCTCGTATCTTTTAAACCTATTATAATATAACAAATAAATCTTTATTTACAGATATTAATTATTAAAAAATAAAATTATATAAAATATGTCGCTTGAATATAATAAAGTTAACTTTTCTATTAAATGTTATGGTTTAAATTATATTTTATAGTATTAAATACATAGCTGCTGCTTGCAGGTATAATATTTATTCAAACGTTAAACGCTAAAGAAAAATTATGGAGTGATCTATCGGATATCATCATGACCAACAACTTTTGTTATTAATTCTGCTGTCATAAGCCACTATAGTGTCGTAACTCCATGTTTGTAAATATCTAGTTTTGGATGTCCATCGATGGATATTTTAATTCATTATCGATTTCCTTAAAAAAATAATGGTTACAGATAGATTTAAAAATAACAAAGAACCCTGTGGGTATGTCTGAGGGTACATCAAATTATTTAGATAAGAAGCAAATTTGCACCGAATGTCCAAATACTAGAACAAAAAGTCGTATGTGATCTGAAGTTACTTCTTTTCTTCCTAGTAATTTTTGTACGACATAGTCATAGCTTATGACAGCAGAACTATGTATTTATGTATAAAATGTATATTACTAACCCAACGGTTTTTTTGATGACTGCAGGACCTCAAAATCTTCCATGAAAAGGCCAGAAAACTAATGAAAGAACCCTATTACGGCCGTTTTTAGACTTCGAGATCGGAATGAACGCACATCCATTTACGTACGTGTCTCCAGGCCCCCCCCCCCCACATTAAAATTTTCCAATTTTTTTTGTAGCAAATAATTAGCATACAATTAGCATGTATTTCATGCTAAATTTTTGTAATTTGCATGCGTTTTATTTAGGCGAGATATCAAAAAACAGGTGGGGGGCTGTAAACACGTGTTTCCGACCCCCCGACACATCACATAAACTCATTTTCAAATTTTTTTTTACGCCAATATTTAGCATGTAATTAGCATGAATTTGCACGACAGACCCCGCAACTCTATCGTAATCCGTTGCTTCGCAAGACTCATTTTTCTGATTTGCACGTGCCCCCAGCCCCCCACTTTGGGAAATACTTTGAAATTCAAAATCGTTTCTACGCCAATATTTAGCATGAATTTGCACGATAGACCCTGAAATTCGCACGTGTCTGGTACTCGAGCAAAACCCGTTTTTTTCGCGCGTCTCGCCAGCATAGCCCAAAATTGAAATTTTGAGAAAAAAAAAACTATATTAAGCTATATTTAGCACGCAATTCGCACGTATTCCCAAGCCTGGTTTTGAAATTCGCACGACCCTCCTTCCCCCGAAAAATCAAAATTCATAGGTGGGAGGGGGGGGGGCAGCAATACGTCGTATATTAAATATAAATTTTTTTAATGAAAATACATTTTTATTCGAATAAGCTTTTTTTGTTAATTTTATATTTTTATTCATATTACATTTAATCAAATTAATTTTTTTATTACATACAGTATTTTATATTGAATTTTTTTTTAATAAATATCAAATATAGATCGTGTCAGGGTGCCATTTTTTTATGTCCAATAATATAAATCTTATTTGAATAAAAAAGCTAAGTTTAATAGAAGAAAATCAATATTTTATAAAAAAAATTGAATTTCAATATAAATGCAATTTGAATAAAAAAATTAAATTAATAAATAAAAAAAACTAAAAATCCCAAGTCATTAAAACAAATATAAAAAAAAAATTTTAAAAAATATTGATTTTCTTCTATTAAACTTGAATGATAAAAATGTATTTTCATTAAAAAAATTTATATTTAATATACGACGTATTGCTGCCCCCCCCCCTCCCACCTATGAATTTTGATTTTTCGGGGGGGGGGGAAGGAGGGTCGTGCGAATTTCAAAACCAGGCTTGGGAATACGTGCGAATTGCGTGCTAAATATAGCTTAATATAGTTTTTTTTTTCGCAAAATTTTCATTTTGGGCTATGCTGGCGAGACGCGCGAAAAAAACGGGTTTTGCTCGAGTACCAGACACGTGCGAATTTCAGGGTCTATCGTGCAAATTCATGCTAAATATTGGTGTAGAAACGATTTTGAATTTCCAAGTATTTCCCAAAGTGGGGGGGGTTGGGAGTAGGATGATTATGTAGGTTCTGGAGCTCCTCCCCCTAAAATTTTACATGTAAAAGCATAGGCTCCTCTGTATAGGCAATTCGTAGTACAGCCTCCTCCCAAACTTGGATTAATTACTCAATATAGGCAACCCGCAACACACATAAACTCGTCGCACGCCACCCGATCCGACACGTGACCGACATATGTGTATTTGGATGTATGTCATTGTTATTTAAATACCTACATATTGATTAAATTCATGTGATTGGTCAAAAAGAACTAGTCCTACAAAGTATATTACAACTATTGAAGCGATGTATGGTGAACTATTTATATTATACTAATATTTGATTTGAAATTGTAAATGTATTAAATTGAAATTGCAAACATCAAAAAAAGAGTTGTTTATACTTAATATTAAATTAGTTCAGAGTATTGTATTTCCAGATTTGTAATAAACATGCTCAAAAGATATTTTATATGAGAAGAGGTACAATATTTGATTTGTTAAAAAAAAAAAAAAAAATATCACTAAAAAACTTAAATCCTAATAAATCAAAGTATCCAAAAGGTAAACAGCATAAAATAGATATATTAAATCTATAATAATAATTAACACATTATTTTGTAATAGTTAAATCTACCAAAGCTATACACCAGGGATGGCGAACCTTTTTGTACCAGCGTGTCAAATAAAAATGTTGGTTGGATTTGGTTTTCCTTGCGTGTCAACTAGTTTGATAACCCTTTTTTAAACTTAAAAATTCCTACATCTATGGTTTGAATGATAAAAACACAAGTCAAATATTATATTATCAAACAATTTAAATATATTAGATACCAAAAGTATAAGTAACACGTAAGTATGTAAAAAAATTTAATTTATAAAAAATAAAAAAATATTGAAACGTTAAAGAATACAATTCTTATTGCATTTTTAATGAGAAAATTGTTGCTGCATTTTATTGGCTAATGAATCAATTCTTGGACTGTAACTGGTTGATTTTAGTTGAACACACGCTTCACTTAAATCTGTTCCAAGACGATTCCTTACAGTTGACTTAATAAAATTCATTGAAGAAAAAAGCTGCTCACACGCATAAGTAGATCCAAACATTGTCAATAAAGAAAGAGCTAGTTTTTTCATAGATGCACATGAATTTGGAAGACTTTTCCACTCATTATAAGAATCAAATTTTCCGATCTAATATTCCTACCAATTTCACTATGATTATTTCCCAGCTCATTATTCAAATTAATAAATGTATTTCTCCAAATATTACTTCCCTGAAATTCTATTAACTCCATTTCTAAATTTTCAATTCTTAACCACTCAAAAAAACTAAGTTCAAGTTTGTCAAATTTAATATTATGTGGATTTATTAAAAATTCTAAAGTTGAATCTAGTTGACGAAATTGGGAAAATCTGCTTGAAAATAATTCGTATGCATTTTTTAATATTTTTACATATTTTGTTATCATTAATTTCATGTCAAGCTGATTATCTTTAAAATGTTTTGAATTTATTAATTGCTTTTTCAAATAAGGAAAATATTTCAAGTTTTCATTTTGAAGGTCTTTACAAAAAACTTCAATTTTTTTTTCAAAAATGTTAATATTATAATCAAACATATAGTTAAAACTGTTAGTCTACGTCCTTCGACCAGTGGTTTTTCCAGTAACTTTTTACACAGTTGAGTGTGTCACTAAAATAATGTGCACGTGTCACTCTGTGACACGCGTGTCATAGGTTCGCCATCTCAGCTATACACAGTTATATGTATATTATATGTATAAAAAAAATTAAGTTACCTATTAAGTTAATGTATTGTTAATATTATGCCATTATGGTCCATTATTAAATATGGTTATTATATCATATATTGTATATTTATGCACCATGCTATAAATTATAATAGTCAGTAACGAGTAACAGACAACAGACAATAAATTACTGTACACTACAGCAGTGATTTAAAACAGTTAACAGTTGTTGCAACTGTAGTACAGGCAGTCTACTAGAGTAACAAAAACGGGATTTTATCTGTGACATAAATAAACAGCAAGTAGTTACTATTTATTTTGTAAATACACATGTTAATAACACTGTATTTTCTTTATGATAGACAGTTGTAATGATAAACCATGGACAACATTAACTTTTATGGACTAAAATAATTCTGTATTTCCGTATGTTATTCTATGGTGTGTCGTTGCATAGAATAGAGATTAAATCGTGATCTAAGCTACAAACAGAAGCAGACCAATAATAATATGATCGTTTGTTATTGTATGTAGGTATTATCGGCTATCAGGTACAAAGATTATCACCGCTATATCTTGGGTCGAACGATATCGAATTTATTACTTGTAACTTCTGGTCTTTATAATTGATAATAATTATTACGACCACTGACCAGTGCCGCAATCACCTTCGTGGGGTGAACTTCATGACTCCCTGAAAGATGGGCATAATAAAATACATTTAGAGGCTCTAAGTACTTTATGAACTGATTTGAAAAGTGTGATATCTTTTGCCCTGGGACCATAGGCGCAATTTCAACTTTTGACTTGGGGGGGGCTGAATATATTAAGGGCAAGCAGACCCGTGGGGGGCTATGCCCCCCACACCCCCCACCGTCACCATTCATATTATCTTACCTTATAATATTACTTCATAATCCAATTAAATTTTTTTTCTTCATTATTACGGTTGACCTACCTCAATTTTCAAGTGGGGGTGTGACTTATAATAACATGATTTTAACAACATAGTAGGTAATACATTTATTAATTAATTTAATAGAAGTTAAAATAACGTATGAATATCACCGTAATAAATCGTTACAAAAATGTCAATGTTTAACAATCCTAAAATAATTATTTTCAGAGTTACAATCAAAAAGCTGAAAATCGAGGGCATTCCTTTTTCTAATTTTTTCTTTTTTTGATTGGCTGTAACTTGGTCAATTTTGGACTTAGAAAGTTGATTCAACTACCAAAATTCATTAAAAAAAATAGGCAAAAAATAAGTAGTGGTTAAAGCAGGGGGTTGCCATTTAAAAAAAAAAAGTTGACATGCGCATGCGCGTGACTAATTAAGTAAAAAAAATTCAAAGACCATAAAAATGTGTATTTTTATGTCATAACAACTGCCAAAAAAACGGAATTCAAATAGCAGGTCTCTACGTAAAGATATTGAGTGTTCTCGATTACCGTTTACACACTGTATATCAATCAATATAAACAAACAACAAATTATAATTGTAACCTTTTATTGGTCTTAGCATACTCAATTACGTACCTAACCATAATATGTAACCAAAATATAAATGCATTCAGAATTCAGATAGGCGCACTAAATGGTCGCAGGGAAAGACCTAGTTTGCCGAATTTAAAACAATAAAAATAAACATTTAATATAATATAGAATAAACTATATATAAACACGTCATATCAAATATTATGCGGGCTTATCGCCTGTTACTAGCATCGTGGGTTTAGTAAAGAGTATCTTATATAATTATTTATTATGAAGTAGGTAGGTACCTAAATATACATTTAGTATAATATACAATCGCGATCATGACGTGATAACAATAATAACACAATGTAATAATAATTCCAAATAATATAGGATAAAAATAATATTATACATTCATTTCTACAAGATCGGTGATAATTTTTTATTTTATAAATAACATAAATAATATATAATATTATTTAAATATGTAAGAGATTAACTAATGGCCTTTGCTGCCGAGTTATATATAAAGATCAATAAAAAAAAAAAAATTATTTAAACAGAAAAAAAAAAAACTGTACACATTTATAATATTATAGCATTATAAACTTGTAGATTTTTGGGGGGGCTACGGCTAAGTTTGGGGGGGGGGGGCTAAGCCCCCCAAGCCCCCCCCCAATTTGCGCCTATGCCTGGGACATAAAAGTCCTGATAGCTGCGGTATCTACTGACTAGGTATAACACATTTACACACAATAGCTATCTCCAAAAACCACCTAACTTTGAGGTGCAATATCTCATCAACGGATTAACGAAAAATGAAAATTTGAACGTAATAATTAATGAAAAAAATAGTTTTATTCAATTAAGAAATTTTTAGTATAGGTTACCATTTGAAAATCAAAAGTTGATAGTGGTTTACCTATTAAATATAAGGGTGAAAAATATAAAAAATATACAATTCTAGAACAGCATAAATCTACAATTTTGAAAAAAAATAATTTGAAAAAAGTCAATACTTTTTCAAATAATGAGTGTTGTTTGATAAAAGAATCACCCTGTATTGTAATTATATTTCTGATTCTTATATTTTGTAATTGTCAACAAATTGTTCAATTATATCGTCACTACTGATATAAAAAACACTATTACTTACGATAATATTAAAATTGTTAAAATAATTTAACGTTATATGATGTAAAACTATCTGTTCGTTAACTTTTGTCATAGGTCATTTTAGTGTATGATTGACGGTTTTTGCTCAAACACAATATTACACTTACTGCAACACATATATACTACATGTAGGATTAGTCTATGGTAAATTGTATGGTCTTTAATTTTGGTCATAGGTATTTTTATTGTGGTTTGTATAACTAACGAGTTATAAGCGAAAACAGTGAAAGGGGCGAACCACTCTTTGAAGAGGGGTGGAGGGCTACGCACAATGGCCAGGTGTCGGGACTTTTAGTATGTTTATAAGTTAGGTATAAAATAAAAAAAAAATAAAAATCCAGCTTTTGTGGAATTAGTTCCAAACTTTTTTCTAATTTAACTGGGCTAGTAATATTATACTAATAAAGAAATTTAAGTCTAATAAATATTTTATAAATTCACCTTCTCGCCCTTAGAACGTAGCTAATCCAGAGCGACGGTAGTGGCGAGAAGCTAAGTAAAAAAAAATAACGGAGTAGCCACTAACGTATAACAGGATACCGAGTTTTAACATTGAAAAATCGTCCTAATTTAAGGCAATTCTTTGCCAAGCTCTACAGGGCAAACGGCTGAATATATGAAGTCATATGAGGTATCAATCGATCATAAATATTGTGCAGATGGGAACAGGAGAATTCGCTAGCAGATTAGTTAGATAGTTTATAAGTTATAAGCAAAAATGTTCAAGTACTTTTAAGACCGATTATAATATAGATTATAGGTGCTTTCTGACCACTCGACGACTGTGATTGTTTAGTGAATTCGTGATCCACCTCGACGGTATCATATTATTATGCTGAAAACTTGGGACAATAGTAAAATAAAATAGGCAATCTGGTGATTAATTCAGTACCCGTGGCAACAATTAAGGTCGATGGCAAATCATATGCTCTTAATTCTGTGATTTGGCATCATGGTCCATCTATAACTCTCAAGTCTTAAGCCCATTACACATCAGTTATTAAACATAATAATAAAATATGGGTTAAAAACAAAATATAAATCCCTGGCCACTAACAAAACAACCAGAAAAACAGAAATAATAATAACCCGACTAAGAATCGGTCACACCCACCTCACACATGGACACCTAATGAACAACCAAACACCAACGGAATGCACCGCATGCGGAACGACCCTCCCTGTAAAACACCTGCTTACCGAGTGCAGAGCCAACGAGGAAGAAAGAAAAATGCATAACATACCATCGAACCTGTACGAGATTATCGGTCCCGACTGCCTACCAGAAAACATCTTATCATTCCTTAATCCTTAAGGCATCAAAATTAGAAAATAATATATGATAGTAATTAGAAATAAGCCACTAATATTGTAAAAAATTTTTTTTTCTCTTCAAAAGTTTATATGTAATTGTTTATATCTCAAAAGCTAATGGCCTATGCTGTCGAAGCTTAAATGCTGAATAAAAAAAAAAAAAAAAAATATGGGTTAGATGTAACGATATAATATTTATATTCTAGTTTTAGAAAAAAAAAAACTAAAATAGAAAAAAAGATATTACAACAGGAGGCCAACGATGCATATGCTATTACGGATTACTATTATTACATACAGTAAAATAAAATCGCGACTTTTTCATAAAAAAAATAGCTGATATCACACCAAAAACACTTCGTTTTAACTCCGTGTAAAAAAAATTTATTCATGATTAAATCTTTAAAAGACGTGATATAATATGAAAATTAAGTAAAATTAAATTTTATAATATTACAAATACCTGTGATGACAAATAAGATCAATTGTATAATGTTAAATACTTGGTCAACATATTATGTTTAACTATTTGGCAGGACGCAGAAGTATACTTAAATAAATACAATTAAATAATCACTACAGTATTTACAGTAATTAATAATGTATCAACAATATGTTGACTAAGTATTTAACATTACAATTGATCTTATTTGTCATACTCATCATAGGTATTTGTAATATTATAAAATGTAATTTTACTTAAATTCCATATTATATCACGTCTTTTAAAGATTTAATCATGACTAAATTTTTTTTTATCTTAGCTTTTTTTTTACACGGAGTTAAAACAACGAAGTGTTTTTGGTGTGATATATACTATATAGATACTATTACCATAGTCCATTGTCCATAAACAACATGACATGGTACGCAGCGGCAGAAAGTACAAAGTACAGGTACCGCAGCGATCGGTCTACGCTTTTGTTAACCGCCACCACGGGCTACGAGCGCGACATCGCCAACTCCCCACCACGCCACAAAGTCACAAGGCGGGACGGGAAGGCAAGTCGCGCAAGACGCGTGCCGGCCGCCGGCAGCTCACCCTCTCCATAGACATGTAAATATTATAATAGATAGGCAACTCCTGTGTTAAATATTTGGACTACGGTTAGCGCTCCCGGGGACTGTACGATGAACTATCCATGATAATTTAAATAATATTACCGAAACATTGAAAAAAAAAAACGCAAATTATTTATTATCAGAGGATTGTATTGAACCTGGTACCCGGGAAGTTCTGTCGTTCCTAACCTAACAATCCTATCCTATCCTACTCTGTGAGAAACCCTGTGCAGTGTTAGAAAGTAGGTACCTTTAAATGTTTAGTTTTGGCATTTTGTCAAAATTATTAGATAAAACGTAAATTCAATTTAATAATAATAGTTACCTATTGAATAAAATTTGTGAAATTTTTTACCATATTACGCAATTGCAAATAATTTTCTTACATATTTTCACGATTTTCAGTGAATATAATATACTTTTTAATGCATACAATCAGTGTAATTCATAAAACCAATATTTTTTATTGAAGTTTATTAAAATTTATCAAAGATTTGTAATAGTATAATGCACACGTTTAAAACATAAAATTTACAAATATAATAATACATTTTTAGTCAATCAGGTTATTTTTAAAGTCAATGTAAAAACAATATAAAAACAATTTTTAATTTTTAAAGAATATAGTTGATAACTAAGCCAAATAACAAACTAAAAAATTAATAATTGTAAGTAATAACATTGATTTTATAATCAATGTCATTTTAATACAGATAAGCCTAATTAATAGTGGCAGCGGCTGAATGCAATTAACCACTGCCAATATTAACAATAGAATGACTTATCTGTATATTATAAAATCAATGGTAATAGTGTAAATAAAAAATTGTACAATTAATATAGTAAATTCAGGGTATAAGATTAAATTTTCCTTGTACTCGTCTTTGTTTTGAGTGAGACATATACCACGCGTGAACCATTTTTTTTAGTAGATCTTTTTCTGAGTCAAGAATTTTTCTTTTCCCATGAAGATTTCTGTTGATTTCGGTGCAATAGTGGTTGATCATCATCTTAACAACAATACCAATCATTTTTGTCTGAAAAAGTTGGTCATGATCTTGGCAATGCAGTATTTCATTGAAATTATAAAGTGAAGAAATTGTGTTTGTAAGAGAAAGATAAATATTTTCATGATGACAGATTTTAGACATATTTTCTCCAATGAAATTTAATATTTGTTCTATGGCTATTTGAAATGTTAGTGATGGATATTTCAATGAATTTTGACTCAGACGATATTCTCGAGCAGCAATGAGTTGATGGTGTTTAGATGGTCTAGTGGAGCATATTTAACTTAGGCAACGCTTGCAATTTTTTAAAAATTCTCTATTTAATTTTCTTATAATAAACCCAGCAATGTAAGAATGTGTTGGTCCTTGAAGGTAAGATGCATAATCTGGTAGTTGGTTTATTGTCACTGGAAGGTCAGCAGCTATGATTTTATCACTGGTTGGTGTATTTTTCTGTGCAGAGAGGAATACATTTTTGAAAGAAGCCAAGCTTCCTTCACTAAAATCTTCTTCACAATTGGATCCTGGTGAATGCGAAGATACCAAGTTATTTAAAATGAGAGTTTTGTAGGCTGAAGTAAAGGCATTGCAATTAGGATTTGCTGATCCAACGTTCTTAATTGCTCCCAAAAAACATTCAAGTGAATCTTGGTTTATATTACGTGGCAATAACGATTTAATACCGACTGAACTCAACTCTTTGTACAATATTTGAAATGCTGAAATCATAATATTATTTATAGTTTTGTGAATAAATAAAATAATCCAAAGGAACATACATCTTATCGTAGTCATCCAATTACGTATTGTTGGAACTGACACTTTCTTCCCATTTTTACCAACAAAACTGTAATGAAATATTGAACGCTGTTCTTGTTGTATAATTTTTCAACATTTATTTCAATACTTATTATATTTTAACATACATTTTAATTAATATTTGATTTTGTACAGTATGTCTTATATATATTATATATACAATATATGGTATGTATTATAATACTCTTACGAGTTCACAATGAAAATAGTGTATTTAGGGGATAACACATAAAAAGGGGGGGATCGTACATTGAACTCACTGTGGTGGTTCGGAAGTTGGTGTGGTTTGGCGGCTTCGGCTCGAACGGCGGCGGCTTCCACGATCGGTGGGTGCGGATAGAGGTCAGGGGTTCCTGGTGAGGTAACCTCCTGACGTATGCGACTTATGGCAAGTGGCCCGTTCTCAATAACGGTCTCCCTCAATGATTTGGCTCAGCTCTGACGGCGGCAATAGGACGGCAGACGGAACGTTGACGGCAAATCTTCCCGGACAATGACGTGTGCACGGCGGTTAATGATCGACTGGCGGCTCGGCTCGAACGGTGGCGGCTCAGCGAAGAAACACGTACACGATACTGTCTCACGACGCACTCGGACGGTGGCGGATGACAGGGAATTGCCGGGTAAGACTATTTGAATCACCGTATTACGGGGTTACCGTCCGGCGTCCGAGTCTCGGGGCAGTGTGCTGGTGTTTAACGAGAAAACCTGATCCGTCTTACAATATAAATATTGTCCGGTACCAGATTTCCAGCGTTACAGCGGGGAGAAGACTGTTGTGAATCGGTGGCCAGCGGCCTGTATTTCTGTGGTACAATGGCGGCTGGTCCCGATGAAAATTAGTCAAAATTGTGATTGACCTTTTCTATCTTTTTGATGGTTGCTGTTGATTGTTGACATCCGTGTAAGGACGTAACTTGAAGTATTGAAGGCGGTGATTACAAATATGTTTCTCCCGAACTTCTAACTTGTTTCTTTCTTGGTGAAAACTCAATTTTCTTAGCGGGCGGCGTCCCGGTTTTCTAGCCGGTGCGCGGCAGCGCTATCTGTTTTGTGATTTATTCACGTATGCTGCGTTGTACAGTCGGCCGGCGGCGTATTGTCATTGCGTGAGCGCGCGGCGGTCGTTGTGTTTGTTTGGGTTATGGGACAACACTAGAGTGCACCACGTGTTTGGTGACTCTGTTTTGTTCCATTACAAAACTCATAGTACTAAGTACTTTTAAACTTTGTTCCCAGAGATTATGATGTGGTTAATTTTCTTTAACTGATGTTCTGTGAATTTTCCCAATGTTTTTTCATGCTGAGTCTGTTCCCGGTGCAGTAATCTCTTCATCCGGGTCTTGGAGATCCCTTGAAAGTCTTTGATGCAGTTCTGCGTGGCTAGTAAGCTCCGACGAATGTCCGTATAGTAACCATGGTGGTGTTTCACCATCCCTCTTATGGTTTCCACAACTATGTCTGACTCAGCCTCACTAGGGTTCGGTGAGGGTGAAGCCCCTGTTTCCGTTTGGATTTCGAGGGTGGTGACCTCTTTGACTGGAATATCCGGTGTGTGAATATAAGTCTCTTCTGGACTTTTCTCCCAACGTTTTATGAAGTCATTCCACGTCATGCCGGTTGCCGATGGTCGCCGTCTGGCTTGAATAGTTGGTGGTAGGTTCCAAGTGGGTTCAGCCTCTTACCTGGTTCGCTTGGCCTCCTCTTGCCGGAAAAACTTCGCGACCCTTTTCTTCTGTGATTTGTCGAGCAAGTGGTCAATGCTGGTGACCTCTATTTTGTTAACAGCCTCTTGGCTGCGCAGTCTGGTCAATGGAATCCGTACTACAATTCCCATCTTGCTCGGGTCCTAATGATGAATGAGGTATGTTTTGCCTTATATATTTAAATCTGGTTATAATATTACGAGCTGCAAACAAAAAAAATATTTAAAGTTATAAACAGTTATAAGAAAATAAACTTTAAATAATTTTTACCTGCTAAAAAGTTCATCGTCGAAGACACCCGTTGTGAAAAAACTTGTGTAGCATTCTTGACCTTCATTTTTAAGATTTTCTCTGGTATAATATGATGGTCAGTAAGACGTGGCAACATTTTGCAGTCAGGAATAGCATTTTCTACGCTATATAAGTCGACTAAGTGTGACCATTTAGCACATTTCACTTCATCATCAATAGTAAAAACTAAATCCTTAGTAATTAAATTGTTCCGTACACATTTCATTAAATGTGGAACATCATATATGTGTACCAATTTTAATCTTTTCTTATTCATCAACTCAATATCATAAAAACTGTCATCATATGGTAATTGGTTTTTAAGATACAATTCTCTTGTTTGTTGATTTAGAATCTTGATGGCTCCAACATTAGCACTCCCTTGGTCACTTACAGTTGCCACAACCCGCTAGCCACATTCAATAATACTAATTTAAAAAGTTAATTGATAAAAATATTTAATAAATTTACTTGTTTCAATTGCTGAAGTAGATCATATTGTTTAGTTGCTCCATTACAAAAAGAGTAAGCAACAGGTTGCTTAAATTTTCTTTAATGCCACGAACCATAAAAACGAGTATGTAGGTGGCAAATGTATGGCGGATTTAGTTCAAATATTGTATCCAGAGAAGAAAAATCAATTTTTTTAACTAAATGTCTTGATTTTTATGTCGAAGGAGTATATCAATTATATTAACGGTTTCCTTTAAAACCAGTATGTCCAAACATTAAAAAACCTGCAATTTATGGATCCTATAAATATGAATTACATTATTTCAATTACACCAGCTGCAATGAATTTTGTTTCGAAGTTAAATATTGACCTTAATGAAATCGATATGGAATGGAAGATGCTTAGAAATACATCAATTAAGGCGAACAACAATGATATTGTAAAGTTTTGGGGAGATGTGAAGAAGTTGACAAAATGCGATGGTACTGAACTATATCCAAATATCAACAAATTTGTTTTGTTTATTTTAACATTACCCCATAGTAGTGCTTCTACTGAAAGAATTTTTAGTACAGTTAATTTAAACAAAACAAAAATTAGAAATAAACTTTCAACTGAAACATTGCAAGGAATTTTACATTAAAAAAATATGCTGACCTCTAAAAAAAAGTATTGTTTTGAAATTATTATAAACAAAGATATAATTGATTTGAATTATAATAAAATATACAAGTTATAAGACTAATTTATTATTTGTAGGTACTAAAAAAGTGTAGGTAATTAAGTATTTTAAAATTCAATTATGTATGACTATAAGTCAAAGAGTATAAGACTTGTTTCATTTTTTTTTTTATATAATGTATTAAATTGTTTTTATCATATATGTTAATCAAGTCTGATTATTTGTACTTAGTACATATTAATTTGTTTCTATATTATATAATGTACTTATATAATTATTCTGATGTTTGAAGTTTTTTTATTTTATAATGTATTAAATTGTTTTTATCTTATATGTAATCAAGTTGAAAGGCAGCATTTACCATCTGCTATAAATTATAAATTATTGTAGTTTTAAATATGTATCTCTACGATACCGAATTAATTTGCATCGCAGTACCATTTGGATTGAACCAAAAAAAAACACAAACAAAATAAAAGACGACGTTGGATGAAAGAGTGGTATAAACAGAGAGCGCAATATAGTCATGAAAAATAATTGAACTTTCTACGAATGACTGAATTAGATGACTATGGGAATTTTTTGCGAATGGATGCTACATCTTTATTTATCATAATTTCGTAATAATTTACTTGAATGTATAATAATTGTATTATCATTAGATTTCGATGTAATGTTCCCATTTGACCTTCAAATTAAATGTTTTTGATAGCCTTTTTTGCAAACGTTTGTTGTTGGGCGTTCATTTTTTGAAGTTCCGATGCCCAAGCAATAGCTATTTTCATTTCATCACTATCTTCCGTCTGACGTAAACGCTTACAAGATAACGGAGACTGATGCTTTTGATTTTTGATTTTTACTTTTGGAATTGTAAACAATTCTTCAGTTACCTAAATAAAAAAATAATTAATACCTTTTTTTGTTCAAATATTCCATAAACGGAAGCAGAATGGGTGGAAACAGCAAAAGATTTCGAACAAAAATGGAATTTTCCACATTGCCTGGGACCACTGGACGGAAAACATGTTGAAATAAGAAACTAAATGTAAATTCGTCTGTAACATCTGGGAACCCATATATAAATCCAAAATGGTCTCTTGTGTTGATGTTTCTTAAAAATGTACCAATAAACTCACCATGATCACATTTTAAAACTTTACAAACATAATACTTATAGATTTTCTTACTAGTTGTTGCTTTTTTTGATATGATCTCGAAACTAACTAGTAACCACATTCCATCTTTTACATCAGTCATTTGAGAAATAGGATGGACATTGTCAAAACGTTGATTGTATTTTATAACATGTGGTTAAGTCTCAATATTTACATCACCATCATCTTCTTCATCTGAGCTATCATCTGAAATTACTACTGGGGATATAATAGAATCAACAACATCTTCTGGTTGGTCAACTGTACTGGAGGAATCAGATTGATCTCCATGTTCAGAATTAGAACTCCTCACAACCTCAACACTTTGTCCTGGTTGAACATTCAATTTTTTTCTCTTTTGACGCACATTCGTTGTTTCAGTACTTCTCATAGATTTTAAAAATTCTTTTAAACTACTGTTGACATGATCAGAAACATCTGGGTCATCATATTCTACTGGCAACATATTTAATACCTTGTCACGATTTAGAGGGTACATTCCACATTTTTCGAAACCCGATTTTAAATTATTAGCACAATTTTCTGATATTTTTTTCATCAAAATATTGAGAAGTCGTGGAAAACGATCTTTAGGCACCGAACACTCATTCCTTCCATCCCCATTTTTCCAGTTTTCCATTATAATACGCCAATGACACTTCAGTGGCCTAAAAAGGCAACATCAAGTGGCTGGGTGCCTGGGTAAAATGAGTAGAGTTTGCAGGTAAAAAAACAAATGAAATATTATGTTCTTTACAAGCTTTAATTGATTCCATTGAAATGTGACTGGATAAATTGTCACCAATTAATATCTTTCTCCCAGGTAATTTTTTCAAGTATGGTATAGCAATACTTTTAATCCAGTCATCAAATGAGTAACTGTCAAACCATCCAGATTGGCTTGATGCATATCTTGATCCTTTTGGACCACCTAAGCGCCAACTGTCAGATATTGTTTTTGCCTTATAAACAGTAAAAGGTGGGAGCAATATACCATCTGCCGTACCAGCAAACATGACATAATTTGATGTTTTACTACTATTCATTACCCTTTCTGGATATTTTGTACCACGTTTAGTTATAATTTTTCGACGACCGGGGTCATCTATTAAGTTTGTTTCATCGTAATTTAATATGTTAGATGGTGGTACACTCTAGAAAGTGATGTTTGGCCTCCTTGTGTTTTGATCTCCGGGTTTTTAACATGTCTGTAAATAACTGAATGATTGATACCGTAAACTGACTCAGCTTCTCTGTAGGACATCTTCTTGAGTTTGACAGCAGCAACAGCATTAGCTAAATCAGATTTGTTAGGTTTTTGATAACGCTTGCCGCGCGGATCTGGCTTATATACTTTTGGCATGTTTCTATTCACCTGGAAAACAAAATGTTTTGATTAAAAAAAATTATAAAAATCAGCAATTCATTAAACAGGATTGATACTTACGTTAATTAATTCTCCGCGACAACGCTGAGAAGTGAAAAAAAAATTTTGGAGTTATCACAATTCTTTCATGAGAACCATGATAACAAAGTTGATACACATTTTTTGGAGGTAAAATAATTTTTACTCTTATCAATTTTCCTATCGACAATTATTATGGAGGTAAAAATGTATCAATTGAATTCGATTCTTCATAACATAACCAATGTAATACATCAAAAACTTATAAAAATAGTTATACTTAGACCGTAGTTATTGGTCAATGAAACTTATTTCGAAATTTTGTTTCTATTCACCCACAATTACGGTATATAAAATTTTGCTAACATTATATCATCTAAACTTGGGCATATAGATTTGAATCTTGAACATTTTGTATATCAGACATCATTATAAATAGATACTATAAGTCTATAATAAAGTTATGTATATAATATATGCGTGTACTAACCTTTTCGAATTCTTTACTCCAATTTGTTCTTAATGCATTATTTTTTTCTTAACATCTTCTTTAGTGGCTTCTGGATATTTTTCTTTATATTTCGTTACTAAAGTTTCATAAGAATAATTTCATCAAAACGGAAGCCTATTACTAAGACTCCGATGTCCGTCCGTCCGTCACCAGGCTGTATATCATGAACCACGAAAGTCAGAAAGTTGAAATTTTCACAGATTATGTATTTCTGTGGCGGGAACTAGTCGAGTGTTCGAATGAATTGTTTTCGAATGAAGAGTGTTCGAACAAATCTGTTCGAATGGAAATGTGTTCGAATAGTATTATGTACGAATGTATGTGTTCGAATTGAGTGTTCGAACCATGATTAAAGATATAATGGTTGCCCGACAGGCTATGTCACAAGCGATATCACATGGCAATTGAAATTACTTTCAGAATCAGCTGCTGAACTAACTTAGTGCGCTCTCTATCCTTGATAATAATTTTTTATTAAAATATTATGTAAAAATATATTCCCGCATAATTTAAACTTTATAAGCAGTAAGCACACAACTACCATAACCATTGATTAAAATCACGATTAAAGATATAATTAGTTGTGAACCTTTGAGTGAAAGGGCCAAAGATGGGATAATATAAATTTATATTTTAATTTTTAATTGTGATTATTTTTAAAATTTTAAAAATAATTATTTCATGCACATTTTTTAAGTATTTTTACATAATAATAGGTATTTTGTTTTACAAAGAAAATAATGAAGTGTTGTTTATCTTTCTGCTCTTATAAAGGTTTAAACCTCAGTACGTTTGGAGTACCTAAGGAAATTTCCTTGAAGGTTAAATGGGAGAAAGCTTTAGGCTTTACATTAAGAGACAAATCTAGGATATGTCAATACCATTTTAAAAATGAAGACATATTACACACATGGGTATCTGGACAAGGAATCCTGTAAAACACTAAAACCATAGATAAGTATATATACAACATTAAATAAAAATAAAAATTTCAGATTCACGACCATGCCCATTTTGTAAATTATTGTAAATTGCGAAAACGGTGTAATATTATTATATTAATATAGTACAATAGTACATAAATATTCCACTGCTGTTATAGAGCGCTGCAGAATTGTTCTTATCATGAGAGTAATATTAAAGACATGTATTCCATGCTCGTTGGGCAACCATTATATCTTTAATCGTGGTTCGAACCAATCTGTTCGAATGGACTTGTGTTCGAAAAGTATTATGTACGAAGGTTATATTTTCCTATTTTAACATAATAACGAGTATCATACGAATATCGTTCATAGTCACAGATATAATTCACCTAATAATTTGTTAAAAAGCCAGATAATAGATATTATACGTCTTTTATGATCGAGCGATTAACCAGCCATATTAAATGTATACATGTATAGAAGTGTGTAGTCATCACTCCAATGACTACAACGATATCGGATAATCGAGATTACATTTTATTGAATGAAACATTGTGTGCAGTGAACATTGTACCTATATTATGCGGTGCCTTTGATACCGAGACCAAAAATTTGGCATCCGTTAATCAGTGTGCGAGAAACCGTGTAACTAAGTGTACCTACCTATAGTGTTTGTTAGTTGACTGTTGAAATGTCTTGTGTTATTAAATGTGTTACAACAATACACAATAAAGTTATGCTAAATGTCAATAATTATGAGTCTATGTTAAATAAACAAAATACGCGAAAACGAGATAACACCGAAGTATATTATTGGATATGTTCCAAAAACTGTGGCGTGACTTTTAGAACTATTGTTGTAAACAATGAACACATAAAAATAACTCTTGTGTATTAAAAGAGCAGGGAGCGCGTAAAATGTCCGAAAATATTGGCTGAAATATTTTCGGACATAATATAGCCCCTCAAAGAGCACTCTCACGGTCCAGATCCAATCAAAACTGAATGTAAAAAAATTAAAGAAAATATCAAAAAAGCTGCAAAAGATCACAAAGATCCATATAAAATTTATCAAGAACAAATATCCGGTACGCCTATAATTATTTCATCTCAAATAACAAAAAAATGTCAAAACTACTAATTAAGAGACAAAGAAAAGGAAAATTAATAGAACCGCGCTCTTTGAGAGATTTAAACTTACCACCAGAGTTGAGAAAAACATTATCTGGACAAGAATTTTATATTAAAAATATTGGTAGTGACACAGAGAAAATTATTATATTATCTATCATCGAAAACTTACGATATTTAAGTGAGTCTCAATTTTGGTTGGCTGATGGAACTTTCAAGTCTTGCCCTGGACTTTTTAAACAAATTTACACGATACATGGAAATATCAAAAAAGGAAATGGGACTATTTGTGTACTGTTAGTTTTTAGTTTAATGGTCAAGCAAACAAATTTTTAAACAAATGAATGGAACAATGTTTTTAGAATTAAATAATTTTGCTTTAGAAAATGATATAAATTTAACAAGAAATTCTAATTTAGAAATTATAACAGACTTTGAAAAAGCAGCCATTAATGCGATAAACGATGTATTTCCATCAGCTTTTCACTCGGCTTGTTTTTTTCATTTCTCACAAAATATATACCGAAATATTCAAAAAGAAGGTTTGGCAACGAAATACATCGAAGATTTCAATTTCAATCTACTTTGTCGCCATCTTCCAGCATTGGCATTTCTAACAAAGGTATTAACTTATCATTTATGTTTTTATACTTTTATTTTTATTTTATTTTTTAATTAATTTATACCCTCGGCAGCATGGGCCATTGGGCTTACAGGAAGGAAATTACAAATTACATAAATTGTACGAGTAAACTAAATCTAAATTATTCTAAATTTTGGTTTGAAGATTGGCAGCTGTGATGAATTGGATGATGTTGACTATGGATTGAGGGTGATTGCTTAGTATATTGGACAGTGATTCGGGCAGGTTGTGGTATGATCGGCATTCGGTGAGAATGTGGCTGATGGTGACTTGGACACCTCAGGATGTGCACAATGGGGGTTTCTTCCTTGGCCATTAGAAAGCTGTGGGAGATTTTCGTGTGTCCAATTCTAAGTCTGGTTATTATGACTTCGAATGCACTCGTATACCACTGACACTATCAGGAAAAAAAAGGGGCCGCACCAATTTCATTTCTCCAAAGCTTGTTGCTGCATTAGATCGATGTAAATTAAGTGTACGGGACTCAGTTTATATTATTCAAGCAACAGCTGAAGCATTGGGTAGCAATGTTGATAGTCTGATCATAAATAAATCGTCTATACATCGATGTCGTGATGCTTTACGAGTTGAACGTGCCAATAAAATTAAAACCAATTTTCAAAGTTCTATCCCTAGTTATATAACTGTACACTGGGATGGAAAAATACTACCGACGTTAAATGTTAGAGACTCAGGTATTGATAGATTACCAATTGTTTTAACCAGTAAGAATCAAGATTTGCTTATTGGTATCCCAAAGTTGGAAAAACCAACGGGAAAAGAACAAGCTAATGCTATATATTATGCATTAGAAAATTGGGGCGTAACAGATGTTGTTCAAGCTCTATGCTGTGATACCACCGCTTCAAATACAGGGCGTTTAAATGGTGCATGCGTTTTATTGGACAAACAACCCCTGGCCTTCTGTGGCTGCTATAACAACAAATACTAAAAATCCTAATGTATATAATATAAGTAGTGTTGCTAATATGTTTAATGTTTATAGATGATGGTAAGGGACCCTTCTTGCGCTAGTCTCTAGACTCGCACTTGGCCGGTTTTTTTTTTTTTTTTTTTTTTTTATGATTGGAATAATCCTTACTTTTGACATTCTAAAGTGCCAGCAGATCCCGATACAAATGAATATATTCGATTATAAATTAACGTTCTTCCATTTTAGTTGACATAATTCCTATTTCCTATTATGTCTTATTATAATTATAATTCTTATTTCTTTAAGCTTGTGTAGAAAACATATTTAGTGTATCAATAGAATGAAAAATATAAACCTGTAGCAACACGACACAACACGTGTGGCTTCAGAACCAATATGATATGATACTAAATATTGCGTAATTTTGCACAATATCATATTCAAACGTTCAATAATATTGTGTATTGTAAAAAAAATGTCCAACCCATTTTGATTTCTTCAATATATTGTACAATCCTTCAATATCTATACTAGACCGTCAATAATATTGAGCAATATCGATTATATTATACATAGATGCGGGTGTTAGTGGAAATTTCCATTTATGATATATCCATCAAAATGTAATTACAAAAAATATGTATTGTTAAACATTATTTTCACATTGATTTAACATAAGTCCCTGTTATAATAATAATACGAGTAGGCTATAGATTGTTTTTTGCATTTTAGAACACTATTCTTGGCCTCCATTAATCCATGGTACCTAATGATCTTATAATATTATTAAATCAATAATAACTCGTAGTGTAATATAGGTAATCCATAGGCTATTAACAATAACTATTAAAATTACAGTATAGGTAATTAGAGTATAACCATCTCATTTTAATGTAGATGTTTATAAAAAAAATATAGGTAATAATAATAATTATAAAATGTGAAAAAGTACAGAAAACCAATTTTTATTATTATTTTTTTTATTATTTCTCTTTCCTAACTTACCCGCTAGTTGCGCCACTAACAATAGGGTTCAATTATTCCATAGGACATGTAGCGCTCCCGGTGATAACAACTGTCTGTAGTAAAATGTTCAAACTAGTCAAGGTAATTATAATACATGGTAGTGCCACTTCACTATCGAAATAACGATTGATGAACTATCGAAATAAAATGGTGGCCGAGAGTGGAACCAATCAGATTAGCTTATAGTCTAAGGGCCGTGTAAAATTATATGATAAAGAATATAATTTAAATTTTCCGCAAAAAATTACTTGTATTTCATTGGTTCCACCTTATGCTGGTTAAAAGCATTTGATAGTGATGGCGATAAATAATAACAATCGCGATTTTGATAGTGAAGTGGCTCTACCATGTATTATAATTACCTTGAAACTAGTGACGACACTTTATCAATACACCTTGGGTGGTCAATATTATTTATTATTATTTAGTGTTGATACATATTATTTCTGTTTACTACAACTTAACTGTACGCATGTACAGCAATATCCTCGACCATCGAGTCTCGACTACGTTTACGCATTTTAATTTACTGCGTGTTAATATTGTAATCATTCGAATAAGATCTATGTATAGCCGTATGGGTAAATAAGTTTTATTATTATTAAAATATTTTTCATAATATGTAACGAGACAGAATTAATTCAATTTTAATACTGCGCGCGCGCTCTAGTAGAGCGTGTAAGCGCGACATGAAAGTGTATGTCAACGGCTACGAATACTCTATATAGCTTAAAAACACTCTATAATCCTTGTGACTTTGACGCTAGCTTTATACTAAAGTAACTAATGTAACGGAACAAAACCGCGGTACCTATGTAAGTGGCGCGATCTGTGTCCCGTCACTAAACCAGTCCGCTCGCCGACCAACACGCGCTCTCGTGCTGCAAACATGCCCAGAACATCATAACCACCGTGATTGACGTCCGACAGGCAGAGCGCACATCGCCATGCCAATACAGACGATACGGCGGCCCCGGGGAAACTCATTGTTCATGAAAAACCCCGCAACTTAAAACCATTTTCATACTACTATAAAATTCTACAGAACCTACGCTACATGATGGGTATTTTTAATGTATTTTAAGCTGCCAAGAAAACATCGAAATCCGCAAAAGCATTTCATACATTTTACACGCCATCGATAATCCGAGAATAGCATATATAGACCTCGAAAACGCCGTCCGAGCACCACTTCCCCGCTGTGTCGAATGCATTAGTGAGCCGGACGAGCATACCACTCGTTAGACACGGACACTAATCATTCGACAAACCAGCATACGCCCTGCGACTTATTGTAAGCCGGACGAGTTTTTTGAACTCGTTAGACACGGATGCAATATACAGTCTGCCCCGGCACACCCCAGTAACGATCGGTTATTACGTCGAGCCGTCGCCGTCCGAGCCGTGCTACCGCGTATCATCCGCTGTCCCTCGTGTTACTTTTGATAACACTGTTATTACGTCGAGCCGCCGCCGTCCGAGCCGTGCTGCCGCGTATCATCCGCTGTCCCTCGTATTATTTTTGATAATACTGTTATTACGTCGAGCCGCCGCCGCGTATCAACTAGTATCTCGTGCCGTGAGACGACGTATACCCGAAGTCCACCGCCAGTCGTTTGGAACTGTATCACCGCCGTTCGAGTAGAGTGTGCAGTTCGATCAACTTCTTCAATTCTGGTTTGTCGTGTCGGTCGAGTATTTCGAGTTGTTATTATCCCGCCGAGAACCAGATTGAAGAGCATCACCGCCGCGCACATTGCTGTCAGTGAAGCTGTCCAAGGACCCATTCCAGTGTATTACGTCGAAGACGAATACGCCACACACGGATCATATCAAACTCCACCAAGTCGTGAGTTGAATGTAAACTGACCCCCTTTATATGTAAATCCCCAAATAAACTATTTTTACTGTACACTCTCCGGAGTCAACTTAAATTCAATATAAAAGAAAATACTGTTATAAGATTCATACATATTGTATAAACTCAGATGATGAACACATTGGTTTTAAATAAATAAAATACTATAATTATCAACCAATTGCGTTTCATTACACTAAAGCTACTAAATTTCGCCAATTACATTTATAGCGGGTGTAATGTTGATTTCATTTATGATCTGGTGCTGATTCAATCAGCAAAAACATTTTACATAGAGTGCGCGCCGGAGCACGCACTTTATGATATCGAAACAAGTACAAACATATTAAAGTAATTAAACATCGAGTCTTCTGTCTGACTGTACATGTCAATGCAGCGAGATCTAATCTTCTTAAAGTTCACAGCCGCCCAGGTACCAGCGGTAATACAAATGATACAAATATCAAATTAATGTCCTATACGGAAACGCCATGCTGCCTATCTTCTCATTGTCAGAACATGCAGATATACAGGCTGTGTGAATGACCAAAATCACCTCGCACCCAGTACCGGATCGTACTTATTGACCGTTATACCGAAACGTCAACCGTTCGTATTAGTTGTCATTCTTGTCATTTTACCCTCCTCTGGTTTACTGTGTGCAGTAATACGTATACCGTATTGACAAGCTGCACACACCTAAACAAGAGGAGTGCCCCGTAATCGTAGCTGTAGTAGATTTGTGGTATCTAGTAATACGTGTACCGTATTGACAAGCTAGGTACCACATCTCTCGGGAGTCGCTACCCCAGCCGCCGCCGCAGCTACTATCATTGTCGCCGCCGCTACTATCATTGTCGCCGCCGCTACTATCATTGTCGCCGCCGCCGTCGGAACTTCGCATCGCTGCCGCTGTCGACTAAACTTCGCATCGTCGCTGCCGCTGTTGTCGGAACTTCGTATTGTCGCCGCTGTCTGAACCTCGCATCGTCTCCGTCGCCACCGCCACTTGTGCGCCGCCGCGGCCGATCGAAACTACGCTCTACCCCGTGCCAGTGCCAGAGGAGTGCGCCAACGTTGGAAGAACCATACTATTCGGATATAACGATTATCACCTACGTGAGTCTTGATATTATTCACCAAATAAATAAACATAACTGTAGCTCGAAGAGCATTTGTGACCATAAAAGAATATATTGTAGAACATATTATTTAATAAAACATAAAATCTAATCTGAGTAACGACAAATATCTGTAGCTCGAAGAGCATTTGTGTATGAAAAGAAAATATTGTAAAATCACTGATTTAATGTTTTAAATTCATTTACGTGAGAATAAAATACATATTTACATATCATCAAAAAACTACTGTGTATTGTATTCTTACAAATATAATACTTATATTAGACATTAGACTTTTTACATTACACTTATAACGTAATCACTGATGGAAAAATTAATTTATTACGAATAAACCAAAAAATATTTGAACAATTAGTATACGAATGCCGCCTATGAAATATTTTCGTTAAGTTCGTGTTATTTATCATGTGTTAAATTAATAGTTTAATAATTGTTATAATATAATATAATATGCCAATTTAACAAATTTATACTTAAAATACTTGAATACTTATAAAGTTGAATACTTTTTCCGAGAGTCGGAAAGCAATGTATAATATAATTTACCATTTTTCCAATGCGAAGATAATGTTATAATTTAAATTAACTAACTTACGTTCATTATTTTCATTAGTTTGCTTAAAACTGGTTAATAGATCCCTATATAAATGATAGGCACCTACACCTATTTAAATTGTTTGGAATGATTACCTCAGGGTTTTTTTAATGATTTTTTCTTACCGCACAATCTTATTTCCACTCTTGGGTTATAGTAGAGAATTTGTCTATGCACACCAAACCCTACGGACCGTTATCCTTTGACCTATCAGGGATAATGTTTAAACATAATTTAAAAAAAATCATCGATATTTTCTGAAAATTATCACTTGGGCACCCCCTAATCATGTCTCTGGAGTCACGTCACCCCTGTAAACTTTGCCGGCTATACTACCTAGTACCTACTAACCTACTGTCTACTGTATACTGTATTATCTACATTTTTTACTTTCATAAGACTGCATATAGGTACTCAGAAATGGGGCGGTTCCATTTTCCTCCAAAAACGAGATACCGTTTTCCTCCACTGACAATTTTCCTCCATATTATTTTCGACTAAAGTTATGTCTACAGGGTTGCTACGCTACCTGGAAAACCGGGAAAATCTGGAATTGTCAGGGATTTTTTTATTTGTCAGTGAAATTCAGGAAAACTCAGGGAAATAAGGAAAAATTATGGAAAAATATTTATAATATTAAAGCATGGTTTCCGATACATATATAACTATTAAACTATGTATTCCAAACTTTATTCATTATTTAGTTTTATATATTCATACAAAAATTATTTTTAAATTATGTCTGATAGATAATTAATATATTAGGAACAAAAACTTGAATCAATATATCGCGCTATTTCGACGATATTTCATAACATAATAGGTATCAATACTATTG
This sequence comes from Macrosiphum euphorbiae, assembly GCA_949089665.1. Lineage (NCBI taxonomy): Eukaryota > Metazoa > Arthropoda > Insecta > Hemiptera > Aphididae > Macrosiphum > Macrosiphum euphorbiae. Next base: position 59,758,298 of record CARXXK010000002.1, read on the forward strand.
ATTCAATAGTATGTTTAATCTGTATAGGCAGTTAATAAAATATAGATAATAAAGACCAATCTTTATCACCCAATATGTAAAATATAAATGTTTAATGTCTTTGATATTCTTCTGTGATAACATTATTTAACCATTTATATCTAATCATTTATTATATTATATATGGACGGTGTTTGTGCAAAAGGGCACAAGTCCGTTTTAAAAATTAAATATCATGCTTTTGTTTTGAAAATAATTTTAAGCCGGATTGACTGGTGGCACTGATATTTGGCTATCTCGATAGATAATATTATTGAGAATAAGATAGATAACACCGTCCATATGATAATAATGCTGGCCATTCATTTTCAAAAACGTTAAATATTATATACTACATACTTGTTAAGTTTTTGTCTGTTAAAATATCATTTATTAATTTATATTTTATTTAAATTGTATCTACTATGGCTAAAACGTATTTTCAAAGTAATTGGATTGACAAATATTCTTGGATAAAGGAAGATGTTGGCAATAAAAATTCTGCGTTTTGCAAACTCTGTCTGAAGTCATTTTCATTAAGCAACATGGGTATTACAGCAATCCTTAGTCATATGAAAGGTAAAAAACACACAACTATTACTAATGCTCAAAAAGAGAGTTATAATGTTAATGATATGTTAACGGCGCCTAACGATGTTAACGCTAATCAATCTACGGTTAAGAATAATTGTACAGTGTCTACCAAAAAACAAAATATTTCTACTTTTCTTGAGCGAGATAATGTTACAAGGGCTGAAATAATATGGGCTTTAAGTTGTATTGAAAATCATTTATCAATGTCGGCTGGTGGGAGATGTGTGGAAATTATGAAATATATGTATCCAGATTCTGAAATTGCTTCAAATATACAACTTCAAAGAGCTAAATTAACCTATGTAATCATTTATGGATTAGGAAAGTATTTTTCTGAGAGTTTAATCTCAGAAGTTCTAGATTCCGATTTTTTTTCTATATCATTTGACGAATCACTTAACAAAATATCTCAAAAAGAACAAATGGATATAATCGTGAGATTTTGGTGCAAGTCATCTAATAAAGTAATTTCTCGTTATTTGACATCATGTTTTTTAGGACACACGACTGCTATTGATTTATTAGAAGCCTTGAAGAGTGCCCTCAAGAATTTTGATCTTAATAAAATGATACATTTATCGATGGATGGGCCTTATGTCAACATTAAAGTTTTAAAGACATTGCAGATGGAATTAGCTAACATGCCTAACATCAATACAGTAATGTTGGACTTGGGTACTTGTGGAATTCACACATTACACAATTCGTTTAAAGTTGCTATGCAGACGAGCAAGTGGGAAATCATTGAGTTTTTAAGAGCTATTTATAATAATTTTAAAAATGTACCTGCTCGCAGATCCGACTATACTAAATGCTCTGGATCATACAAATTCCCTCTCAAGTTTTGTCCAGTAAGATGGCTTCAAAATATACAAGTAGCTGAAAGAGCTGAAGAAATTTTACCAAATTTGTTAAAGTATGTAAATTTTGTTAAAAATACACCTAGAGAACCAACTTCTCTAAGTTATAAAATAATGATCAATTGCTTAAATGATAAATTATTAAAACCCAAACTTGCTTTCTTTAAATCATTGGCAAATGATGTTGAACCTTTTTTACGGAATTATCAATCAGATGCCCCAATGGCTCCATTTTTGTACACCGATTTAAAAACTATTATGGAAACAGTAATGCAAAAATTTATAAAAAAGGAAATTTTTGAATCAACTTCTATCACTAGTATTGATGTTACTGATAAGAATAACATTCGTTTATCCAAATATATTGACTTGGGCTATACAACTCGTCAAGCTCTAAGGAATACTGAACAGATAAATGATAAAGACATGTTAAAATTCAGACTTGACTGTTCATTGATTTTTCAAAAATTTTGTTCCAAATTACTTGACAAGTCTCCACTAAAGTACCCCATAGTGAGAAGCATTACATTCTGTGATCCTAATATTATTGCAAGTAATTTTAAAATATCTTTACGTCGACTAAAAAATACTTTGGAAATTTTCGTTGACAATAATTTGATCTCTGGTTGTGCAGCTGATAGAGTTGAAAGAGAGTTTATAAAGCTTTTTAATAATTCTCAATTTATTGAACGGTGTAAAAATTATTTAAAGACTGATCGTCTGGATGAATTTTGGACAAACTTGCCAAGTATGTGCAATTTGTCTGTTGAAACAATGCGTTTTCTGAAAACAATTTTCATTTTATTCCATGGGAATGCAGCTGTTGAACGAGGATTCTCTATAAATAAAGAGTGTATATCTGAAAATATGAAGGAAGATTCGTTAATTGGGCAAAGACATGTTTGGTCAGCCATTAATGCTGCTGGTGGTACTAAAGAAGTAAATATATCAAAAACTATGATTCATGCAGTTCGAAATGCTAGATCTTATTACCATGAAGCATTAGAACAAGCAAAAAAAGAAGATCAAGAAAAGCAGAGATTTGCTGAAAACCAAAAAAGAGCTAATGAACAGCTTAAAGAACTCAAAGAAAAAAGACGACGATTACTTGAAAGTGCTATGAAAGAAACTGAAGCTATTGACGAAGAGATGTCAAAACTTCAAAAATAATTTCTTATCATTTTGTATAAAATGTTAAGTTTTTATTTGATTTCTTATAATAATTAAATGTATTAATGTTATTTAATAATAGTTTATTCAAAAAACTATTCAGTTATTATTTATACAACCTATAAGTTTGAAGTTGTTAAGTTTTTGTTTAATTTCTTATAATAATTAAATGTAGTTTATTAAAAAAAAACTATTCAGTTATTATGTATACAACCCATAAGTCTGAGGTTGTTAAGTTTTTGTTTGATTTCTTATAATAATTAAATGTATTTTATATTATATAATAATAGTTAATTAAAAAAACTATTCAGTAACTATTTATACAACCCATAAGTCTGAAGTTGTTAAGTTTTTGTTTGATTTCTTATAATAATTAAATGTATTAATGTTATTTAATAATAGTTTATTCAAAAAACTATTCAGTTATTATTTATACAACCTATAAGTTTGAAGTTGTTAAGTTTTTGTTTAATTTCTTATAATAATTAAATGTAGTTTATTAAAAAAAAACTATTCAGTTATTATGTATACAACCCATAAGTCTGAGGTTGTTAAGTTTTTGTTTGATTTCTTATAATAATTAAATGTATTTTATATTATATAATAATAGTTAATTAAAAAAACTATTCAGTAACTATTTATACAACCCATAAGTCTGAAGTTGTTAAGTTTTGGTTTGATTTCTTACAATAATTAAATGTATTCAAATTGTATTATTTATTATTAATTTAATATTATGTTGTTTATATTCATGCTCTTGTATTATACAATTTTCCTACGATAAATAATAATAAATAATAAATTAATAATAATAATAATTAATCTGTGATTTTTAAAATAAACAAATCTATGTTTCCTATTATCACAACTATAGGTGTTATAAAAAAAAAAAACATAGTAAACGTTTTCTAACCGTATTCTATAACCATAAACTTATTTACTAAACAGTTTACTCCGCCAAAACACGCCTATTTAGTAACTATTTTATAGAAAATGTTCTGGAAAATGACTGGAAAATCAGGGAATTTTGAAATCTAAATTCTGTAGCAACCCTGGTCCATTATCCTCCTATATTTTAGCAAATATTTTAGTTGTAGTATTACGTTCCATTTTATAAAGATAGAGTGAAGCTATAGAATCACATTTTTCGCTTATCGGTTAATGACTACACTCTGGTATCGGCTATCTATATCAGCTATCGATTAAGTCTAATAAAGATACGTACATACTCCATACGGGGATATACGTATATACTTATATATTGTTATATTGTGTATCAGTTGTCACTTATTATTATGATTACACACATTGAGTGAGACAGACACACTGCGAAGTGCGAATGTATAGGATATACTCGCATTAATAAGACTATATTTTTAGTAGCGAACTGTACGTCGACTAGTCAATAATGTCTATAGTGTTGAATGTCTTTGTAGTTCTTGTGTTTCATATTACATTTATTTTAATTTAAACATGTCTGAAAAAGCGACGTTTATTGAAAGTTCTCGTGGAAAACGTTTGTTAATTCGTGATGATTACAAATATTTTTTAGCATACGAGTTAAAATCTGGATTATCACGTTGGCGATGTTGTTTGACTACTTGTCAAGCAGCTATATACACTAATAAAACTGATGAAATAGTAGCCGATGAATTACGCAAAAATGTACATCCAAATCATTTGCCATCACCAAAAAAAATAAATCGACAAATAGTGAATAACGCATGTAAACGAAAAGCAATTGACGATTTATTCTCACGACCAAAAAAAGTAATACTTAAGGAATTAGAACAAAGTTCTGTAGACTGTTCAAATTTTGATAATACCGATATTCATAAAATTAGGAAAAATATTTATGCAGCCCGTCAATCTTTGCTGCCGAACCTGTCGAAAAATATTGAAGAGGTACATGTAGCAATCAATAATATGGACATTAAGACTACTTCCGAAGAACAATTTTTACTTGTTAATGATGATGATAAAAACGTGTTAATATTTTCTTGTTACCAAAACTTAAAATTTTTATGTGAATCTGAAATTATTTATTGCGATGGTACATTTGCATACAGTGCCAAACATTTTAACCAAATGTTTACAATACATGGCTTTAAAAACGGACATTATATACCTACCAGTTGTGTTTTGTCTTCTAGTTACACAAAAATCCACTGACACATATGTTAATACATTTAACCATATTATACTTAAATGTAGTGAATTAAAATTGACCAATAAATCCAAAATCAATCACAATTGATTTTGAGAAAGCTATTCATGATGCTGTTTCTATAGTATGGCCTAATACACTAATAGTTGGTTGTAGGTTTCACCTGACCCAATCATGGTTTCGAAAAATTCAAAGTCTTGGTTTAGTTCAAGAGTATAAAGAAAAAAATTCTGAAATTGGTTCTTCGATTAGAAATACGTTTGGGCTCACATTTCTAATTCCACAAGAAGTTTCTTCGTGTTTTATTGAAGATTTTATGAGCAATATACCTAACGATAATAGAGACAGAGTGAATCATTATGCTGACTATTTAACAGACACGTTCATTTCAGAAAATGCTACTTGTCCACCACTTATTTGGGCAGAATCATCATCTTCGTTATTACGAACTACCAATTCATGTGAGTCATTCCATTCACATTTTAAAGAAAATTTTTACAAAGAAAAACCAAATATATTTATGTGGCTCAATATTGTGAAACAAATTCAAACTGATATTTATTGCAAAATAAGAAGTATTCATACTCCGAAAAAATCAAAAGACTACCGAGCAAACAAACGTCGTGAAGCAATCGACAATGCAATTATTAAATTGAAAAACGAAGACATTTCTAGGTATGTAATTACAAAAAGTAAAATAATTATTCATATTATGTCTATTTTTTTTTTTTTAAACAGGTATTCATTTGTTGCTGAAATGTCATATAATTATAAAAAAATATAATAATAGGTATATTCAATTCATTTTTATTTTTATTAACTATTTTATTATTTTATTTATATTGAACATAATGACCTAACAAAATCCCGACTCTCTCATAATATACCAAACAAATCATTTTATATTAATACACTATTTTAATTGTAAATTTGTGAATAATAATTTTAAAATTTTGTTTGTAAATATAAGTAATAAAACTTACTAAGTAATATTTACTTGAAATAGGTAATTTGTAATAGGTAATAATTGTTTATTGAGCTGAGCGAGGCGAAGCCGATCGAAGCTCTTATACGCGGGATAGCCGTTTACTAAACGGCATACTTCTTTGCAACGGATTAACCGATCTGAACCAAACTTGGCACGGTGATAGCGTGGACATCGCTGAGGGCCAACAAGTGGTTTTGATCGATGTCCGACCTACCATCGAGGAATAATCACCGAAAAACTAAATTTAAACTAATTTTGATACCATAATTTTGTTTCCATAGAAAAATAGATCCGGCATAAATCAATAATTTTACAACAAATATACTTGAAACATGCCTCGATTAAGAAAGTTTTATTAAATTTTAACACATTTAATTAGGTTCGGTGTGTTTAACTCGCTCAGCTCAATTTCTTGCAATCAGCGAACCGCATTGCAGTCCTAGTAAAAATAAAAACAATCAATTTACTAGGTAGGTACCTAATTTCTTTATAATTTTTGTAATATACTTTTACATCAAATAATAGTAAAAATGATGATTTTTGCTGAATCAAAATGCGTCTAGACCACTTAAACTTTTATAAAGAAAAATTGTTAGGATATATTGAAGTAAAAATACTTTAATTAGTTCAACTAAAGAAAACTTTAAGTTATTAGATGTATTACCATTTGAGTCTGTATACAAAAAAATAACTACCTACCTATATTGTATATATAATTAAAAGAGAAAATAGGGCATTTGATGTCAGAATGGTGCTAGTACCTACTCTAGAATATCGTTTGGTCCAAAATGCACTCAATTATCTAGATCCAAAAATCTACAACTAAATGTCAGTGAATATAAAAAAAGACATATTCTTTACAGAAGGGAATCGTACAACCATAGAAATGAAAAAAAAATTCAGATTTGGTTATTTTCAATAGGTACTTGAATAAAAAATAAGGAATTATATTTAACTGTTGTAATTTAATATAAGTTATAATTTTATATAACACCCTACCACCATTACAAGCATGTATTTAAAGGCGGTAGATATTTTTTTTTGTTTAAAAAAAAAAAAAAAAAACAGTATAATAATGAATAATATAAACTATTTTTAATTTTAATAGAAACACTTATTTTTATTTTGAAGTCAACTCAATTATTGTTTTATAATATACAATAAAATAAATCATCCTGAAATTCTTTTTTTGCACAAAATGTGTCTCACTGCACACTAACAAAAAACCTGGATTACCAATATATATTATATTAATATGTACCGATTTATTTAGAATCAAAATTATACCATGACAAAGTTGCTAAACATGTCAGCTGGACTAAAATAGCCGAAAAGTGTTTCGAAACAATTGATGAAAATGAAAAAAAGACAAAAAGTAAGCAATTAATATAATTTTATTTATTCATTAAAGTTTGTTTAATATTATTAAACTGTATTTGTACACACTTTTAAGTAATATTACAAATTAAAATATGTTAATATTTAATATAAAGTATAATATGTATAAGTAGGTACCACACACTTTCATAATATATTATTTTCATATCACCCTGTTTTGCCAACTTAGTTCATAAGCCGGGTTGTTGAAATAATTAACAAAATATTTTCTCACATCTTTTGCATTAGATGTGGAATTGCCTACTCCATTTCTTCGCGTTATATTTTCCATGTTACAAATCTGAGCATCCTCAGTGTTGTACCCATCTCTTCGTCTGACAAAATTGTGCAAAACACAGGCCGCTTTTGTTATTGCAACTCCGAAATTAGGATCAACTAATAAAGTAGAATGAAATACTCTCCATTTATTATAAAGTATACTGAATGAACATTCGATATTTTGTCTCGCTCTCGATAGGCGGTAATTGAATATACGCCTTTTATCATTCAGACTTTTTCCAGGGAAAGGCCGTAAAAGATTAGTATGTAAAGCGAATGCTTCATCTCCAACTACAATAAACGGTTGAGGTATGCCTTGTTCATCTCCCGGCAAACAACGAGGTTGGGGAAAGTTAACCTTATTATTGTATAATTTTTTACCAATTATGAATTGTTCCATTATGTCTATGGAACATACCAGACTTTGGAATTGCGGAAGTAAAAACTAAAATTAAAAACTTACGTTCAACGTACTCACAAGAGTTAAAAAAAATTGAATGTTCCAAAAAATCGGGTGCAGGAACAGATTACTTACACATACCACAAGTAAAATGGTTTAAAGAGATGGAAGCATTTTTGCAAGGGACTGGCAATAAAAGAAAGACTCATGACAACCTTAGCCTTGTAAGTATTAATTTTATTTTTTAACATAATTTAATATATATAATAATAATATAAGAAACTTAATTTATAACATAAATTATAAATAAAAATTATAAAATTCAATGTATTATATTACATGAAATAGAAAAATATGATGATAGATTGAATAATAATTCAATACTATTATGACCATTATTATATAAAAATTTTAATTAATTTTCAAACCATAAAATACACAATTTTGAATACATACAAGAAAATACAAAATTGATACTAATTAATTATAAATTAAAATTAAAATTAATTTTTTATATAAGATTACTCCATCACATTGTTACTTAATATTCTCTATATATAATTTGTATTGTAAATCTCTTGAATTGCCGATTGGCGTTAAATAAACAAATAAATAATAAATAAATTATTAGGTAGTAAAAATAAAATGAATCTAAAAAGAAAGAAAAATAATTAAGTGTTTATAATAATGAGAACTTGTATAGTATAAATATAAGCTGTAATACTATATTTTATAAAATTAATAAGATTAAAAAATATTATATTATTTTTAATTTAATATATATATATAATAATATTATATAGTTATAATTTTGACATTAATAATTAATATATCATCATTTCTTGCCATGATACTGATCCCTCGTTTAAAAAATACTCCTGATATTTATCTCTTAAATCTCTAGCAGCTTGTGAAGAGTGATTACTTCTTGAATTAGCAATTGGCAAAAAACTAGAATAACTTTGTGTTCTCCATGATCCTTCAGTTATTATGCCTTCATCAATGTTTTCTTCATCAACTGATCCCCTGGGCATGTATGACGATACCGATTCCGATCTTAGCCAATTGTGTAATGCACAACACGTTCTAACAATTTTATCAGCAGTTGAGACTTCACAAGAAAGAGGTTTTTCAAAAATTCGGAATCTACTTACTCAAATCCCAAATGCATTTTCTACGATTCGTCTCGCACGAGACAATCGGTAGTTAAAAATTTTTTTAAGTAAGTATGTTTTTAATGGAAAAGCATCATCTCCTACAGTAAACCCTCCATCAGGCAGTATATTATTTTCCAGTGCAGTAAATATTGCACAATTTTGGAAAACGCCACCATCTGATACTCTTCCGTTACAGCCAATATCTATGTAGCGAAAACAATAATTGTCGTCTACAATTGCCATTAATACGATACTATTTACTCCTTTATAGTTAAAATAAAAACTTCCACAATGACTAGGTGCACGAATATTTATGTGTTTCCCATCAATAGCACCATAACAGTTTGGGAAATTCCACCTTGTATTAATGGTTCAATACTCTAGGCTTATCCCTTAATGTTTCTAAGTGTAAGACCATGACTTATACTAGAATTCGGACCCCTGTCAAATATGCATATCATCTTGGGCCAACTGCTATCGCATGCTCTAATGGCAGTGTTACTGATCTTGGGTTTATTCTTACTAGTAATCTCGATCCGAGTCCCCACATTGAACATATCTGTTGCAAGGCTTTTAGAACCTTGGGATTTGTATTGAGACTATGTAGAGACTTTCGATTAGGCTTATCCTTTAAGGTTCTTTATTGTACTCTCGTACGCCCTATTTTAGAATATGGTGCCGTTATTTGGAATCCTCACGACAATAATGACTCTGTCAGGCTAGAAAGGGTTCAACGAAAATTCATGAAGTATGCTGGATTTCGTTTGAATATTCCATGTGAACCTCATAACTACGAACCAGTTGCTTCTCAGCTAGGACTGGTTTCCCTGGCTGAGCGTAGGCGGTTGGCGGACATCAAATTTTTAAAAAACTTATTAGATGGAATTATCGACTCTCCTGAATTGCTTTCCTTAATCTGTTTCCGTGTTCCTCAACGTCCTTCCCGATCTATCACTCCTTTTTATGTCCCTTTTGCCTCCACAAACTATCTAAAAAATGAACCGATTTCACGTATAATGAGTAATGCCAATGTTGACCCTTCGTGTCTACTTACTTTATAGCTGTTTTGTTTAATTAAATACTTCTAATCTTAAGTTATATAACTGTATACAATGTCTATGAATGTAATGTGTAATTGTGTTAAAGGGTTTTATCCCGTATATTTAATAATAAAATAAAATAAAATAAAATAAATCCTTTTTCAATGTTTTTCCACTTATCTTCTGAGTCTGGTACCTACAATACATTTTAAACTATTGTTATTGTTTTTAGGATACATCAGTTGTAGACTCAATAAGTCAAACAAATAGTCAATTAATATGTATGAATGACCACGAAAGAGATGAAGAACATAATATATCACTTGAAATAAACAATGCCTCAACAATGAATAAAGATTTCACTTCAGATATTACCAATCACATGGAACTACCAAGGAAAAAAAAATCTAGATTACAAGAGTTATCATCCACTGTGCAACAATTACAAAAATTAAATGAGACTATAAATACTGAATCAAAACCAAATGAATATGAAATTTTTGGGAAACATGTTGCTTCTCAATTGGAGAAATTATCAACTGAAAATGCAATAATTGGTCAAGAAAAAATTCAAAGTATATTAACTCAATTAAGGCTAAATTAAATTAGATCTAATGTACCCAATATTTGTTATGCAAGACAAGACATTACTTGTTCTACGCCAATGTCATCATTAGATAGTACATCATCATCAACATATATTTCAGCACCTGATCATTACAATATTTCAAATATTAACGGTAACTGTAATAGTGATTTATTAGCTACAGCTATTGCAAATAGTTTTGAAAATTTAAATAATTAGAATTTACAAAAAGTTATTTATACTCTGTACCAAATAAGAGCGCACCGCGTTGGCGCATCCAAATGAATCGCGGAGCGACGTCTGGACCCCCTGGTCGAGTCTATTCGCTCTGTGATTGGTCGCCGATCGTCGGTCGGATTCGCCGCCGTCGAGAATACAGGGAGCTGAAGTAATAATGCGTTTCACGCGTATTAATCAGTAAAATAATACACATACTTTTCGTTTTTTTTTTCTTAACATAGGTATTGAACTCAATATAATATTAAAAACATTCAAAATATTCACCAATGCCCGCAAAAAATATAACAACGTCTAACCACGTATACCGTTAAAATTGGTGTGATATAATACAACACTCTGTATTCAGAGTTGACCTGGCCGGCGCCGGAATATGCTGCGGCAGCGCTCTCTGACATGCGCGAGTTTCGACCGGTTTTCGTGCGCCGCCCGGTGCGCTCTTATTTGGTACAGAGTATAGTTTATTAACAAACCATATTATGTTGTATCATTTTTATTTTTTGTTGTTTTTTACTGCTATTATTATATTTACAAAAAGGTGATGTTTGAAGAAAATAAATATTAACTACACATTTTATATTATTATGTTATGTTATTAAAAATGTTACTACTAAATTTACAAATGGTTAATTATCATAATGTTAATAAATGTTTAAATGTTTATATACAACCATTTTTTGAATAATTTTTTACTGCTACTATTATACTTACAAAAAGGTGATTTTTGAAGAAAATAAATGTTAACTACACATTTTATATTATTATGTTATGTTATTAAAAATGTTACTACTAAATTTACAAATGGTTAATTATTATAATGTTAATAAATGTTTAAATGTTTATATACAACCATTTTTTGAATAATTTTTTACTGCTATTATTATACTTACAAAAAGGTGATGTTTGAAGAAAATAAATGTTAACTACACATTTTATATTATTATGTTATGTTATTAAAAATGTTACTACTAAATTTACAAATGGTTAATTATTATAATGTTAATAAATGTTTATATACTATATTGAATAAAATTACAATAAAGCAATACTTTTGTTTTTACCTGTAAAAAATCCTGCAAGTGTTCATAAATTGCATCGCACACTTCAGAAACAAATTTTGAGATTGCAGCTTTGGATACTCGAAATGACTGTTGGAGATTTCTATAACTATTTCCTGTAGCTAAGAATGACAGTGTCACTTGCAATTTTATTTTGGCTGGAATAGCTTCTCTCAAGATAGTATCAGATTTTTGAATTCTTGAATAAACTTTATCAAGTAAAGTATGAAACATAGTTGGAGGCATCCTCATACAGTTGGTAAATTCGGCAATGTCGTTTTCTACTAGTTCATTTAAAAGTAAATTACTAACACCATGTGTACTTCTCTTTTCCATCCATTTTCTTATCCAAATTCTTTTCTTTCTTTCTTGTTCTTCTTTTATCAAATTCAATAATTCCTGACTGATGATTGACAAGCAACGTTTTGATATTAATTTTCGTATTTTTGCTTTATCCATTTAATATAAATTGTAGTAAATATAAATAATATATAAAATTGAAAATGTAGTATATCTACGTAATATGTATAATATAACCTATAGGATATAGGTATCTATACAAACTTATTACAAACTATTATAATAATATATTATAATATTACAAACATATATCCACAATTTTCACTCACAAATCAACAACAGCTACACATACCTAGTTATTAACCTAACCTTAGTTAGTAGACATGAACACTAATCAATTTTACTGTACTGTGTATGGACACTTACTTGACGCAATTTAGTACTCAATTTTAGTAACATGCTTTAGTGACTCGGCCGAGTACTATCCTAATTCCTAGTGTAAACCCGGCTTTAGACTCACTCTCTTTACGGATGTAACATGACCTCGGTCGTGCATATATATAGGGCCTTTGATGTAGGTATGTAATAGTCACTTGCACAGATGCTGTCATACCGAGTGTACTCGGTGTGTGTGTATAGTCACAGGTTAATTGTCCAGTTGTCGCAGTTAAAACGGGTAAAGTTAAGAGGATAGTTATGATTTTTAAAGTTTCTGGAAAAGCATTAGGAATTTGGTTTAAAATTTTGGAAGTAGAAAAAATATCGTTGTTACCTTGGTTTGTATTAGAATTTTGTATAAGGGCTTTAGCAGATTGAAATTCAGATTCAAGCAAGAGGCTATTAATGTTAAAATGTTGATAGTGTTTAATTAAGGTATTTAAAAAAGAACAATTGTGATTAAAGTAATTAGGACTAGAGGAAAGAAAAACGGAACAAGTTAAAACAATAGCATTATTACAATCACTGAAGCGTTGACTCAACTCATTTACAAATCTAAAAACAAAAATATGTGTAAAATTATCACTAACTGCCATACATTACTGTGTAATTTTAGTTTAAAGTAGGTGAATTAAAACAGTTAAAATTATAAAAATGAATGTGTTGAATGTGATAAAAGTTAATGATTATTAAATAATGCTTTATAAAGTACAAATTACCTGTCAATTGCAGTATAAAACAAATATTTTGGATTGTTTGATTGTAAATTGTCATCAGTACAATGCACCGTTTAGAATTATGTCCTATTGTTGATTGCACAAAAAAGTCATTAAGATTTTTATTCAAAGTCAGTGGTCTTCGATTTCTTCTACTATTTTCTATAGCTATTCCATTTTTTTCAGCAATTAATTTTGCTGAGTTATTTTCCCAAAAAAGTTACCTTCCCAAAAAGTATCATTGTGTATTTGTTCAATAGACTCTTTTGTACTATTTATTAAATTAACTGCCACGGATTGTATCACATTGGAATTTTGGAGTCCTAGAGAGGCACAATGAGCTTCCATGGAGAGTGAGGTTAATATGAAGGGTAAAGTAGACATTTCATTTGAAATTCCAATAACTCTTGCAGTTTGATCACCTTCATTACTCAAAACTGAAAGAACTGCTAACAATTCAGAAAATTTTTTTAATTGAAGTGTACCCATCTTGTGTCTATCAATCTTTCTAAATGGATAACATCAAGATTTTCATCTTTTTGAGCCTTAACAAAAAGCTCATACCTTATCTGGCTGTTCATTATAAATTTATATAAATCTTGTATAGTGTTAAAAAATTACTAATATAAGGTATATTTTGAAGTGTTTGAACTAAACATAAGTTCAATCGATGGGCATAACAGTGAATATATATGGCATGAGGAACTTCTGAACTTATTCTTTCTTGAACCCCTGAAAATTCCCCACTCATCACGGAAGCACCATTATAACATTGGCCAATACAATTCATTTTATCTAGTTAATTTGTTGATAATATTTAAAATATTTAATTTGCTAAACTCTCAGTATTTGAATTTTTTATGTGATAGCACCCAATTGATTTTTCACAAATGTTAAAGTCATTATCCACAAATCTTAACAAAAAACTCATTTGTTCTTTTTGGATAAATCCTTTGTTTCATCAACCATAATAGTGTAAAAACCAAATGTATTAATTGAACCTAGTATATGTTGTCTTGTTAATGTAGCAATAATTTGAATAAAATCATTTTGATATGATGAACTAGTATAGTGACCATACTGGGACTGTAACCGTAACTTCATCTCATCACTTGCAAACATTTCTAATATTTCAAAAAAATTACCTTTATTTTTTGATGATTCAGAATCAATGTGGCCTCGAAAGGCTAAACCTTGTTTAGATAAATAAAGTGCTGCCTTCAGCAAAAAGTGTACATGATTTCTATTTTCATTAATGTTTTGTTGTCTAAAATTAATTAATTGGTTTGCTACCGAATGATTACTATTTGTTTGAACTAATTGATAATCACACCAACGCTGTGTAGAAATAATATGCCTTTCATACCTCCTATGCTTAGCTAAACATTTTATTATTTCTTTCCAGTTTTTGCATTTAGAACCATAGTTGACAAAACATTTTTGAGCTGTAGTTTGTCCAGATGCTGAAAGGTTAGTAGCAAAGTGACGACATGGGAAACAAAATAACGCATCATTTGACATTGAATACTCTATCTAATTGTACTTTTCATAGAATTTACGAGAAAACCTTCGACCATTGATGGCAGGAAATATCATTTCAGGCTGTACTAGTTTATCACTTTTAGTTAATGATATGTCTTTGGGATTTTCAGGTCCTTGTAGAATACTTAAAGGTAATTGAACCTTTGTATACAAAAATAAAAATAAAACCATAACTTATGATTCGTTGTAAGAATAGTATTTAGCCTTAACAATAAATTGAAGTAAACTATTTGTTTATATTCTATTGATAATTAGACTTGTCTCTATACATACATTTTTTAGTGCATAGACATCTTAACCCTAATTTAATAAATAAGTATATACTATAATATACCTATAATGGTTATGACCAAAAATTATATTGTAAAATAAAACATGATTTATAATAAGAATAATAAAAAAAATTTTATTGCATCTAATGATTACATAAAATAGTTCTTGTGCATGTTAAAGATTTACTCACAATATTATCAACGACATTTTTTGGTTTTTCCTTTTCATGAAGTATAGGAATATGAATACTATTTGAAATATTTGAATGCAATTCAACCTGAGCTGATATTAACTCCTCTTCAGCTTCATCCTTAAATATACCTACTTTATGATCAGTGATTTGTCTTATAAAATATAACATAATAAACAAATTATTTTTTTTAACATTTACATACAGGGTTAGGATCATCAACTAAATATTCTTGATGATCTTCATCTGGCTGAAATTGCCTACCCTATAAAAAACAATCCAGTTTTTTTATGTATTGTTTACATTATAAATTAATTATTCTCTATGAGTTATAATTATATCAATAAGATTGCACAATATGTCCAATTGTCCTATTATAATTTATTAATATTACCTGAGGTTCAACTGGTTCAAGTTTTGAAGATTTTTTTGTTATATCATTAAACATGCTAGAAATTTTTTGTGAACAATTATGAGCAACTTGTTCCAAATTTATTTTCTTCCTCTCCCTAGCCTTAGCTGCACCACCAAGAGATTTCTTCATTTTCATTCAAAATCTTATTAGGTTGTAAAAATTAATGCGGAAATGTATAAATTATAAAATTGAAAGGAACGTCAAGCGTGAATGGCTAGTCGAACAGTGAACCAATAAACAATAAACAAGAAAGGTTCTTATTACTCTGTTAAATACCCACTTTGATAACATAAAATAATTATTTTCAATTCTATTTTTAAACTTACAATGAGTTGTCAACATAGATAATAGAAGAATGGATAGGCCATGTTAAATCATACAACGCAAGTGGTCGCTGTCTTTTATGTAAGGCAGAGAAGGCAGTTTCTCACTCTCGCAAGTGGCGATTTTGTTAGGTTATGTTCAAATATAAAAATTAAAATAGATAACATCCAATCTTTTGTTCTGTGATAAACTGATAACATTAAACCGGCCCGTTAGTAGCCCGCCAGGGGCAAATGTAAACTCCCCTAAAAAATTAAATAGTAAATTCCCCTAATAGTAAACTCCCCTAAAATCATTTTGCTACCGTATTACGCTAATGTAAACTCCCCTAAAAACATTTTACTACCGTATTACGCTTACGTAAACTCCCCTAAATAAAATTAGAACCATTTAGAGCAATCCCAGAGGACATCACGTGGAGGCGGTTCCAGTTATCCTCCAAAAATATTTTTTTTTCTTTATAGAAAAATTAAACTCTTTAGAAAAATTCATATTCATCGTCATTCTAGTTTTATTAAAATTATTAAGTGTTGATTGTAGATATTGTTGATGTTGATTATTTTTTGATTGTTTTTATATAATGAAATTTAGTTATTTTTTGATCTTTATAATTTTGTTTTAGTTGTTTTAATTGTGGCCGTCTTTTTAACTTATTATTAATATCTATATATTATATATTATATTATATCTTATATTAATATCTCAGCAAATATTTTATCATAATATCATAATATTTAATCATAATTATGCCCTTGCGATGTTGACATTTTAATAATTAAATAGGTAGGTACCTATGTTTAAACAGTAAAATGTTTTTAGGGGAATTTACGTAAGCGTAATACGGTTGCAAAATGTTTTTAGGGGAATTTACGTAAGCGTAATACAGTAGCAAAATAGTTTTAGGGGAATTTACAAAAATGTAGGGGAGTTTACATATGCCCCCCGCCAGTGGCCCGCTAATGACTAGGGGGGGGGGCGCGAATGCCCATCTTGCCACCACAACAAATGACGCCACTGTTTGAGAATTAGTGTAAAACCCTTCTGATATTCTTAGCCAATCTTCTTCTGTTGGAGCAGCCATTTCTATGGGTTATAAATGTGTCCATATCGCTTCGCATGTTTCTTGTATGATTTTTGCTATTGTTGACACACCCCTCAGAAAATCAAAATGAAGCGCAGAGAAATTGGTCCCACTCGACAAATATCTAAGTACAATAACTCAAATAATTTCAAAAATATATATAATAGGTTATATTATAATATAAAAAGAATATTTAATTAAAAAGAATACTTATTAAAAAGTTAAAAACTATTTAATTTAAATAATAATTAATGAATCGTTATATTAAAATTAAATCAATATTTACACAGTCCAGGAGTTACAAAAAAAATGTAAATCATTCAGGGATAGTTATAGAAGAAAATGCGTTACGAAATCTGGCCAAGCGAAGGAAAAACAATTCAAATATGTTTATGACAACATATTGTTTATTGTTTATTAAACGCCAAAACGGCAATTTTATATAGTGTAACAAATATGGTATAAGTACAGTACGGTAGAATACATAAATAGTTAAATTAGATACAGAAATAATTTTGATAAAAGTATAAATAATTCACAGTTTACATGTTATAATATAGATAAATAGTATAATTCGTGGCCTAAGGATTATTGATTGTTTGCAAATCTGAGCATGCGGTGTAGAGTGTGGTTGTGCCCATAGGAGGTCTTGTGGGTTGGGACGTAAAATTGTGATTGGTTTCTGGAAGAATGCGAAGGAACTCTGAATGGGATGGCTGCAAGGAGATCAGGAACGTCTAAAGAACCACTTAGAATTGAGTTTAGGAAGTTTAAGTCTGCTTTAGCACGACGAGAGGAAAGAGTGGGGATGTTCAAAACTTGCCTTATGTTGGAATAATCATGATTTTCGTGATAAATTTTCATTTTGAAGGCAATAAAGTTAAGAAATTTATTTTGGACACGTTCAAGTCGTAGCTGGTCTTTGGCTAAATACGGTTGCCAGACCACTGATCCAAACTCTAGGAGAGAGCGAACCAGGGCATAGTATAATGTACAAAGGCATCCGACCGACTTAAATAGTTTTGTATTACGTATGATGAACCCGAGGACTTTAAGTGCTCTATTAACTATTGCATTTATGTGAGTGCTAAAACATAACCAACAACCATATTGGAGTTTTTACGACACACAATACAAATTTGTGTGTAAGCATAATTTATAATTAATTTAAAAATAACAAATGGATCCATTAGAGATTAACATAAACGATAGTTAATAATTTCAATATGTTTGTATTATTTTCTAATTTGAATTTCTAACTCAAAATAATTTGCCCATCTTAGATTCTGAGTGTATTGATTTTACAATGATGTGTGTTTTAGATTTTAAAAGAAATTTAATAGAAGGCTCCTAGTATATTATTGTTTCAAAGGCAGATTAAAAAAATCAAATATCCATGGTCACAATATTTTTTTATAATTATTCAAAGTTCAAATATTGACAAAATAAGTAAAAATTACGAAAATTGAGTTAGATATTTTGAGTTAGAAATTAATAAATTTTTTTATTTTTAAAACTAAGTATTGAAAATGTAATACAAGATTATTCATAAGTTTGTATATTTTTATAAAAAAAAAAAATGTCTTCAAGCAAACCAAATTAAATTTGCTGTTTATGCTGTTGAAATGTTGAGACCTAGTAAAAGATTTTTTCTTTTAAGTAAGCACATTAAAAAATTAATTGTAGATTCTAATATAAAATATTATATAAATAATAATTGTATAAGAAAAACGATTCTGAGCGAAAACGGTCAGTCGGTCTATGATATTACTAAGTATATTTGATGATATTAAGGTGAATAAAGTAATTTATATATAAGCTATTTACGTGGAATCTTGTTTTAAATTCTCAATCTTTAGCTAAAAAAGTTGAAAATTTTATAAATTATTGCATTTAGAATTTGATAAAATTTGTCAAAATTCGATCCTTAAGTGCTTATAAATTAAAATTGTACCTATGTATTTTTGACATTTTTCAACTGCTATTGTAACAATATTTTAGGAGCCTTGCATTAAATTTTCACGCTTTTTTACCCAACAAATAAAATTGTATTGATATTTATAGAAAAAAACTTAAATGATAACTGACAATGTCCGTAAACAACTCAAAAAGGATCAAAATATTTTCATCAATTTATGGTATTCAGTCGTACAGAAAATGAAAATATAAACATTCAGTAAAATTTTCATGTATCTACAGTAGTTCGTTTTGGAATAACAACAAAATAACAATTTCGTTTTTGGCTCGACCTAAGAAGCGACGCATCCAGGCAACATCTCAAAATCCACAAAGTTGCATGTTGGACTTAAGAGTTATCCATAAAATCCGAGGAATCTCGACCTTTGACAATACTGGAAGGTCTTTGAGAAAGAGTTTCCAGGTATGAACTAGATCTGCTGGTAAAGGATCGTCCCATCCCTGTTCTGCTTTCCAAATGTGTTTTGAATGAAAAATTACTGGAGCAAAGAATCCGATCGGATCGAAGATTGTCTCAATGGTGGATAACACAGATCGTTTAGTGACAGCCTTGGACACCGGGTGGACGTCAAACCCCAAAATGTTATTGATGGGATCCCATCGGATTCCTAAGACTTTAATCATACACCCTTCTTTGTCATTAAAATTGATCACATCGGAAGCCCGGTAATCTGCAGGAATCTTTGATAGCACTCAAGGCGAGTTGCTCGACCATTTTTTCAGCTCAAGCGCAGATCGGCCCAACACGGCTATTAAGTCCGACTGTACTTTAGATAGTAGTTCCTCAGTGTCGGCCCCCCCAAACAAATGTCGTCAACAAAGGTCTGATACTTCATGCCATCTCGGACTTCCGGGAAGTCATTGCAGTCATTATCAGCGATGTCCATCAGTACGCGTAATGCCAGGAAGGGGTACAATTGGCTCCGTAGGTGACGGTGTTGAGTTGGTATTCTCTCAACTCCTCCAATGGTGATGATCGCCAAAGTATGTGTTGGAAGAGGCGGTATTCCGAGGATTTGCTAGAATAATTATTAATAAAATGTTTGGTATTTTTAATATTAAAAACCAAACTCGAGTGTTCCTAATGTTCCGACTGCAGTCAATGATTTGCTCCATTCTAAATACAAAAAAGATATCGATGACCCTGGACTTGATGTTTCTAGTGATGTCAATGATTTAGATTTTGGTGATTTTAACTCAAATCCTAGAAGACCTATTCTAAAAGTAGGTATGTATTTTATTAACATTTGACCCAATACTGGCATTATATTGTTTGTTTTAATTTTAATATCACATGCAAGTAATTTTCTTCGCTTAATTGTTCTATTAGTATTGCTTTTTATATTGCTTATTTAGAATTTCCCTAAAAAGAAAATTGGTTCACAAAATCGCTTATTCTCAGCTGGATTTTATAAGAATTTTGAATGGCTAGAATACAGTATTAATAAAGATTCTGCTCTTTGCTGCGTTTGCCGCATGTTTTCCAGTGAATTTGGAAATGCTGAAGATACATTTACAAAAGTTGGGTTCTATAATTGGAAAAATGCAAGTTACATTATTAATTTTATTGTTTAATTAATTATAATAATTATTAATTTTATTTCCAGCTCTCTTATAGATTGAAATCACATGCTTCTACGACTAACCATTTAGTTTGTCTTTCAAGAATAAATGAATATAAATTTAGTAAAAAAAAATGGTTCAGTGTTATCAAGATGTCAAGTGTTATCACAATTAAGTTCTCAACATTAGCAACAAATAACAATAAATCGTAATTATTCAACACATTTGATTGATATAGCCTTGTACTTCTTGGCCAAACAAGGGATTTCTTTTAGGGGTCATGATGAAAAATATGATTCAAACATTCAAAGTTAGCATTCATAAATAACTATTATTTTATTTATTTCCAATTATCATTTGTGATTTATAACTTCTAGGCAATTTTAAAGAAATGTGCATACTTTTCTCAAAATATGACAATGAATTTGAAGAAATGTACTTGGAAAAATTTAACCTTACTAGCTGTGCAATACAAGACAATTTAATAAAATTGTGTGCTGATCAGGTCAAACGATTAATTTTAAATGATCTAGCTGATGTTGGTTTTTTCTCTATTATGTGATATGAAGCAAGGTATACATATTTGTTGCTATTTATTAAAATTATTATTTACAAATAAAAATTTAAATAATCATGTAATGTTTGTATAATAATAAAGTAACCGAAGTCTGTCATTAACTATGTTTGATTTGATTGTCTAGGTGTTTTAGAGAAGAACAACTATCAATGTGCATGAGATAGGTAGTTGGTTTAGAAGTACATGAACGGTTTATTGGGTTTGTTAATGTTTCTAGTGGCCAGAATGCTAGTAGTATTGTAACTGCTATAAACAATGTTTTTAAACTCCAACAAATTGACACCAAATCATTGAGTATCATTGCGCGATCGTATGATGGAGCATATGTGATGTCAGGAAAACTCAATGGTGTTCAAGCCAAAATAAAAGAAATACATCCGTGTGAAATTTATACACATTCTATGGCACATCGACTCAACTTAGTTGTGATAGATTTTTGTAAAAATATTAAGGAATGTTTATCTACAATAATATACTAATTTCAAATTTATATTAGTTGTTATTTATCTTTATTTAATTATGTTTAGAGTGCACGCAATGTATTCAATGTATTAGAGGCTGTATATTGTAACGGTACACAATTACCATTACAATTTAATGAAAGTGAAATACGTGTCGCCATCTAGCAACGCTCAAGTCACTCGGTCTTTCAAAGTCTTCGACTTGGCGAATTTTGCACCGGGACTTGGGCTTACACCCGTACAAAATCCAACTGACCCAGGAGCTCAAAATTAATGACCATAGACAACGCCGTTTGTTCGCTGACTGGATTTCGGAGCGTTTGGAAGAAGACCCCAATTTCGGCAGAAAAATCATCTTTAGTGACGAAGCGCATTTTTGGATGAATGGCTATGTAAACAAACAAAATTGCCGTATATGGAGCGATGGCAATCCACATAAGGTTCACTAGGTAACAATGCATCCACAAAAAGTTACGGTTTGGTGTGGATTTTGGGCTGGTGGCATCATTGATCCGTATTTTTTTGAAAACGACGTTGTTGAGGCCACAACCGTCAATGGTGAGCGTTACAGAACAATGTTAACAAATTTCTTTTTCCCCAAAATGAACGATATGGACGTGGACGATATGTGGTTTCAACAAGATGGCGCTACGTGCCATACATCGAACGCCACGATAGCCATTCTGAGAGACAAATTTGAGGGTATGGTTATCTCTCGCCATGGTGATTTTGACCAAGGAATTGGCCCCCGAGATCGTGTGATTTGACCCCATTAGATTTTTTCTTGTGGGGTTTCTTGAAGTCGCAGGTCTATGCTAATAAGCCACAATCGACAGATGACCTGAAATTAAACATAACCCAGGCCATCGCTCAAATTCAACCAGATCTATGCGGCAGGGTTATTGCAAATTGGACCACTCGGATTCGTGCCACTGTGAGAAGCCGTGGTGGACATTTGAATGATATTATATTTAAAACGTAATTGGCATACTTTGAACTTTAAAATAAAAAAATAATTTCGTTAATACCTCACACACAGCTTGTTTTATTTCATTTCAACATCGGTCCGCTCTTATTGAAAAACCTCTTATTATTAAATACATAAATATTATATAAAATACCTCTTATTATTAAATACATAAATATTATATAAAATACCTCTTATTATTAAATACATAAATATTATATAAAATACCTCTTGTAATGACTGTTCTTGTTTAAGAAAGTTTATGAATTTCCAAATCGTTACATGTGCAAGTGCACAGTTAAACGCATGATACCAACCTTCAACAGCGTTATTGGTCCGTGGTTGATGTTTAATTACTGAATCATAACAGTTCCACATACAAAAATCAAACGGGGCGAGGGTCTCCGGTTGTTACGATTTCTTCGCCCTATCCATGTATCTTCAAAATAATTGATTTTTGGAGATAATAGTTCTTCATTTTCCAAAAAATAAGTTGAATCTATAAGTTCTTGGAAAGTTCGAATAACATTAATTGTTGGAATAAACGCCAAAGCACTCTACGATCGTATTTGCATAGAAAATTCTATCACCATACATTTGTTGTAAATCACAACTTTGAATTTTCCGCCATAAACATTGTTGAAAATGAAAAAAACAACCTTTAATTTCTGTTGTAGGAAATTCATCTTTACAAGCTGATATGAAGGCCATTTCAAAATCAACCATTATTCGTTGGGGTCTTAAACTGGAAACTACAGATTTTTTACGCTATCAGAACTTCAATATATGAATCTTTAGAACGATCTACCATTAATATATATACCAGATGAAAACTTTGTTTATTTTTTGTACCATGTATAGTGTAAAGTTGTGAAAAAAATTTTGGCACTGTACGAAATGTGCCGTCACCAAACCAACTCGAGCATTCTTTTAACATATTTAAATTTTCTAAAGTGGAAAATATTAATATACATTTTTGAATTTTACTATCGTAAAATAAAAACATGTCACCTTTGTTTGTTACAGAATATTCACCAGAAATTATTAAATCACCAACATTTACTGGATTAGCTGGAGGTTTTTGTTGTTTAATCCTTTCTCGTCGAATTGTTTTGGATATTTTTTCTATGTTCGGTAATTGACCAATTATAGATGTCGGGAGAGTTTCAACTGCCCGACTTACTAAATTTCTGGGAGTTAATACAGACGTTTTTGCTTCTTCTTTTATATTTGTAATAATTTCTTTAATTTTTACGTTAGCAATATCTGGTGAGTGTGAGTAATGAACAGATTCTTTTATTATATCCCCTAAAATTAAATTAAAAATTAAAAAAGAGCTAATTTAGTTAAGTTGTATTAATTTGATTTATGTATATTATGTTAAGACGTTATAAAATTTAAAATTTATTATAAATGTCAACGTTTTGTAATGTGTAGATTCTATGGTTAATTTTTAGTAAATGATACAACTAAATCCAGGCCTTAATAATTAATAATATAATAATTACCTATTTCTTCTCGAGTGGTTGTATAGCATGAAGTACATTTGTATGTTTTGTACTCAGAACAACGTCAAATGAATTTGTTCACACCTTCTTTATAGAGCGTATGAAGATATCCATTATGCAATAATAATTTGTTGCCTTTTTGACTTATAATAAATTGTAGAGACATTTTTAAATCTAAATAGTGAAACTGGAACTAGGTTAATCGGTACAAGCTGTGTGTCTATACTGACACACTGTCGTATCGATACAGTCGTTACCTCGATAAAATCGTTTATCATGGTTTGTAATCGCACTCGTAATCTTGAAAAATATATCAGATAATACAAATTGGTCAGTGTGACAGTGTAATATTGTGATTAGTTATTTTTGCCTTTCGGATTATTTTCTAAACATTATTACTAGAAAATGTACTTACTTCAGTAATCACTTTAGACATCAGTTTTTTATCTTTTTTTAATAATTGTAGTTATAAAAAAATCAATATTAATATAAATTATTTTCATGGGATATGTTTCCATTAAAGAAATTTTTAACAGGAGATATTTTGTACTGGAGATACCGATAGTGTTGTATCTTATACCATGGCTTAAATATACAAGGTTATTGCACATAGCCATTATTGTTATCAAATAAAATAAAATGGCAGCGTAAGCACAGAACAAACAGAAGGGAATCTTATTTCATTTAACATAGGCTCTTATGGGAGATGATAAAACCACGTCCGACATTTCTAAAATTTAAACGTGCTGCCACGTACCGGGAATTTCTCTTTTTTCTTTATATTGTGCGGCACTGTTTATTCGTTCAAATTTCTAATATATTATTATATTCAAACAATCAAACCGATTTTTTTTAAGAAATTGCATTTTTACCATTTACCTAAGTACAGAATCTAAGAAAAACAAAAACTATGCATATTTTATGGAAATTAATAATAAAATATGTGGAATTGCAGATTAACAGTGTAGCCACAAACCACAGCAAACTTTAAAAAAAGGGAATTTCTCGGTACGTAGCAGCACGTTTAAAATCTAGAAATGTCGGACGGTTTTTCGATGAGCCTTAAGATTCCCTTCTGTTTGTTCTGTGGCGTAAGGGTCATGATTCTTTATCAATTATTGTTATCACTTAACTATATAATGTAAACATAATATTTAACTAATGCTGTAATGCATAATATTGTAATATTTTGTAATGTATTTAATGTTGGATCATTACCAAGTAGGATTTATTAATTTATTATACACTGTTTACCTTTTTTTTCAACTCAACTACTCAACTAAATAAGTCATATTAATAAAGGTGAGGGATAATGAATGTGTAAAGGACTAGAGAACATAATTCCAATTATTATAGCCTAAAAAAAATGTTATAAACTAATAATATATTTCTTGTTGTCTATTGTTGTAAATTTAATTTATTATAATAAAAGTATAACTGAAAACAACTATTACCTTTTGAAAGCACATTTTTTTATCCCCATTCTTCTTTTTAATGTCAACAAATTCAAAAATCTATATTAAGTTTGTAGTTTAAGCCACTTGTTACAAATTTTGTTCTTACATGATATGCAAAGAATAATTAAAATAAACTCTTAACAACGACAGTTTGTTAATGTCACATTAATAATGTGGAATGAACTCATTCATGGATATGAGGGAACAAATGTTAATGGTTTGTTGTGACTACTAGCAATATATTAATAGGATATTTTATTTTTACATATTTTCAATATTGTATATTAATTCTGAGAATTAGTAATCTATAATATATTATATTGTTTACAATTTGAATGGACAAATAAAATTAGAATCAAATAAATGTTTAATATAGGTACACATGGTAATATTTCAGCTGTTATAATAGCTTTTATTTTCAATTATTCATTAAGTAGTGTAAACTTATAAGTACCTATGTCTGGATTAGTGAATACATAGTTTCATGCAGGGTCTAAAATTGTGTGTAGTACGACACACTGTGTGTAGTGTGAAATATGAAATTAAATGTGTGTTATGGCCAGTTATAACTAGTAACTTTTTTACATTTTCAAATTTTTTCTCCATAAATTGAAAAATTAAAATTGGGAGATAGTTATAGCCGCAAGGCTGGGCATTAACAAGTTAAAAAGTTAATTTTATTTTAACTTATTAACTTAACTTTTAACTTACTAAATGTCTTTCTTAATTAACGTGAAATTAATGAGTACATTTTTCATTTTAAAAAGTAAGTTAATTTATATTGTTTTTAATTTAATTATATTTTACTATTTCAATTTTTTTTCGTTTTCATGTCAAAAAATATGTACCGTAAATTGTTTAAAGTTAAAATCATTCGAATCTAACTTATATGGAAATACTGTATAAAGTATAAACTATATTCTATAATTTAGTTTTGGGTTGGAAAAAAGTAGTAAGCTAGCGTTGTAAAACAAATTAACTTTTCTTTAACTTAATAAAAAGTTAACAAATAGTGTTTATTAACTTTTAACTTAACTGAGTTAACCTATAGTTAAATTAACTTTTAACTTTTAACTTTTTGTTATTGGTGCATATTAACTTAACTTAACTGAGTTAAAAAAAATCATTAACTTGCCCAGCCTTAGTTATAGGTATTAATTTTATGTACTTATACCATCCTTGTTATCAGTATTTTGATTCTTTATTTATTTTAGGTTTAATATAAAGTGTGTAGTACGAAAAAAAGAATATTTTAGCATCTGGTTTCATAATAAATAAATAGGCATAATATATGATTGTATGATGTATTTATTACAAATATAAAACAATTTATTGCAAACAAATCAAGCAATAAGTACAATATTAATATACAAGACAATCGTTTTAATTATAGTATACAAATTAAAGAAAATATTTGTTACACTCGGTATAGTAACAGTTTAGTATAATATACTGCATGAATGATAAATATGTTAACATTTTGAATATGCCGCCAATTCATATAATATACAGCCAATCAAAACATCGCCCCTTACGCTGCCATTTTAATTTCTTAACAAGATAAAACGATGTAGTGGGGGTACTACTGCAATAACCCTGTATATTTAAGCCATGTCTTATACAATTGACTAGGATGCTAAGGATAAATATGTACTTTAAATTGGGACATCTTTAAAAACGTTATTTTATTATACACAATTACAGAATGTCGGACGAATGTGCGACATGTCATCTTTGATATCTAAACTACAAAGGAAAGTGTTGCACTTTATTATATATCACAGATATCATGTATATTGAATAGACGTATACCGTATAATAGTGTATTGGTGTTATTGTACCAATATGTATATTTTAATATTAATTGTTATTTTTAGAAATATAATGGTGAAAGATTCCCCATGCTATCTTATAAATATAATATTATAGGATCAGCAGGTGACACAACGCGATACACTAGGTTGAGGAAAGTAGGTATCCGTCAATTAACAACATAAGGTTACCGAATATGATTATACGGGGTTTCATCGATTCCGCCAGACCTTTTTATACTAGGGGATAAGGTATATCGATTCCGCCAGTACAGGTAGTCTAAAAACAACCTATCGATTCCGCCAGGGGAAAAAAAACCCCAAACGACAATTATTATAGTAAATTGTTAATTGTAATGGTAGGTTTATTAATAAATTATGAAGCTAAAAAAATTAATCATTTGCATTTCATTAGTTTGGCATCATCACATTATAAAAAATAATGCTGTACAACTTAAAACTATATTTTTTTTGTGTAGGTATGTATATTATATATTGTATATAAACAAATAATAATATTGTACAACTTTTGACATTTGACAACATCATATATGTAATATGTATATAATGTAGGTACCACGAATTAAGATATACAGGATACGAAACGACGTGCCTTATCAGTAATATATTTGAAGCTCTGACCTTCTCATCTTGCGGCCAGACACTTAGCGCTTGAAGAGGATACCGGTAGAATAAGGAACTAATTCAATATATATAATAAGTAAAATGTATTTTTTTGACTATACCTACTTTAACACTTTATTACTATAAAACAAATAGTTATTAGCAAATACTATAAACGTATATAGTATTTGTTATTAGTAAATTAGTTATTACTTAATACTTACCAAACTGAAATGAAAACAAGTTCAACAGCTTAAAAAATCAAATATTTTAGGTTTAACATGTATAAATGAATTATAAATTTTAAATATAGGCAGTAAATAACAATAAATACATTACAGTTACAGTTAATTTGCAGATAATTTTGATAGCTTTTTCTTCACCTTATTTGTTGTTTTCTTCTCTTTGTTATGCATAAATGTGAACTGCCTCATTCTCATCGTCAAATATGATGTGAAAATATATTCAATAATATCAGATTTATGTTCATTACATGGAAAAGGGATTGTGTAGTTATTGTTAAAGAAATGTTCAACAGTATCATCAAAAACATTTGGACTATTGGCATTAATTGCAAATGATGTTTCAATGAGTCTTACTAAAATAAAAAAATTACTATCCGGATGAATTAAGAATCCTTTAGACTTAAGGTGGACTAGTTGAGCTGCATTGGATACAGATGAATTCCCTTCAATATTTTTAATACCTGATAAGCACACTTCACATGTAGTTTTCTTCATCAACTTTCTTGCTAAATATCTTAATTAATAAAAATAAAATAATATGTTAGTAAAATTTAAAACAGAATTCTGTAAGATTGTTTTAATATGAATAGAAAGGACATTAATCTAATAAGTAGATAAATATAAGTAGGTAATATAACGAAAAAAAATTTTTTTTTGTTTGTTTACCCAGCCAAATAATATACAACACAGTTAAATGTTCCGTCATCATTAAAGTCAGTGTCTTTGAAGATATCATCCATGTCCCATCTACCTTCCTCAACAATGTCATCAATATAAGTCTTTAATTTAAATATTTTATTTTCTCTGACATATGACTCATCATTTTCATTCATGGCATTCTTTAAATCACTTATTGTTATTACTGGCGCATAATCTTTATCTGACAAATAATTTACATAATTTTCAATTCAATTTATACATTTGGCTTAGTAGCATTTTTATATTTTATGTTAAGGTACCTGAAGAAATTGTACAATTACCACTTTTGGGTGGTTTAACTAGTGAATAAACTGATAGTAGTCGATAAAGCTGGAGAAAGTTTGGAGTGGAAGGATGGTCATTTGGACCTGATGACTGCCTAATGATTCCAAAAAATTTCTGTAATAGAAATATATGCAATCAAAGAATTATGTATAATATCAAATATGTATACATTATAGTTATTTTACTAGTTTGTAAGAATCTTATATTTTATAAAATGTAGGTATACATATTTTGTTACTGCTTATCTATGTATGTTTTAAAAATTGGAAACAAGTCGGGTCACTTTTTAGTGCGTTTTATGCTTTGGTTGATAATAAATATTACATTAAGTATTAATCTTTTAGTTAGAGTTTTTAACAACCCATTAATTAAACATTAAAATAGCTTACTTCTAAAGCATCTTGGTTTAGTTTTGAAGTCAAAACATAGTTAAACCCACAATCGTTTAACAAAAATGTTACCAAATCAATGGTAGATTTTAATGTTATTCGTAAGGACTCTGCAGTACTTTTTGTAAGAAATTCCTTTTCTTGAATAAGTCCTTGTTGAAAATTTTTTTCCCATTCATCCAACCATATCAAACTTTGATTTAAAATCTTTAAAATTAATTTCAGTTATAAGAATTTTTACTAATGCGCCTTATTAAAACATAACATCCTACTCACATGACTTAATTTGTATAAAGTATGAAAACACAAATTTACAATTATACCACATAATATAATAAACATTGAATGTTAACTAAAACTGCACGTCTACCACAAATTAAGGTATATCTTTATACAATATTTCAATATTTGTAAGAATAGATACTTTTAAAAATTAATCACATACCTATAATAAACAATAAACATTGAATGTATTAAACTACTACTACATAGACATTTCAAACATTTGAATGTTAGTAATATAATTTAAAACAAAAATACAAAATAAATTTATCGGTAGTCACTAGACATTCAATCAAATTTACTCATTTTTCAAATAGCCCAAATAACAAAAAAATATTTTATAAAACACATAGGTACATATATTTAAAAAAACCTTAAAATCAAATTTAGTTAAACTAAAACTGCTACAGTATTAAAATGTATATTACATAGTTAACAATTAAGGATTTTAGCATACAAATATCCACAGGTATATGACATAACAAAAAACCTCTAGATCCTTGCTGTTTTTTCTAATTCCTTCAGCAGGAAATTTTCTGTTCATTGCGTCAAACATATTATTTAATAAAATTGTAAAATGTTGAGTTTCTAATGAATCTTTAAGTCCATAGCAATTTTGTGTACGATAATATTCAATACCCACCGCCATTGAATTACTAAAAATCTATTGAGACATAGTATATTAGTATAAGTAGGTCAGTTGTAAGTAGTAACTAATGAGTTGTATAAAATATTATAATTCTGCCAAAATTTACTTGGGTTGCAAACTTGACCTTCATTTTGGTCAAATTATTTAACTCTATGTGATTTCTAGTAACCTTGGGACATATTTTCAACATGTTTTTCGAGTCATTTTCAAAAACATGACAGTAATGGTCCCATTTTATAAACATCTTCGATGGATGAAGCTAAAAATAATATAGATTTTAAAAATAAATTGTTCATATTATAATTAATCACTGCATTTGTATGATTATTTTGTATTCTTGCCTTCAATTGTTTTTGTTGAAATAATCGATTTCTTATGTTTTTAATAGTATGAGGTGCATCAATAAAAACATATATATTTCTTTTATCATCATATGGATTGATAAAAAAATGTTTTAAATCTGATCGCTTTCCACTAATTCCTAATTCTTTAACTAATGTTTTATTCGTGGATGCACCATCACAAGTGAGTGCCATGACTTGTAACCCTGCATCTTCCAACAAAAGTATGGCTTTGATCACTAACTGTACTAAATCAATCCCTGTTTTAAAATAAGATTAATATAAAAGTTGAAATAAATATTTATTAAATAATATTTTATTGAACATCATGAAATGTAACCAAACCTTTTACTGGACCTTTAGAGGCAAAAATGGCTATAGGTTGAGTAATATTATCTGCCAGACTCTGCCACATGAAAACAAGGCCATGGTCAGCTAGTTCTGGACTTCCAACTTTACTCTCAATTTCCCCTCCAAAATCTTCCTGACCACTGTAGGATAATGTACGAGTTGTAAC
This sequence comes from Macrosiphum euphorbiae, assembly GCA_949089665.1. Taxonomy (NCBI): domain Eukaryota; kingdom Metazoa; phylum Arthropoda; class Insecta; order Hemiptera; family Aphididae; genus Macrosiphum; species Macrosiphum euphorbiae. The sequence goes on from CARXXK010000002.1 coordinate 59,789,860, forward strand.
ACTAAGACTTGTCCTTAAGAAAATTTCATCTAAAAGGAGAACTCCTTTTTTTTGCTGTTCACTTTTTTCTTCAAATTTTTTTTTCAACAACTTAAAAAATCCCATATCGAATCCACACTCATGCTTGACCGCTAATAAATGTGTTCGAATAGTTTTAGTGCATGGTAATGGTAATAAGTTTTGCTGTCGTAAAAAGTTATAACCCGATGGAGAACTGCAAAAAACATTGTTAAAAATCAACACAATAGATTAACAACTATGGTAGTAATGATAATTATAATTTGTAATTACCGTATCTGAAACAAAAGACAAAGAATCATCCAACTATCTGAGTAACGCCTATTTTTTTTATTTTTAAACCTTGCTGCTTCAAAAATTTCATGTAATAAGGTTGATTGACATTTAGGAATTTCTGAGTTGTTGATTACTTTTGTCAATATACTATTTGATATTTCATTCATCTGATTTTGTACAGCATTCAAATCTATTTGTAGCTGAGAAATTTTTATATTTGCTCTTCTAACTTGTTGTCTGTTATATATTTTAGTGCGTATTAATTTTTGTAATCTTTGTTTTTTAGATGGTGAAAAAAAAATTTTAATTCCTTTTTTATTTGATAATTGTGCTTGTTTTTTTCTAATAGAGAATTTCAGTCGTGTGCACCACAAACAAATGGAACTGAAAATAAAAATACATATTTTTAAAGACATTAGTTTATTATGTAACTGGAACACATCAGATTTGTATTAGCACTTGCCTTTTTTCAAGTATTATTTTTGAACATTTTGTATGTTTCCAATAACCATTCATAGTTTGATATTGGTAACCAAACGACGCTTTGATATTTGGGTATTTACTAATTAAAACTGCTCCATAACAAACATTTATACCATCAAGAGTTTTAATAAAATCTTCTATATCTTTAATACTTAAAACTTTATGGGATGCCATTGGAAATAATGTTTGTTGTTGTTCAGGGGAGATATTTTCATTAAAAACTTGAATTATAATCAGTGAATCTATAATTAAGATTAATAATCAAATAAACTAATAGTTAAATTCTAATTTATAATGTATTATATTCAATATGAAAAATTAGTCTTTAAAAAAAGGTTACATTACCTTGAGTAATTATTAATTGTTTTTCTATAGTACGTTGGTAGTTAGAATTATAACGCCCTAATTTAAAATAAGATATAGTTAACTTTTTATTGGATTCATTAAAAGAGATATCTTGGAACCACATCGAAGGCAATTGAACAACAGGACTTTTTTCAGATGTTAATATGTAGAATATAGGTTCCTATAACATTTCAGTATATTTACAATGATTTTATTATAAGAAAAATTTCTTATTTAATATCAATAATATTACTCACATAAGGAATATTCTGAGAACATGTAGCATTAGGAAAAATTGTGTTATCTCTTATTTGATTTTGACTTGTAGAAATATTGATCTAATAAAATATAACTTTTATAATTTTTATTACGGTTAATATACATTTTAAAATACACTTTAAACATACATAAGAAATATCTTGAAAACAAGAATCATCAGAAGTCATTGAAATTTCATTTCTTTTATTTTGACACATATATTCGTTGTTCTAAATAATAAAATTAATAATTTTCATTAAGGTAAGCATGAAATTTAAAGTACACATCATTATGCTTACATAAGAATTATCTTGAAAACAAGAATCATCAGAAGACATTGAAATTTCATTTCTTTTATTTTGACACATATATTCGTTGTTCTAAATAATAAAATTTATAATTTTCATTAAGGTAAGCATGAATTTTAAAGTACACATCATTATGCTTACATAAGAATTATCTTGAAAACATGAATCATTAAAAGATGAGATTTCACTACTTTTATCATCTTGACACATAGGAACATCATTCTGTAATTTAATGTTGGGATATAGTTCTGGTAGTTGTATGTAGTACCTAAAGTATCTCATTTAATAAATACTTACATGGGATATGATCTGACTCGATGAATCTGTTTTTATTGATTTAACTGCTGTAGAGGGTTCTTTTTCGTTTTGAAGATTTAAGACAGGTATAGCTCCAGGTTTCAAACGGGGCCTTTTTAAACATATCTTAAATAGAGAAATAGAGAGATGTCAAATGTCAACTATTGATTTGAGTGTAGTTATTATAATATTATGATTGATTTTGACAATAATTCCAAAATTCCAAAATAAGTATGTTTCTACTTACAGAATATTTGCTGTTTCCTTCACCTGATACCCAAGTATCTATTATATCATTCTCTAGAAAATGATCCCCACATATTCTAGATCTCTTATTTAAAGTTTTTCCCAATGACCTTTCCCAACTATCATGTGAAATTGTAGGAATACGAAACCTTGATTTAGATGTCCCTAAACAATTATCAACACAACATTTGTCCAAACGAGCCATCGAAAATAATTAAAACTAACTTTAAGTATTAATAATTGAGTGATACTTTTTAAGTTAATAATCATAACGATAACAATAAACAAAATATGTACCCATATCAATCTGTCATTTTCTTTTAAATTTCGAGGGAAAAATAATATCTTAATTCGTGATTCAAAATGAGCGGGTGATTAAATTAACTGATTATGTCTCGAGATCGCGCTAGTAGTCTGGCCGCAATGTGAGAAGGTGCGGGTTTCACTTATCACAAGTTCGTTTCGTATCCTGTATATCTTAATTCGTGGTAGGTACACATGATAAAAATGTTATCAAATGTTATTTGAATTTTTTTGTATATTTAATATTGTATTGTATTAATTATTAATTTATTTTTAATATTTAAATTAATTGTTGAATTATTTTGTAGATATATTATTATTATCATAACAGAAATAGCTAGGTATAGACAGCTGCAGCAGGTTGACGTAAAAATTGGTGGGTGGCGGAATCGATAGGTTGTTTTTAGAATACCTGAACTGGCGGAGTCGATACTGGCGGAATCGATGCTACATTGGCGGAATCGATAGGTCCCCGATTTTACTTTATTAGATGCGTTTTCACAGATAAATTACTTTCAGTAATTGTTGCGCCAGAATAGTTCATACGATTTTGTAGTCGACTACTCCGACTCGCATAACTAGTCTCGAGGTGGGTGACCAAATAACAGAGTATAATACAACGCAGACTGTATAATATAATAATGAGTGTATTAATCAATATAAATACCGATAAAATAATAAGCAAATAAGGGCGCCCAATAATGTAATAACATGTATAACAAAATAATAATATGATCAATTGATCAATACACAAAAACAATAATTGAAATACGATAATAGATATTAAATTTATTGTGTTGTTTAATTAATCAATCTTTAAGTAAGTACCTACTTATTCATAATAATATTAAATATTAATTCTTATTTGAAGTAAACTGTATGTATGGACTATGGATTAATAATGAAATGCATATTTACAGAAATGACTTCAAAAAGTACTATGATAAAAAGACAAAAGAAAAAAAGCAACAATTATTGTTCCGTATTTGGATGCTTCTCTTACTATTCAACTAACGAGGATATTAGTTTTCATCTTATACCGAAAAGCAACGACCCAAAAGTGTTGCTAAAAAACAAATGGGGACAAGAAGAACTAGTTGACCGCCGTAGAATGTGGGCTATTTTATTACTGTTTTCGAAAGAAGCATTATTGAAAAAACATATTGTAGTTTGTTCAAAACATTTTACCTCAGAGGATTTTCTTACCTTCAGGTTAGTAACATGTAGTTACTATTTATTTTTATGGTGTTAAAATGAATAGATTATTTTTTTTAATATTTTATTTGTAAGTTGATGAATAATCTACCTAATTGAATAATGAATATTTTTAAATTACCTAGGAAGTTGAACATTGTATGGCAAAGCACATTTTTAATAATTATTTTCAAATATCTTTATAATACATTAGGTAGTTGTTTGTATGAAATATTGAAGTTCACTGTATTCATACTATGTGTTACTTATTATACATATTTTTAATATGTAGTACTATTTTCCTTTCAGTGTTAAGTTAGTATAAAATATAGGAATATAGTTGGAACAACTTTATCTACTTGCAGTTTATATTATTATTGGTAATAATTATTATATGTATAAAAAATAATTTACTTTTTTAGGATAAAATAACAAACGCAAACGTCTTAAACCTATGGCAATTCCATCACAAAATTTAACCAAGTCTTCTGTATTGCTTCATTCGCCCAAGAAAAGATCATATCCTAAAAACAAATGTTCACCAATAAACCAACTAGAATCAGAATGTGAAGTGAGTGAATTTTTATCATTGACATTACATTTCATTTTAATAATGACAAATATAAATATAATTATTTTACATTTTAGTTGCTTGTGCTAAATTCAGATGTGGATGAGAGCTGTTTGGAGTTTGTTGGGCAAACAATGCCAGACGATTCTAATGAAAATTACCATGTTAATACTTTGGAGTGTAATGTACAAGATAACATAACTGCTAATACAATTCTCAGAGAACAGGAATACAAATAGCAATTGGAGATTTAAAAACTTCATTTCTATCATTCATAGACACAGTAAAAAAACTGAATACCATGACTGGCATTTGTTCTTTTGAAATTTTAAATGAGATAATAGCCTTACATATGACATATTTTCCAGATAAAAGACAACATACATTATGTCTTAAAGAACGCATTGTTATGGTATTTGTTAAATTCAAGCAAGGTTTATCTTTTGCAATTTTGAGTATTTTATTCAATGATTTTTCTGCAGAAAGTTGTAGACTAACTTATAATTCTTTGATTCCTCAACTGGCATATATATTTAAATCTTTGATCTATTGGCCTTCTAGGCAAGAAAATTCAAATAATACACCCCATTGTTTTGAACAGTTTAAAGATGTGCTAGTTGTATTAGACTGTACAGAAATATCATTGCAAAAGACCTAAATGTTTGACTTGCCGTATAAAGTGCTATAGTAACTACAAGTCTACATTTACATTAAAATTGTTGATAGGAATTTCTCCAAGTGGTCTTATAACATATATCAGTAAGCCATATGGTGGTAGGGCTTCTGATAAAGCCATATTTGAGCAAAGCAATCTTATTGAATTAATGCAAAAGCCTGATGCTGTTATGGTTGACAAAGGTTTTTTGATTGATGATATTTGTAAAAAAAAATATATAACTATAATAAGACCACCTTTCCTTAAAAATCAAAAGCAATTTTCTATGGAAGATGCTTTGTTGTCTAAAAATATCGCTAAAGCTAGAGTTCACATTGAACGAATTAATCAGCGAATAAAAACGTTTAATATTTTTTGTCATACCTTTCCATGGGCTCATATACATTTAGCTTCGGACATAATGACAATAATAGGTGGTTTATGCAATATAAGCCCACCAATATTTTCATCAGACAAATTTAAAAAATAATATGTACAATTTAATATAATATGTATAATTTAATATAATATAATATATTATAATAATTGTATATAATATTTAAAATGTTAGTTTCACTCACATCCTACTTAATTTGTAATTAAGAACATTTTAATGTTAACTAATTTGTACGATGTGATGTGAGCGAAACGCGTACTCTTAGAAGACGGGACCGCCGTACCGCGGGCCCGGACGAGAACATTTTAAAACATGCTACGCCAGCTCATTTAACCATTGATTTGCGCATGCGTGTGGACTTGGCGTGTGATTTTCAATTCATGCATCGGCTGGCTATCGTGAATATTAAAACACTAATTTGGAGACTATAGCCAAATACGAAGCGTCGGTCACATTGATGAACGTAAATTATATTGTAAAACAAAAAAAGGTTAACCGTTCGGCCATTTGAATACTTGGGCAAACGACGGTGGTCGGTTTGCGCAACAGGTACAAAATTAGGTATACAGCCAAGTAAAATGGACTTACGTTATCCTTAAGTATTTTGTAGTATACTCTATTCCACGAGAGTTGACCCACTTGCGAGCATGCTTACTGAGCCGCCGGCAGTGTTGCTGTTTTCGAGACTATAAAATAAGTTATAGTGGTCGACAAAAAAAGCTAGATATGGCTAAATTAATGTTTTTTAATATAATCTACCTATGAAGGCCAATAAAATGCCAACATTTATAAATGTTTTTTTTTTTTTTTTTCCGTAGTGTTTTTGTTGTGAAATGATAAGCTTAGGTCTATTATATTTCTATTAAATCTCCAAGGAGGTAGCTTTAATTCTGTGTTTTGGATTATATTATTGATGGTAGTTTCGTTTTTTTTAATAAAATCTTGTTGTCTTTCATATAGTGGATTGAAATGAGATGCAATTATTGGCTGTACCTGAAAGGTTTTTTTTATGATTTTATTGTATACGGGATTATCTTGATGTTTGGACATTTTTATTATGTACTTGGTTTCGAGATGTTTTCTTCTTAATGAGAGGGGTGGTTCGCCAGCCATGCAAAGTAAGCTTGTGACTGGGCTACTTTTAAATGCACCTAAAGTTAAACGAATGGCGTAATTTTGGATTGTATTTAACATTTGTAAAGTTCTATAATTAGCCGATCCGTAAACTATAGAACCGTAATCGATTTTAGATCTAATTATGGATTTGTATATTTTAAATAGACTGTCTGAATCACAACCCCAATCAGTATGAGCTAATGTTTTTAATATTTTCATTGATTTGAGCGTACGGGTTTTTAACTATTTGATGTGCCTTCACCAGTTGAGTTTTTTATCGAATATTAAACCTAGAATTTTAACATTGTCGCTATAGTCGAGCGTTTTATTTTCAAATTGGATATTCGGTTTCACTATTTTCCTTTGGTGGGTGAATAGTATACATTTAGTTTTATTTGGAGAGAAAGAGAAACCGGTTTCGAGGCTCCATTTACTAAGCTTATCGAGTGTGAGTTGTAATTGGTTTTTAATTGAACTTACATTTTTTCCTTTACAATAGATCAGTGCATCGTCAGCAAAAAGTTTTATCATTGTGGGTGGCGGTACTTGTGTTGTCATTTCATTAATTGCGATAAGGAATAGTGTTACGCTAATTGATGAGCCTTGTACTACACCATTTTCATTTGCAAATGGATCCGATAGTGTACTTTTAATTTTAACTTGAAAAGTTCTTTCTCGTATATGGTTGTTTATGAATTTGAGCATGTTTCCATGAATGTTCAGTTTTTGTATTATTTTTAAAACCCGGTGTCTCCAAACGGTGTCGTAAGCTTTTTTTAGATCCAGGCTGACAAGTATTATGTTTTGTTTGTTTACTAATGCATCGGCGATGTCGGTGTGTAAGCTGACCAGAATATCATTTGTAGATCTATTTTTTCGAAAGCCGTGTTGGTGGGGTGACAGCAAATTATGTTTTTCAAGATACCATATGAGTCTGTTATTCACCATTTTTTCTATAATTTTACTCATCGTATTTAGCAATGATATGGGCCGGTACCCTTCAGTGGTGTGCTGGTCTTGATTCAAGTCCATGGACGAATGGCAAAACATCTGGACCAATTGCAATAATAATAAACTAAGAGAAATAAAGCAATCAGTATTACCCTGGCCCAAACCATTCATAATGTCCAGAAGGGACGAGGTAATCCTAGTCCGCCTGCGGATAGGTCACACCCGCATGACGCACGGTTACCTCATGGCCAAAGAGGACCCTCCCACATGCCCTACATGTGGAACTCTAATGTCAGTCAAACATATTATCCTCCTTGAATGTCACCAGGTCAATGAAACACGTATCCAACAGGAACTTCCGGGGACCCTATATGAGATACTTGCACCCACTCCAGAGGCGTCCGAAAAACTTATCAACTTCGTAAACAGAACAGAACTGCGGCACCTCATTTAATATTATTTAAAAAATGTATATATTATATAAGATTATACATTAAGTATAGTATAAGTTAAATCATTAAGTAACTAATTTAATTGTGTTTTAATGTAACGTAATATTGTAAACCCTATGATTAATGTAACACAGGCTAATAACCTTGCAGTTGATGCCTTTAAAAATTAATAAAAAAAAAAAAAAAAAAATGCCAACAAAAAATAAAATGTATTTAATGCATATTAAATTATAAAATATATTGGTATCACAATTATTGTGATTACAATTGATTACAATTTTACAGTACAATAATTAAGACAATTATAGTGATTAAAATATTAAATGTTTAGGTAGGTATAAGGTAGGTAAAAAACAAAATTAAAAAAAAAAAAAAATAACATGTCAGTCTTTTATATAATATTATGTAGAAGACTAGATTAATACATTTTTAAAACATGAAACCTAAGTATTTAAAACAACGAAATAAGGTAGGTGAATTTTTCATCAATAAATATTATAACCATAAACAATACCTACTAGTTTAATACTTTTAAAAAAAAAATTAAACATAATACACATAGGTATCTTTTAAAGTATATTGAGATCTAAGTGAGCATCTACGATACATACAAAGTTCATGATAAATGATAACAATTTATGAATATTAAATATCTTTATTATAATATAAAATTATATCATTTTAATGACCAATAGCTAGAAAAAGCCAAGTTTCAATGAAAAATAAGCTAGAATATAGGCTATTGGCTAAAAGCTATAATTCGTAGCTAGACGGGTTTCTAAATAAGCTAGATCTAGCCATACAATGACTAAAGCTATGTCCTAGCTGGTTTGCACGCATGCGGGGAAAAACAAAATTGCTTGTATTTCGCCGCATGCGGGCAACGCATCGCGTGCAGAACAGCATGGTCAGTATATAAAACGCACGCACTCGCCCGCACTATACTCTATTCCAAACCGAAACTGAACCGCTTTCGCGCACGCAGACTGAGCCGCTGAACAGTGCCGACCCCTCATGCGATGGCTATGCTTTCTGTGATTGGCGGACAGTGATCGCCGGCCGTCGTCGGACGTCGGACGCCCGTGTCAAGACTCCCACTGATGTCCGGATTGTGGTGGAAATGCGCGGAAAAAACATGTTTTGGTCAGCCGAGTGGTTCACTCTTAGATGGAACAGAGTATAGCTAGGACACAGGGTAAGACGGCAACACTGTCCGTGCGCCGGGACATTCAGACCACCCGAGTAGGAGACCGGTGGTCTGTGATTGGTCTACGGGAGTGTAGTGTTCGGCGATCTGCATTGCTCGTAGAAGTAAGCATCTGATATTGGCGACGATCACCACTAGCGCTCCAAAGACGTGCTGGCCTACGCGGCCGCGACCAATTTTCGACGAGCGAGTAGGTCAACTATCGTTCAATACTTCCACTGTCGACCATTCACTATCACTCTTCACTCTTGACTATTTTTCGCCAGAAGTTCTGGTCGGTTATTGACTCGATGTCAGCTAAACATCGCGTCAGCATAATATATATTTCATATTTTTCGTTACTCGGCATACTAGCCTTGCTAGACGTAGGGAGTAATGTATGATGTCGATGACGACATGTTCGTTACAATAGTGTATAGTACGGCTTGCCACGTTCACTACTGGTTCCGAGATTCTCCACAATTTGTATTCGTTGTTACAGGAATCGTGCGAATCTCTTCAGGAAAAAATAGAAACAGAATGTGTATATGGTCGGCAATGAACGTTTTACATCACTTTTTTACAGGTTAGGTCTATCGGTGCGGGCTTGACGGCGTCAATAATTCAAGATAATTTAGTTTGTAAAATTAATGCGGCGAAGTTTTTTTCGGTTCTCGTTGACGAAACTACCGATATATCACGCATAGAGCAATTGACTCTTTGTATTAGATATCTAGATTCAGTAGAGACAACTGATACTATTAATTATGTTTTACATGAAGACTTTTTACAATTTGTACCTGGTCAAAACCTAGCTTCTGTAATAATAAATTCATTACAAGCACTTGGAATCAACGATAAATATAGGGTCGGTCAGGATTATTTGAAATTTGAAAGAACCCATTGTTGAAACTTTGGAAGAATTACAATTAGTTCAAGACATATCAAAAGCACTTTAATTTTATCGAGCAATAATTACTAGTGAATTTATATTAAGTATGGTTACATCAAATACTCTGTTTTCAATGACACTGCCACTATGTAAAAATTTACAATCTGTTAGTTGAGACTTAGTAGAAGCTGTAGAACACACCGAAACAATACTAAATGAATTAATTCATTTACGTGAAAATATTGATACCTAGTATATTTGATGATATTTTTGAAAAATCTGAACTTCTTTTAAAATCTATTGATGGTGCAGAAAATATTAAAATTCCTAGAATAATAGCTTGTCAAAAAAATCGTGTGAATATTAATACTAATTGTCCGAAAACATATTTTCGTATCATCACTACACTTTTTACTTCCCAATAAATGCATTAATTCTGAATTAGAAGCAAATGATTTCGAATTGTACTCAGAGTTTTTAGATTTGGATGCACTTTTAAATGAGTTAAAACTTTGGAAAAGAAAATGGTGTGATAAACCAATAGTAGAGCGATCTCCTGAAATGCTTGAAGCATTATCAAATTGTAATCAAACTTTTTTTCCAAATATTTCATTTTTATTAAAAGTTCTAGCAACTTTACCAGTAACTATGACAACACCAGAAAGAACTTTTTCGATGCTGATAAGAATAAAAAATTACTTAAGAAATGCAACTGGAGAAGAAAGATTGACTGACCTAGCATTACTCAGTGTACATAGGAATATTGTTGTAGATCCAGAAGAAGTTATTAATCGTTTTTCAAATGAAAAACAAAGAAATATAGAGTTTTTTGTATAAATATTTTCAAAATTAAATGCATAGAATTAAGTTTAATAATTATTTTAAAATCTATCAATAAAAATATTTAAATGTAAATTTCATTAATTTATATTTTAATATTATTATTTAAAAACAAATTATATTTATATTATTAGTAATATTATGAACTTAATGCTATGTTAAATTACCTAAATAAAATATTATAATAAAATTAGAATAGGTACATATTTTTAGCTTAACCCCCCCCCCCCCCCGAAATTAATTTCCTGTTACGGCCTTGTAGTAAGTATTAATTGATGTATTCCTGATCAATAAAAAAATATAAAACTGGTTGTCAAATATGACCAACTATCTATAACGAGTAACGACCAATCATTTTGATTAACACGTTGACACAAGCCCGCCGGCGACCCAAGTGATGTCTTTTATTGTGAAGCCATTTGGGTCGCCGGCGACCTAAATCATATTATTAATGTGACGCCACTTGGGTCGCGGGCTGCCAAATTTAACATCAACATTAAATGTATCTAGTTCTTTACGGCTTGGAGAGAACAATATTTCAATTGGACCATGGCGTAGACAAGACGATTTTGATCATTTTTTAAAAAAAAAAAACAATAAAATCCTTCAACTTTAATACATTTATATTTTATACAAAAAAATTTGAAATTTGAATTTCTAAGAGTATTACATAGTAGTATAAAACGTTAAAATTTAAATTTAAAAAATAAAGAGGTACCATAGATAAATTGATAAAAAAAAATTCACTTTAAATTACTTTAAATTAAAAATATAATATACAAAAATGTAACAAAATTTTATTCATACATTTTGTTTTTTTAAATGGTCTTGAAAACATTGTATGCAAACCGATGGTTTTGATGGTAAAAGGTTGTTACTTTCTTAGCCTTGTTTAAAGCTTCCCTAGAAATAATAAATTAAAAATCAAAAATTCATATTAATTTAAAAAAATTTAATTTGAACTTACTTGTATCCTAGTTCTTTTGAAAATGTTGTATAGCATTCAATACATCTTTTTCTTTTTTTTCTGTTCCTTGAACATTTTTCTTCTGTCTCTTCGAGCTTATGGTTTTTTATTTGTCGTCTTTTAAATCTATTTTCAAGAGGTTGTTCAGAATTTGAAACACGTAAAGATGTAGGTTCTAATTCAAGGAGTTTATCTACAAGCACTTCACGAAATTTATGCATGGTAAGTTTATTTCTAAAATTTTGTTCATTATATATAATTTGAGAATTTACTACAAATGTATTTAAAATTATCTCAGTTGCTACTTTGTGATACCACCGAACATTCTTTCTCATAGGAGTGCAGTAAGACGCTAACTGATCCGATAAATCAATTCTTGCTTTTCGGGCATTATAGAATAATATTATATCTGGTTTAAATATATCTTCATGATTCCTATTTTTTTCCCAGTGTTTGTCATATTTAATTGATGTCGCGTTGAAAGTAAGTGAATGTCGCGTTTATCTTTAAATTTAAATACTACTAGATCTTCTCCTACTCTAATATCTCTCCGAAAAATATAACTTTTAGATTTTAATTAACTTGTTCTAATGAAACCCAATTGCATGTACTACAATCGCCATATAGTTATTATCTGTTTTATTTTGTCATTAATAATGATTATTTCACACTATATTTACGTAGACTTTGGATCAATCTGTATCCACCATTCATTATTTAACTCAATTTATATATATATATATACTACTACACTAATATAACTTTATTTAAAACAAAAATAACCATCTCTTTACATCACAATTATGGCTCATAATAATATATTATTTAATAATTTTCTATCAAAACAATACCTAAATGATAAAATATTCGTTCATGAATTAAAAAACAAAATAAATAACATAGACACAAGTTTTAATTTAATCAACATGAATATCCGTAGTATAAATAAACACATAACTGACTTATCTTGTTTAATTAAAGTAATTGGAAATCATGTTCATATTATCTCATTATCTGAAGCCTGGCTAAATAAACATTTTGATAAAAAGTTCGCATCTCTAAATAATTACCAAATAATCCATACAAATAATAACATTAACAAAAGTGACCGAGTTGTTCTGTTCATTAGAAACGATTGCATCTTTACATACAAAGAAGTAATATTCTCCGAAGCTAACTGTTTAATAACGAATATAAAAATAAACGAGCACAACTACTGTATAGTATCATTATACAGATCCCAAATGGTAATAGTAACATCTTTTTAGAACAGTTACAAAATCTCCTACCTAATTTAATACATGATAATAAGAATATGAACATAGTTTTCTGTGGTGACATAAATATTAACTTACTAAACAATGATAATCTAACTAATAACTACGTTAGTTTAATGTCACACTATGGATTTACCTCATTTGTTAACTCTCCAACCCGTGTCTGGGATGGGGGTGAATCGTGCATTGACCACATATTCATAAAAACAATAAATAACTTCAATATTGATAATGCTGTCATATTAGAATCAACAATCACAGATCACTTTCCTTCGTTTATTCAAATAATTCCTAAAACTATTTTAAAAAATAAAAGTAAAAAATCTGTAAATGAATCAGATTTTTATAAATCATTCAACAAAAGTACCTTTAAATCGCTAATAAAAAAGGTGCAATGGCAAAATATGCTTAATCTAAGTTCTTCTGATAAAACAATTGAATCATATACTAATATAATAAAAAACACAGCAGAAAAGGCGTATAATAATTCAACACGCAAAAGCATATTTAAAATAAAACCTTGGATCACAACCGAAATACTGAATAGCATAAAAGAAAGAGATATATTACACGCCCAGTCGAGGAAAAAGCCGTACGATCTACAATTAAAGGAAAAATTTAAAAAATGTAGAAATTATTTAAATAGTGCCATCAAAAAAGCTAAATTTGATTTTTACGGTGAAAAAATTAAAAAATGTAATAACGACCCCAAATTGATATGGAAAACTATTAAAGAAGCCACACAAGGTCATCCGAATACTAAAATAAAAACTTTACATATAGATATAAATAATACTACATACACAAATAAAACGCAACCTTTTAAAATAGCAGAACATTTCAATGAATATTTTGCGAATATAACCTCAAATAATGCAAACAATTACATTAATACAACCGAAAGTTCCGTAGGCAATATAGATCCATTATTACCTCTCCAATCTCTATACATAAGGAAAACTAATTTAAGTGAAATAAAAAACATAATTTCGTCCTTAAAAAATGGTACAGCTCCAGGCTATGACAAAATTTCAACAGACATGATTAAATTACTTGATGACAGGGCTCTTGAACCATTAGTACTTATAATAAACAACATAATTAATACAGGAGTAGTCCCAGCTAGTTTCAAATTGGCAATAATAACTCCGATCTATAAAAAAGGTAATCCATGTAAAGCAGAAAATTATAGGTCAATAAGTCTCTTATCAAATTTCTCTAAGATATTTGAGAGAGTAATTAAATCGAGACTAGCCAATTACCTAGAAGAAAATAAAATCCTACCCCCATCACAATTTGGTTTCAGAAAAGGTCTTAACACTGAAGGTGCTATTAACAGCTTAACGCAATCAATTCATCACGCATTGGACTCTAAAAAAAAAGTAATCGGTATATTTATGGATTTAAGTAAAGCCTTCGACTCTGTTTGCCATAGTAAACTAATCTACTACCTAGACAAAATTGGCATCAAATACAATGCATTAAATTTATTTAAATCTTATTTAGAACACAGAACTCACAAAGTCCAAATAGACAATGTTATAAGCTCCTGTAAAACAATGTCCTTAGGAGTACCGCAAGGCACAGTACTATCCCCATTATTATACATTATATACTTCGCTGGTTTATCGAACCTACAAATTGATGGTAGCCTATACTCTTATGCAGATGATACAGCTTTACTGATATCTGATAACACTTGGGACTCAGTAACAAAAAAAGCAGAAAAATCCTTAAAAAAAGTCGTTACTTGGTTTTCAAACCATAATTTAACTCTTAATAATAACAAAACGGTCTTTATAACATTTTCAAATACCTCAAGAACATCACCAAACTTTTTTACTTTAAGGACTCATGCCCAAAATTGTAATCAGAATATACGATGTAATTGCCCTATCATTCAAAGGACTAATCAAACCAAATACTTTGGAGTTACATTCGACCAACATCTACGTTGGAACGTACATACAACTGAACTTAATTTAAAATTACGAAAACTGTATGCCTTTTATAATATGGCTAAACACTTTCTTAACACACATTGGTTAAAAAATACTTACTTTGCCCTATCACAGTCCATAATAGAATATGGTATTGTGGCTTGGGGAGGAGCTCCTCTAACATATACAAACAACTTACAAGTAGCCCAAAACACCACTTTAAAAATTATATTTCACAAACCTAGACTTCAACCTACAAAACAATTATACTCAGACACTAAACTACTATCCATTAAAAAATTATACCATAAAAAAACTTTATTCTACCTCTTTAAAAATAATCTAGCACAAACAGCCACACATAATCATAATACAAGATCTGAAAATCTAATATTTCCCAAAATAAACACATCTAAATATTATAACAGCTATCTCATAACGGGCTTGAAACTATATGAAAGGCTCCCTCCTATTATAACAAACTGTGATAAATTTAAAAATTTTAAATTTCTTATAAAGAGATGGTTATTACACAATGAACCAGCTATATGACTGTATTTTATCTACTGTAAAGTTATTTATTTTTGTATTATACCTCGTTATATACTATCCTATTTTGCTCATATAATAATTTTTGTTTTGTTTTCTATAACTACTAGCGGCAATGATATTTATCATTATATTCTTCATAATTTATTTTACTATTATATTCGTTCATTTAATTAACTAAATTTTCTTTTATTCTCTTAGAGACTCTCGCCCATCAAAACAAGGAACTTATCCTTAGTGTTGGGCGAAGCAATTTAATCACAAATATGTATATATCTTCTGTTTCAAACAATTATTGCTGAATAAAGTATTTATTATTATTATTATTATTACTATATCGTAAAAAACGTCTTTTTTTTTAAGAGTTCCAGCCAAATGAGTGTTTTGCCTTAAAAGTGTTTCCGCTAGTGGAACAGACGTATAAAAATTATCAGTGACCATAGTACGCCCATCGTTCAGATCATTTTCACACAAAGAAGTTACTATTGTTTCACTCAACGCTTCTCCGGGTTAGGATTGTTTTCCTTCGTATATAATAATTTTATACGTGTAACCATTAGTCCCACATACTTTGAAAAATTTTACTCCATATTTATGTGTTTTATTTGAAATGTACTGCCGAAAATTCAGTCTGCCTCAAAAAGGTATCATAAATTCATCTACCGCAATTATTTCTCCAGGTTTCTGTATATTTTTTACTAATTAATTTGCCATATTAAGTAATTTTCTTACTTTATATAAGAGATCGGCTTTGTCAGCAGTCTCATTGTCCTCAAAATGCCAAAACCTAAGAATGAATTCAAATTTATTCCGACTCATTGTTTTTGGTGCAACACCATTTTTATAACGTTCAGCTTTGCTCCAATAATCAGCTATCGAAGTCATTTTTACGAGTTCCATCCACATCAAAAGTCCTATACATTTTTCCATATAATTTTTGTTTATCGGATGCCAAAATGAAAATCTACTAGCACGTGTAATTTATTGAGTATTTAAAAATTGTCGAGCGTTTCTATTTGTTTCAATGACCATTAACTCAATTATTTCGTCGGTAAAAAATATTTTAAAATAATCCATAGGTCCCATTTCCTCGTCTAAAATGACAAGTGGCCCCGAATTCATGATATTATCTACAATTAACTGATTCTAAAAATATCAATTTTATTAAAATCTAACAACTGGATCTATTTTTATAAATGTAAACATAAACATTTACGACATACGATGTAAAAATAGTATGGCCTGACACGCGCTGATACGACTTGGGTCGCCCGCGCCGGCGGGCTTGTGGCAGTCAACGTGTTAAGAAAAATATTAACATATCTACATTTTTGGCTTTTATTCCGGACAGTCTGTCATAAACAATTATACCAGCTTCACTAAATATTCTTTCAGATAGGACCGAAGTGACAGGATCACATAAGATTTTTTAAATTGATTATTTGAATTTTTAGATTAATTTAATACTTATAGAATTTATAAGCCCAAGTTGGATTTATACATTTATAGGCCATTTATGACTATCGAAAACTATCGATTCTGGTAATCAAACTATCGATAAAAAACGATAGTTGTAAATATCGATAGTTATCAATAGCACCATAGATTTTTCTCCATCACTATTGACGTCTATATTCACTAATTTGTCGATCGAAGACAAGACGTACGGTCGTTGGTCGGAATCCGGAGAAACAAGCGTCTGGAGACGGCGCTTCTTATCAGCACTATTATTATCAACATCTCACTTTCATGGGAGTAGCCTTATCATATAATTGGTTGAAAACATTAGGATCGCGGGAGGCGAAGTTTTAAAACATGCTACGCCAGCTCATTTAACCATTGATCTGCGCATGTGTCCAGACTCGGCGTGTGATTTTCAAGTTTTTTTTATTTTCGGCTGGCTATCGTGTATGCGCATTGCGCATGTGTAAGATTATAATAATTGATATTTGATAATATGATTAGATTATATTATTATATTTATATTAGGTAGGTTAGGTTAATCTGTGCTATTACTAATTAATAATTATTAATTTCTTTTCAATGTTAAAAATATTTATTTTGTCGCCTTTAACTTACAGACTATAGTAAAATAGTAAATACTAAAAATATTAATAAGTACTCCATTAATACTTTATAAAATTAAAATTAAAATACGTGTAATAAGTGTGTTAACAATTAAGTACCTACTCTTTACTTTACTAAAGTATCTCTTACATAATATTTAGATGTCAAACTATTTATTTAAAAAAAAATAAACCTTAAAACATGTGTTGATTAGCTGTTTTATTTATTATATTATCATCGAGTTATGTGTTGAGCCTAATACTTTATTTATTTCTACACAGCGTGTTAAAGAATGTGGAGTTTTATATTTCTTTTCAGGTAATCTACTTTAACTTACTTTATTTGTGTAACCGTGTTCTTGTACTAGTCTCCACTTTGGAGTTCTTCTTGCTGTCAAATTGTTTCTTCCTCCTATTTGTGTTGTTCGTCTAGCCCTTGCAGTGGGCCGAATTCCGATTCTTTTATTTTATTTGAATTTTGAATTTTTCAATTTAGGGTTTAACCCAGAGTTTTTTCCAAAAGTCTCCAAAGCTGAACAAAGTCCTGCGTGTGTTTTTACATTATTTTCCATTGATTTTACAAAACTTTTTATGGCTGGTAGAAAGTATGCTTTGTCTGAATCAAAAGCACGTTACATTTTATCAACACACCCATCAAACTATCATTAAATTTTGGCAAACACCTTCCAGACTAATATAAGTATTATCTGATTTGCAGTTGTCATTAGTTATGATTTAGTCAATGGATTTCTGGATATTGATTTTTCCCAAGTACTTTTCTAGAACTTAAATGTTGTGTTATACTACTCTAATGTTAAAATATCCAGTTCATTATTTGTAGTAGGATAAAGTATTTTTCTTCCGTATGAAATACATTTAGAATAATCCACTGCATCGGCATTGAATGGAAACAATCCACATTTTAGAAAACCATTTGTTATTGAACTAGTTTGAACTGAATTGAATGATTCCTTGAAATAATTTACAAAATTAGTTTTTTAATGGGATTTCCTGTTATATTGTTTTTCCAAACAACACTTTTCCAACTTGATTTAGTGGTTTAAATAAAGCAACTTCACACGGTTGCATTATGTACTATTAGGAGGCAAGTAGTATAAAATAATGTTATTAGCAGCAAAAAATCAGCAAGTTCAAAATTTAGTTGACTTTTATGACCATCAAGGGACAATATCACTGGGAATTGTATATTATTTTTAACCAGCCATAAAAAAAATGATTTGAAATGTATTCATAGAATGTGCTACTCACCATCCACGCAGTCAGATCTTCCAAACACCCAATCCTCAAGACACGTTGAAAATATTGATGTTGACATCGTTTATAAGGGTATAATACTATTGGCGATGGAACACTACCAATAGCTAAGTATGTACATAACACAGTAACACACTGTTTTTCGTGTCCCTGGGTAATTTCATAAAAATCTTTTATGTCTTTAAGAGCTAAAACTACATGATTTGGGACATGTTTGTAGACCAGTTTTATTAGAGTTAAAAATTATAATACATCATGACAGTTTTGATTTATAACTTATGAATCCAACTTAGTAAACCAATCAGGATTTCTTTTTAAAAATATCTTCGTCAATTTATCCCCTGGTCTTGAATCTTTAAACGGTGTAACCCGTGGAACATCTTTAATATACTTTTATACTGCATATCTTACATCATAATCCCTCAAAGGAAATCCAAGTGTGGCATTGTTTAAGATCCAATTTTTTATTTCAGATTCCTCATAAAAATTTAAAATTAACTATTACCAATTTTCCTAATTAAAGGAGATTTCCCAGATTATTGTATTGACAATGTAGATTTAGGTATTCCATATACAGTGCACCTTTATTAATTGATAATGTTGCATCTTTTATATATTTTATGCTGATTCCAGGTCTTCAACAAAATATTTGAATATATTTGTTATCCTGAAAAATATTATATAGGTAAAAACCATAGCCATAATAACTATGACAGTTCATGACGGTCAAACTTTTAAACATTCCCGCCAAAGCACCAAGCCTTATCTCCAATCCATATCACTAATCCTTGTCACAAATTTTAAACTTTTGTCTTACAATCTTTGCGACTTCTATAATTCCAAAGACTTTGTCTCCAAAATCGGTACCCACTCTCAGCGAGTCCAACAGGTCCCGAGTTTCGCTTAGAGCTAGTTATAAATAAAGTATAAATTACCCGCATAATATAGGGAATTTAAATGTGCTATTGTATTTTGAAATGGTAATTAATACATAATAAATTATAACAAGTATTAGGTAAACTAAATTAATGCAAAGTAATTTACTAGAGTTGGGCCGATACAGATAAACGATATCAATATCGGCCGATATTGGTACTATCGGTTTATCCAGTATAAAATATCGGATCGGTTATCGGTTTTATATCGGAAATATAAATCGGAATATCGGATATTGGAAAAAAGTGTTATTGGTTGTTTCAAAAAAAAAAAAAAAAACGATTTTGGTTGTATATTATTGTTTTAAATGTATTACTTATTTTAAATATACTATTATTTTTAAATTATTAAGCTCTGTTACGAAATTACACATAAATAATTATTATCACACCTTAACTTTTTTATAACAATAATAATAATAATAATATATTACATACATTTTTTTTTATAAATTATTAAGTATCGTTAATGTTGAACAAACGACATATTAAATGTATTATTATTTTAAGAAAAATCAAAAAACACAAGTTGAGAAGTAAATATAATGTTATTTATAATAATTCGGTTAAATATCCAAAACCAGATTACCTTGTAATGAAACGCAATTGGTTGGTAATAATTTGTTTTTATTGATATAATATATTGTAAACCAATGTGCTCATTATCTCAATGAGGTACAAGAAATATGTTTTGTATGACATTATTTTCTTTTAGACAAATTTTAATTATACTCCTCAGAGTTTACAATAAAAATAGTTATCGGGATTACATAAAGAGGTGGGAATATGAATATTTACACTCACGGTTTGGTGGAAATAGTCTGGTATGACAAGCTCAGCTCGGACGGTGGCTTGTTGATACAAAATTAGCAATAGCGGCTCAGTGATCCCTTACAGGTGATTCTACTGGCGAATACGGCTTACAGCTGTTGTAGGACGGCAATTGGCACGGCTCGGATGGTGGCTTGGCGACTAACAACGGTTATGGGTAACGTCCGGACTATGGATGACTGCTCGTCTCTGGAACGTGACTCAATGACAGCAACTGGCTCGGCTCTGGTGGCGGCGTGCTGTGGTAGGTATCTCTGCAGGATGTCCGCGGATTAGTGTGACGACACTTATTCTGACGGCTCACTGTGGCGATACTGGGAATGCCGGTTCAGACTATGTACACATCCGTGTATAACGAGTGGTGTGCTCGTCCGGCTTGTGCAGTCTGGGGCAAGTGCTGTTGAGCGTATAACAATCAGTGTCCGTGTATAACGAGTTGGTTAGACTCGTCCGGCTCACTGATGTGTTATACTCAGCGGGGAGTTGGATGATTTGGCTGTATTTTCTGGGTGGTATATATAATACTCGGGCCCTCTTCTTGCTGATTAAAACGTATAAACGGTTTTCAGTAATTTAAATGTTTTTTGTGCAATTTAAAACCCATGAAAAAGGGGAATTGCATTGTTGATGACCTGCTGGTTTTTATGGTATTTTCCAACGGGTTTTAAGTTGCGGGGTTTTGTCATAAAATGCTTTCTTTCCTCGGGCGGCGTGCCGGCGAAATGGAAGTTGTGGTGTTTGCGCGTTCTAGTGAGCGCCGTGACCGACTGGTTTGGGTGTTCCGCGCGTAATTACGGCGCGAGAGCGCGTTGCGGTAGTCTGTATGCGATCAGTGACTACTTGGCGAGAGTGCCCCACGTGAACGGGGGGGGGGGGGGGCGTTCGGTTTTGTCTCGTTACATAGTCGCCTTTTTTTCGGCAACGCGTTTTTTCTGTTCGGTCGTTAGGTACTTGTCAATATTGGTGTGTTCGATTTTATTGATTGAGTGTTGATTTTGGATTTTCCCCAACGGGATTTGTACGGAGAAGTTCATTTTGGTTTTCTGCCTATGGGGGGAATTGTGTTAGTTTAATTTATTTACAATATTTATTGGTTAGATTCACAAACATATAGATTAGTTACATTTCTTTGATACATTTTTTTTTTTTTTTTTTATTTTTATTTATTTTAAATTTGTCATTGTTATTCAGTAGTGACCCTGACCAGAGTTGGGGGGTTTACTTCATGATATTACTTCACATTTTGATAATTGTATGTTCGGCGTCTTCCAGAGGTGTCTTGTACCGTGACAGTGTTGTTGTTGTGTACTTCACATATCTGGTATGGTCCATGATACAGAAGGAACAGTTTGTGAGTCTCCCGATCCTCTGCAGATGATAACCGATGTTCTTTCACGAGGACTTTCATCCCGATGGTGTACTCAGGGAAGATTTTTCCGCGGTCTTTATATTTACTTTGGATTTGTGATTTTTTCTTAGTTCTTTTGATCACAATTTGTATGATGTCAGGTGTAGGATCCGTTATTGTGTACTTTGGAAATTATAATAATTGAGTTATGGATAATGGTGTATACTTTCCAAACATGATGAATTGTGGTGTGAATCCTGTAGTGGTGTGGGTAGTATTGTTGATCCAAAATTCCACATTGTCTAGCCAACGAAGCTAATTGGTATGTTGCTTGTGACAGTATGTTCGAAGCAACCTTCCTATCTCGCGGTTGGCGCGTTCGACAGGATTACTTTCGGGATGGTATATGGTAGTGTGAATGCTTTTGATTTGCAAGCCCTCCATGATTTTGGTCCATTTTTGGCTAGTGAACTGTTTTCCGTTGTCCGTAAGTATCTTTTTGAATAATCCCATGGTTGGTATGTATTCTCCGATGATTCTTTTGACTATTGTGTCAGTGGTAGCCTTCTTTAAAGGGTACAGTTTAATATATTTTGAAAACAGGTCGAGAATGGAAAGTATATATTTGCACCCACCTTGTCCCCTTGGTAACGGTCCCATGAGATCGGCGGATACCATCTCCAATGGCTTTCCGGGAGTAGCCTTAATGTTGGTCCCCTGGCTGTTATATTGTTTATTTTTGTTCGTTGACATAAATCACACGTCTTTATGATCCTTTTAACTGTTCTATACATGTTTTGAAATTGGTGGTTTTGTTGTAGTAACCGATAAGTTTTATAGGTACCGCAGTGTCCATATATCTGGTGGGTTTCAACTACAACGGTTGAACCAGTTCTTTTGGCACTAGAACTCTAGTTCGATTTTGTCTCGTTACAACCTGTTTTATGCCTGAGCTCAATTTATGTAATGCATTGCGGTATTTGAAGCTTAATCCGACTAATTCATAAAATTTACAAAAAAAAAAATTATAAAAGTTGTTAAGTTAAGGGGCCTCGCAATGGCATTGATTTAAGGAGAATCATTTAGGCAATTTCTAATCTCGTCGTCGCCACCCGAGATCTATGTGTTAGTCGTAAATAATTATTAGTGTGTGTGGCGTCCATGCGGGTCAATTGAAGCGGTGCGGAGAGCTCTCGCACACATGTCAATATATAATATTGTGATCATGAAAAAAATGTTTATTTTTCACTCGAACATACGATTGTAATTCCAACATTACGTCTCAACGATTATCCCGATTTTCATTCTGACAAAATATTCTTATTTTCCACAGTATGTACGAGGAATCGATCGAGGCACATTTTTAAAATTGTATTTAGTTAATTAAATATTTAAGTTGGAAATTGTGTACATTTTTTTAATTTTTCATACGAGATGTTTTTTCACGCAATTTACAAATTTTACCAAAGAGAGATGCAGTAAGTCTGTAAATAATAATATAGTCAAACAACAATAATAATATTGAATCAGTTAAATTTAAATTTTGTGAATACTAACCGTTTTTTTCTCTCAATGTAAAATTCTTCGCATTGATTTTGCCTCTTAGTTCTAATTTCTAATGTTTTTACTTGGTACTCAGTAAGTGATAATTTTTCTAGGTATGTACATTTATAATAAATTTTCAATTTCACTTTCAGTCATTTCTAAAAATGGGTCATGTGATACATTTCCATAATTTTCATCTGGTCCAAGGTTTATCTGAGACACTACAGATCGTTTAGGTGTTTTAAAAAAACAACTACGACTATTTTTTTTGCCAATTGTTCCTAACTTTCTTTTAATATAACTTTTAGTGAATTTTCCTGAACTTTTATCAGTAACATGTTTGTTGAATATAGATTGACGATTTGCACCTAGGTTGTATGATGTGACTGCTGCATTACATCAAAGTTCATAAGAACCTAAAAAATAATAAACAGCAATAATTCACCAATCTGATAACTTAATATATTTAACAAAATCAGATTTTTTTTTTTAAGATGGTAACTGAAATATATTAAAAAGGTACGTTTTTTTAATTCATTTGCATATGATTCACCATGCATAATTGATACTATTTTTATAGCGGCTGCCAAAACGAGAGATTCACCAATAGAGTGTGGTTTTTTGGTTAATTATATAAAATAAATTAAAATATGAAGCTTCTAATGAAGCAGCTAGAGCTTTTATAGGTGTTGAAGTAAAATTACGCATAGTATTTTTTTGAACTTTTATCGAATTTTCATACCTTTTAAAAAAGTCTTCCTCTTTATGTTGGAATGGAGGATATTTAGTTTAGTGACTAAACAATGTCGTTTTAGCTTTGATGGCTTCATACTTTCTGAAGCTAATCTTTCTAAACAAATAACATATTTTATCTCACCTTTTTCAACATCGAAAGTGAATCCAAACTTGATGTAACTGTCTTGGTATTTACGGTCCTTTTTATTTACTTTTTGGTTCAAAAATTCTCGACTGGTTTTTACATCTGGCGACATTTCTGATAGCTTACGAACTTAAGTTTCTATAACACTTTCATCATCACTATTCATCGGTCGTTTAGTTTAAAATGTATCCATATCGATGTTTTAGTTTATATATTACAAAATATTAAAATATTAAAAATATTAGTTTAAAATAATACAAAATACAAATAATTATTACAAACTATACAAAATTATAAGCATTAATAGGATTAACTCAACGGCTCGTACATGACTATCGGACTATTTCATTATAACCTTAAGATTAAAAAAAATTACTGATTAAATTCAATTAAAAAATAACCAATATACTGCTTGATTCAATAGAACTTGTTATCGCAACATTAAGATATGACATAATATTACGATTGATACAGCCATCGACGGCACAAAATAATTTTACTTTGTATAAAACTATGAAATAATATACATAATATAAAACTTTTTCATTTGGTGTAAAATTACTGGCGACCCACTAATAAAATTTCGCGACCCCCAGGTTACGCACCACTGATCTACAGCAACGTCAGAGAGGACTTTTTCTTGTCTTAAGAGACTTAAAAGCCATTTCCGTAGTACAATGACAAAGGTATTGACTTTTATTTACAAACATGATGTTTGGTTAAATTTATAAGTATAGTACATCTGTTAAATTATTTTAGACCCGTCTTAATAGACTCACAATGTTAGCAATCCATGGAGATGTGCCACTAACAGCTGAGGAAGTAGTGGACAATCTTGCAAAAAAGCTAAGAAAATTAGACTTTTTATTATAAAGAGCCCCCATTTTGTATTCTAGTAAACTTTCAGAGGGGGGGCTCATTGAAAATTCCTGGGAACGCCACTGTTAAGTACCTATATGATTAAAGTTAGTTCTAAATTTTTGTTATGTTTTAAATTTAGGTTTAACTGATTGGGGACCTATCGATTCCGCCAATGTAGCATCGATTCCGCCAGTATCGACTACGCCAGTTCAGGTATTCTAAAAACAACCTATCGATTCCGCCACGCACCAATTTCGCCTAGCTATTTCTGTTATGATAGTAATATATCTATAAAATAATTCAACAATTAATTTAAATATTAAAAATAAATTAATAATTAATACAATACAATAATAAATATCCAAAAAAATACAAATAAAATTTGAT
The DNA here is from genome assembly GCA_949089665.1 of Macrosiphum euphorbiae. Taxonomy (NCBI): domain Eukaryota; kingdom Metazoa; phylum Arthropoda; class Insecta; order Hemiptera; family Aphididae; genus Macrosiphum; species Macrosiphum euphorbiae. The sequence continues at coordinate 59,815,509 of CARXXK010000002.1, forward strand.
AATATTTTTATCATGTGTACCTACATTATAAACATATTACATATATTGACGCGGCTATGGCGGTGTTGGAAAGGTGTCCGCGGTGAGCCGGTCGCAATATGAAGTTGGTTTTGTAGTCGACAGCAACGAACACTCTTAAGACTAAGTACGAACAACACTTTTTGGTTTAGGTGGAAGTGGCCACAGGGGACGTTTATTGATATGCGCAATAAGAAATAAACGACAGTAATATACACAGAATATATGGACCCTACAGGAGTGTAGTTCGTGTTAGAGAACTCCAACTCCGGTAGCCCCTCGAACGCCCCCAACATATCTTCCTCGGTTATTTCGGCCGTGGGCTCTGATTGGTTTGGAGGCGCCTGGCTGGTAGATTGCTCCGGCTCCTTGGATTTTTTGTCCTTGGGGTCTACCTCCATCGCTGCCAGCGGTGTTGGTTCGAACGGGAGCGTGCTGGCCACTTCCGGGTCCGAGGTTGGTGCAGGTTGCTTGGCAAGCCGATATTGTTGGCTTGCCTTGCTTTCCCTGACCATCCTCTTCGCCTTCAGTTGCTGGAACTTCTTTTTGTTCCGTTCCCGCTGCGCCTCCGTTCTAGTTTTCACCGTCGGTACGGAGGGTACCCCCGTTGTCCTGGGTACCGTTGTCGGCTCCGCAGGTGTTACGGGGGAGGGTGCCACTGAGGTAGGGGTGGTTCCCGGTGGTGGTGGCCTCGTCAACGACGGGGTGCGGCTACTGGATGTTGATGTTGTTCCGCGCGGCCGCAGCCTCCGTTCTATGTCCGCTGTGCGGTCCGCCCAGCCCCGTTGATAGATGGCCGCCCGCAATGGGTACTGCAGAAGTTGGCGGTTCGACATAATCGCGACCTGGGCGGCTGTTCGCGGCTCATCCTGGCCCCCAGACACCAGCCCCAGCCGCTGAATTAGGTCGGCCACCTGCTGCCACTTCTCCTGCTGTTGGCTGGTCATGTTGTCTGTAAATGATGGTAAGTACAGAGAAATGTTTATTTAATTTTGCCCTATTGGTGCACGTTTCAGACATGACACATGTATTTTTCGCGGCGGTTGTTGGTCGGTTAGAAAGACTCCTTTACCGACCTGCTTCGCTAGCCTTACCGGTCCCCACCATTTTGGTGCGAACCCGGCATGAAAATCTTTATGTGCCTTAGATAAGTGGTGTGCTCTGTAGTAGACTACGAACTTCACCGGTATGCCGGTGTTCGCGCTTGGTTTTACCACTACCTGTTTGTCTAGAATACGTTTTTCCCGCTCTACCCTCTTTCCAGTGATTTTTCGATGTGTACCGGCTCGTCTTTAGACAGCGCCTAATCTCCGGGTATCTTGCACTCCCTGCCAAAGACAAGGACCACGGGTGGGTAGCATGTCTGATCGTTACACCTGTTCCGTATCGAAAATAGAATTGAAGGTAGTTTTGTGTCCCAAGATTTATGTTTGCCCTCGATAAGTTGTGCAAGTAAACCTTTTTTAAATCCTGATTACGGCGTTCGACTGGGTTGGTAGACTGGCGTCGTCCAACCCTGTGCATCCAGCGTTCTAATGCGTTTATCATACCAATTTTTCCTGTTGTTTTTGGGTGCCGTCCGAGTCTACAATGTGCCCTAAAAATGAAATTTCGCGAAGACCGATTTTACATTTTTTTGTGTTGCACGTTAATCCGAATCTCTTGAGGCGCTCGAGAACTTTGTCTAGGTGGGCCTGGTGTTCGTACTCGTCCCTTGGGAATACTATAATATCATCTAGGTAAACTTGTACGAAATCATCCTGGTACCCCCTCATGACCTCGTTCATGAGTCTCACGAAAGTCATTGGACTATTTTTTAGACCGAAGGGGAGGACTCTGAACTGAAATAGACCTCTACGTGTTCGGAAAGCCGTGTTTTTCGCGCATTTTCGTGTAGTGGAACTTGCCAGTACCCCGACCTAAGGTCAAAAATGCTGAAAATTTTCGCGCCCCTCATTTTCCTAATCATTTTGTTGAGATCTGGCATTGGGTACGCGTCGGATTCCGTTACGTCGTTAAGCCGCCTGTAGTCGACACAGAGACAAAATGTTCCGTCTTTTTTCTTTGCCAATACTACGGGTGCGGCCCACGGTGAGGTGCTTGGTTCTTCGAGCCCCTGGAGTTCCATATCGCGCACCATATCGTCGATAGCAGTTTGTTTCTGCTGCGGATATGGGTATGCTTTGAGCGCGATCGGTGATGGGTCTTTTAGCATAATTTCGTGTTCAATTAATTTGGTACGTCCTACTTTTTCGCTGAATAGTATTTATTTAATATCTTGGTTAGTCTCGCGCGTGTTTCGGTGTCGTTTCCAAATTCTAATTGTGACAAGTCGGGACTAGTGGCGGGTGGTTGTGGTTTCCCTTTCCAGCATGTCGACGTACGAATTTGCCTACCCATGTGAATTGTGCATGCGGCGTAATCCCAAGAGAAACTTTAGAACTCCTGACAGTTTTGGTTTTTTCCAATAACACTCTACTTTGGTTGGTGATTGTTCTTCACTCTTTCGGTGTACAAACATTAAAAATGCCAAACCATGTTTACAACCACCTATAAAATGTTAATTTACAAAATGTGTATTGGAGAGATACTTAATATAATGTCACCTAAGGAAGCTGCACAATCTTGGCATATTGAGTTCATATTGAGTTCCATGTCATTTCACATTTATAGTATGGAAAATTAACATTAATTTAGTTGATATCCATTTGGCAATACTTATTCAGGGCTAAACATTGATTTGCCTACTTTGATTGGATGTTTATTAAATATTTGCATGCTATGTACATTAATAAAATTGAAAAAAAAATAATATTGAAATATTGTCATATGGAAAATGGTTATAAATATATTTGGTGATAAATTAAAGGGTCTACGACTATTAGTTTTTGAGTGAATCTGACAAAATCAAATTGCCCTTTTCCTGACGCATTTGAAAATCACTTGAATTTCTTACTTTTGATTCACAAGGCTCCAATCAATTTTGTTTTATTTTAACACTTTTTGAACTATTTTTTTAAATTTGTAATTTTTGACGTAATTTTAATAAATTTAAATTCATTTGAATATGGGTTAGTTTTGATTATGATGACTTTTTATTGGGAAAAAAATCTTGTAAAAGTAATGCAGGGTTCCTCATAAGTTTCTCAGAAATTAAAAATAGTCACAATTCTTTTTTTAGAAATTACGGTTCTAATTATAAATAAAAAGGTGGGCTAGTGGGTGTCGCTCTGCTGTACAGTAGGTTACAAGTGGGTCACTGTATAATGGATGATATAAAATTAGAATTCAACGAATTTGTTAATTACAATGATTGATAATTTTCAAGATCTTGATAAATTTTGTCAAAGTTCGATCTTTAAATGCTTATAAAAAAAATTGCTTATGTGCTTATGTATTTTTAATATTTTTCAACTGCTATTGTAACAATATATCAGGAGCCTTGTATTAAATTTTTACACTTTTTGGCTCAACAAATAAAAATTTATTGATATTTATGGAAAAAAAAAAAAACAAAAAAAATTAAAACTGAAAATGTCCGTAAACAGCTCAAAAAGAGTCAAACTATTTTCAAAATTGTATGGTGTATAGGAAATGCTTATATAAATATTCAGTGAAATTTTCATGTATCTACAGTTATTTGTTTTTGAATTACAACAAAATAAAGAAATCGCTACATGAGAAATCGAGTGAATATCAAATGTTGTAATAATTTGAATTTCAAACGCTCACAAAAATGTAATTTGACTTTCTTATATACATTTTTTTTTTTGATGAAGGTAGATAATCTTATAAGGAATCTTGTATTACATTTTCAAATCTTAGATTTAAAAAGAAAATCTTTTACGAATTCTTAACTCAAAATAATTTGCTAATTTTTGTGATTTTTCCATATTTTGTCAATTTTTGAACTTTAAATTCTTATAAAAAAAAATTGTGACTAAGCATTTTTAATATTTTTCATCTGCCTTTGAAACATTATACTAGGAGCCTTCTATTAAATTTTCAAGCTTTCGAAACCAACAAATAAAATTTAATTGATATTTTTAGAAAAAAAATGGAAAATGAAAATGTCCCTAAGCAGTTCAAAATAAATCAAAATATTTTGAAAATGTTATCGTGTATAGAAAATGCAAATATAAACAACCAGTGAAAATTTCATGTATATACGTTCATTTGTTTGAGAGTTACACCAAAAACCAAAATCGAATTTTTGGAAAACAGATTTTGTGTAAAAATTCCCGTTTTTCCTTAATTTTTACTTTTGACCCCCCAAAGTACCAACTAGATTCACTTTCCTATCAGAAGAGCTACTGTTGAAGAAAATCCAAGCACTTTTACTCTCCTATAACGTGATAAGACACAAAAAAAAATAAAAAAACACACATCATTGTAAAATGAATACATTCATCGTTTCACTCAGAATCTAATATACGAAATTTGTCAAATTATTATGTACCTGTTTATACGAAAAGGTTGAGTAATTTGTGATAGATGGTTCTTTGTATAAGTTAATCATACAATATTCTAATAACATTGAAACACCGTCACAATTTTTATTTATATTTAAATATTTGAATTTCTAATTATTTTCCAAATGTTTTATACAATGATTTATCTTTAAGTTCAAATTTAGTACGTTCATAACTGGGACCTACTCAAAACATCTACTATACAGGAGACCTACGTTTTAAAAATTTAAATAGTTATTTAGATTTACGTGTACCTTTGTTTTAAATTGTCAATCCTAAGCTATAAAAGTTGAACATTTTATATATTTTTAACTACAAAATAATAAATTAAGGCCCCTGTAAACGTGTCATTTTTAAGGAGTTGTGGTTAGGCAATTATTTTGTTCTTGATCGTCTTTTCGTGTGCAGTAAATGATAATTAGTGTGTGTATACTCCCCTACCATCATCCGCGAACCACATCAATTTACAATATTGTTATTTCTTATCATTCAGTGTCTAGATCAAAATATTCTAAACCAATTTATGGAAATGAAATAGCCGTCGCACTAACAAAAATTAAAGTACTTCTAGTGATTTGATTTAAAAAAAGTAAAGATTTAATTTTTTGGTCAACAAGTTTACTTGCTTCATGCGGTCGAAGCGCTTTTTAAATTTCAGCAAATTCTCAACGAGAATAAATATTTTAAATTTTATAAATTTATAAATTTTTAGTATTGAATATATTTAAAAATATAAAAAATATGCTATGACCAATGCAAAGTAGACTTGTTGACCAAATAATCTTTACATTTTTTAAATCGAATCACTAGAAGTACTTTAGTTTTTCTCAGTCGGTAAGGTCGTTTTGATGAAAAATTAATAGGGTTTGCAGGGGCTTTAAATTTTAAATTTTATACATTTTGTCAAAATTCAAACTTTAAATGCTTTTAAAAAAATAATCGTGCCTATGTATTTCTAATACCTTTTAACTACTATTTAAGCAATATGTCAGGAGCCTTGTATTTTTATGCTTTTTGGCCCAACAAATAAAATTATATTGATATTTATAGAAAAAACAACTAAAAAAAATTGAAATCTGAAATTGTCTGTTAACACCGCAAAACAAGTCAAAATACTTTGAAAATTTTATCAAGTATAGGAATTGATAAAATAAACACATGATATAAATCTCAAGTGCCTACGGTTATTCGTGTTTAAATTACAACAAAATAAGAAAATCGCTAGGTATGTGAGAAATTTCCAGGCGCTTTTGAAAGATGTTTTCAAATTTTATTTTATTTTGACCTCCCAAAAGTACCAACTAGATTCACGAACAAAATACTGAAGTTGAAAATCGCAGCATTATTTCGACTACTAATCGTATAGGTACACATAAAAATAAAAAAACACATAATTTTAAAACCAATACATTCATTACAATAAACTCTAATGGATTAGAAACAAAAGACGGGGATTACTTGGGGGGTTTTAATAAGTATTACTGAAAATGTATAGGATGTTAATTAGTTTGTTTCTATTCCACTACCTACTGTCTTATTGTTGTATACTTGTATTGGTGTAAATAGTGTATCACTTACCTCGACTAGCTGTATAATACATATTTTTATTGTCTTAATTGTTGTTTATTTTATATATTTGTATTATATCTCTACTTAATAATATGAATAAACATATATCTAAGTTTAGTAAATATTTTATAAATGTTGATTAAATTATAGTTATCCAATACTTATTAAACATTTAAAAAAATGCCACTAAATATTAATTTCAAACATTTGTGAAAGATAATTGGAACGGTTTAATTAATATTTAATAGGCATTCAAAAAAATTGTATAACTGATAAATCATTGATATTTCTAATAAAATTGTTTTTTTTATGTTAATTAAATATATTTATGTTGTGTGGATAATGGATAAATTAATTTATCCATTATCCACACAACATAAATATATTTAATTAACATAAAAAAAACAATTTTATTAGAAATATCAATGATTTATCAGTTATACAATTTTTTTGAATGCCTATTAAATATTAATTAAACCGTTCCAATTATCTTTCACAAATGTTTGAAATTAATATTTAGTGGCATTTTTTTAAATGTTTAATAAGTATTGGATAACTATAATTTAATCAACATTTATAAAATATTTATATAAATAATTATTATTTAAATAATTATTATTCAGCAGAGCGGTAATTACTTTATCACCTTATTACAATTAAGTATAAGATGAAGATTTTGAACTCACAAGAAAAATTATTACCACATATATAATAACTACGATAAGTTAAAAATATAGAACATCGATGAATTGCATGCATAAAAAAAAATAATAATACAATACAAGCCAAATTGTAATGAATATTAAATTCTGCAAACACGAATAGTAAATGCTTATATGAATATTAAATGCAGAGCTATCTCCTGAAGCTAAACTAACAATAAACAACCAGTTGACTCTAGGATGATTACAAATGCACAACCAAACCTAATGTAATGAAATAGTTTTAACAAAACAACCATAAATCATTAACTTAGGTAGGGTCACGGTTATCTACTCAGGTTGCGAAACGGCCTATAAACGGCCTCTACTGCAATGACCGGCCATGCGGCGTGATTGTGAACTACCAGCGCTAGTAGATCTTGGCCCTCTAGAATCATAGTTTTCTAATAAAACATACATGAGACGAGTGATTATTAATTAATTCAAGTTTTAAATTGTGCTTGTTTTATATACAAGTCACAACTTATAAATATTGTAGAACTTAAGATATAAATATGGTGAAGTGCTGTGTTGTCTTTTGTACATCGGGGTACAAAAACAACAAAGAAAATGTGTCGAAATTTGCAGCTCCTCGCGACCCGGAATTACGCAAAAAATGGGCCAAAGCAATTCCCAGACAAAATTTTGTTTTAACTGATTCCACATATGTATGTGAAAAACATTTTAACGAATCAGATATAATACCGGTATTAGCAGTCTGGTAGTGATCCTACAACAATTGTTAAGGTAAACAAATAAATAAATATATATAAATAATAACAATATTAGGTACATTTAGCTTTAGGTATACCTACTAGAGCAGTCGGGACTTTTATACAATTACCTACATAAACATTAAACAATAAGTAGAACTTAGATATTAGGTATTTACTTTGATAATAATCTAGTATGTACCTACAAGGTGTATTTAAATTAAATAAATTCATCATAATTAATGACATTGTTAGTTGACACTTAATAAATATTTTTAAATGGGTACTAAGTACACAAATCAGTTCAATCCATAGGTATTTTGAATTATGAACTCTATTTTTTTTTTTTTAAATATTGTCTGGAGTATACTATTTTGAATGCTATGATTTGGATTAAACCTATGACAAAATGGAGCTTTTATAATCAAACCATATCACAAAACAACTACCAATTAGGCGAGTTAAAGATTTTGTTTTTTTATTTAATAGGAACATATACCATACCACATAGAAAAAACAGTCAAAATTATGTAATTCATAATATTTTACTTCAAATAAACATTTAAAACAGGGTTTTTATTGCTTTTGCTGTTTGCTTGATGCTTTTATAGCTATAATATTATTATTCATTTCAATAAATTATTGATATATTGTTACAGGTTAAAGGAATTTCTGTTGGATACCCAAAGAATCTAACACTTATTTTATAGTTATTGTTATATCTCAATAAGCTTTTATCACCTACATCCTACATACAGGGTGTAACAGGAAAACCTGATAAATTAAATAACTTTTGTTATACTCAATATTTTTTTTGTAATAATGTATAATTGATTGACTATTATTATATAATATAGCATTTTTTATTTTTTTTTTTAAAACTGAAAAAAATAAATGTTAAATCTGATGTACAATTTTTTTGAAAAAATCAAAGTATCCAATTTGTAAATCAGGTATAATTAGACAATTTGTATATAAGGATTAGTATATACTTTTTAAAAATATTTTATAAGAATTTTGAGTAAGCACATGTTAAAATCTAATTTATTACTTAAAATGTATTTACTTTTAAAATTAATGAGTTACTTAATAATTAAAAATATTGATTAGAACAAATGTTACCTATTTAATTGTCAGGTCTTTCTGTTCCACCTTGTATAATATTATACAAGATTTTAAAATTTTGTATAATAATATACAAGATTTTAAAATTTTTATGATGGTTTTATTAATTTATGGTTCTAAATTAGTTTTATATAAACCATAAAGACAATTGGCTCAAGGTTGGTTTGATCAATAAAACTGTAACAAAAAAAATTGTTTTCGTACTTTAAGAAATTACAATTGTATTAGTTTTTATTCAAATTAATTTTTGGGTACCTACCCAATACCTAAAATACCTATATAATTAATTAAATTACTGAAAACCACTCTACCAAAAGGTAAGTATATAGTTCAAGTTCAATAGACACTAAAATAAATTTATGAAAATCAACTTACAAGTAACAAGTTACAGTGAGTAATAAAAATATAATGACGTTGATCAATATTTTAGGTATATTGTACGTGGTATAATTCGTGATCGGTGCTCAGTAGACGGGCCAAGTACTACTAGCGCTATGGTTCAACAATCCACCGTTTTGAGACGCGTTATTACGCGTCGTTTCGCAACCTGAGTAGATAACCGTGGGTAGGATATAATTATTTCATATGGCTTTGTTTCCGTTTATAATTTATTTATTATTCGTATAATATGATTTTATGTATCATAACAGATTTGATTACAACATATATAAACATTATACAATATAAATATTATACAATATAAAAACAATAATTAAAAAAAAAAAAAAAAAATATATTTATAGATGTTAATTGTTACATAATAAAGATACAAATTATAAAATGTTTAAAACAAACAAAAATAAGTATTTTATGTTACATTATAAAAAGTGTAAATATAAATATGTTAAGTACAAGACGTATACTATTCAATTAATTTTAAAGCTTGTTTAATTAATTTTTAGTTAATGTATATGATAATAAAATAAATAAACAAATAAGTGGTTCCTAAATTCTTAAAAGGTGCGGATCAGCTTTTATAAAACTTTCAGGACCACTTACCTAATATACAGATATAAACACTAACAAATAGGACTATGGAAGAAATATAGACGTATATAAAATCATATGAAAATATAGATGTTAACAGTGGCGGATCCAGGGCTTTCCTTTGCCCCCTCCTAAAATGTATCAGCCATTCGAGGTTAATCCAAATTAAAATTTATTGACCCTTGGCTTAGACTCCTGACTAGCGTCAGCGGCCTAGTACCACTTGTGTGCGAGCCAATGGAATGGTAACCGTTGCAGGAGATTTAATTAAAACCTCTGATCTCGGAATAATTAAAAATTAAATATGATTAAGTATGAAAGAAATATTAATAATGAAAATTAACAAAATAAGCTACACTTATATAGAAAATAAACATATACCAAGTTTAATTTACTTCTACATATTTTTTATTTTCATTTTCAAATAAACACGGTATTAAGAAATAATAACATTAATAGCATTATAGTTTAATAACCTTATCTAAAAAAAAAAATTAAATTAAGTTTATTATAGGTGTGTCATTGAATTAAGTTTATTATTTATTTGTTAATTTAAAATTTTAATTTCTCAAAATATTTTATTTAAAAGATTTATTCCGTGATTTTTATTTCTTCCATGAGGGGGATTATTTTTATTGTAAAATAGAATATTAGTTAACAGCTTATATAACCGGATTATTAGCATATGCAAAAAATTTGATAACACGTGTAAGTAACAAGAAATGATTTACAAGATTAAACTAAGATAGAGGTATTGATGGTATTGGAAGATTAAACAGTGTTGAGGTTTTTTCACGCAGTACTGAAGAATGGTGTATAGATACTAGACACCATTTTTCAATACTTCAAAGATGCGGTCAAAAACCTTTGCACTGTTTAAACTTTTAATACCACCCAATAATAGTTAGGGAATATTTTTATTCCTATTACAATTGTAGCAAATATATTAAAAATTTAAAATAATGTCAAATAGAACCTTAGTTAACAGCTTATATAACCGGATTATTAGCATATGCAAAAAATTTGATAACACGTGTAAGTAACAAGAAATGATTTACAAGATTAAACTAAGATAGAGGTATTGATGGTATTGGAAGTTTAAACAGTGTTGAGGTTTTTTCACGCAGTACTGAAGAATGGTGTTTAGATACTAGACACCATTTTTCAATACTTAAAAGGTGCGTCAAAAAACTTCAACACTGTTTTAACTTTTAATAACACCTAATCATAGTTGGGGATTATTTTTATTCCCAAGAATTTGTAGCACATGTATTACAAGTTTAAAATAATGTAAAATAGAACCTTAGTTAACAGCTTATATAACCGGAAAATTCACGGATTCAAAAAATTTGATGACATGTTACTTACACGAAAAGATTTAGAATTTTAAACTAAAGTTAGCGGTATTGATGGTATTTGAAGCTTTAACAGTGCAGAGGTTTTTGATCGCAGTACTGAAGAATGGTGTATAGATACTAGACACCATTTTTCAATACTTCAAAGATGCGGTCAAAAACCTTTGCACTGTTTAAACTTTTAATACCACCCAATAATAGTTAGGGAAGATTTTTATTCCTATTACAATTGTAGCAAATATATTAAAAATTTAAAATAATGTCAAATAGAACCTTAGTTAACAGCTGATATAACCGGATTATTAGCATATGCAAAAAATTTGATAACACGTGTAAGTAACAAGAAATGATTTACAAGATTAAACTAAGATAGAGGTATTGATGGTATTGGAAGTTTAAACAGTGTTGAGGTTTTTTCACGCAGTACTGAAGAATGGTGTATAGATACTAGACACCATTTTTCAATACTTAAAAGGTGCGTCAAAAAACTTCAACACTGTTTTAACTTTTAATAACACCTAATCATAGTTGGGGATTATTTTTATTCCGAAGAATTTGTAGCACATGTATTACAAGTTTAAAATAATGTAAAATAGAACCTTAGTTAACAGCTTATATAACCGGAAAATTCACGGATTCAAAAAATTTGATGACATGTTACTTACACGAAAAGATTTAGAATTTTAAACTAAAGTTAGCGGTATTGATGGTATTTGAAGCTTTAACAGTGCAGAGGTTTTTGATCGCAGTACCGAAGAATGGTGTATAGATACTAGACACCATTTTTCAATACTTCAAAGATGCGGTCAAAAACCTTTGCACTGTTTAAACTTTTAATACCACCCAATAATAGTTAGGGAAGATTTTTATTCCTATTACAATTGTAGCAAATATATTAAAAATTTAAAATAATGTCAAATAGAACCTTAGTTAACAGCTGATATAACCGGATTATTAGCATATGCAAAAAATTTGATAACACGTGTAAGTAACAAGAAATGATTTACAAGATTAAACTAAGATAGAGGTATTGATGGTATTGGAAGTTTAAACAGTGTTGAGGTTTTTTCACGCAGTACTGAAGAATGGTGTATAGATACTAGACACCATTTTTCAATACTTAAAAGGTGCGTCAAAAAACTTCAACACTGTTTTAACTTTTAATAACACCTAATCATAGTTGGGGATTATTTTTATTCCGAAGAATTTGTAGCACATGTATTACAAGTTTAAAATAATGTAAAATAGAACCTTAGTTAACAGCTTATATAACCGGAAAATTCACGGATTCAAAAAATTTGATGACATGTTACTTACACGAAAAGATTTAGAATTTTAAACTAAAGTTAGCGGTATTGATGGTATTTGAAGCTTTAACAGTGCAGAGGTTTTTGATCGCAGTACCGAAGAATGGTGTATAGATACTAGACACCATTTTTCAATACTTCAAAGATGCGGTCAAAAACCTTTGCACTGTTTAAACTTTTAATACCACCCAATAATAGTTAGGGAAGATTTTTATTCCTATTACAATTGTAGCAAATATATTAAAAATTTAAAATAATGTCAAATAGAACCTTAGTTAACAGCTGATATAACCGGATTATTAGCATATGCAAAAAATTTGATAACACGTGTAAGTAACAAGAAATGATTTACAAGATTAAACTAAGATAGAGGTATTGATGGTATTGGAAGTTTAAACAGTGTTGAGGTTTTTTCACGCAGTACTGAAGAATGGTGTATAGATACTAGACACCATTTTTCAATACTTAAAAGGTGCGTCAAAAAACTTCAACACTGTTTTAACTTTTAATAACACCTAATCATAGTTGGGGATTATTTTTATTCCGAAGAATTTGTAGCACATGTATTACAAGTTTAAAATAATGTAAAATAGAACCTTAGTTAACAGCTTATATAACCGGAAAATTCACGGATTCAAAAAATTTGATGACATGTTACTTACACGAAAAGATTTAGAATTTTAAACTAAAGTTAGCGGTATTGATGGTATTTGAAGCTTTAACAGTGCAGAGGTTTTTGATCGCAGTACCGAAGAATGGTGTATAGATACTAGACACCATTTTTCAATACTTCAAAGATGCGGTCAAAAACCTTTGCACTGTTTAAACTTTTAATACCACCCAATAATAGTTAGGGAAGATTTTTATTCCTATTACAATTGTAGCAAATATATTAAAAATTTAAAATAATGTAAAATAGAACCTTCGTTAACAGCTTATATAACCGGAATATTCACGGATTCAAAAAATTTGATGACATGTTACTTACACGAAAAGATTTAGAATTTTAAACTAAAGTTAGCGGTATTGATGGTATTTGAAGCTTTAACAGTGCAGAGGTTTTTGATCGCAGTACTGAAGAATGGTGTATAGATACTAGACACCATTTTTCAATACTTCAAAGATGCGGTCAAAAACCTTTGCACTGTTTAAACTTTTAATACCACCCAATAATAGTTAGGGAATATTTTTATTCCTATTACAATTGTAGCAAATATATTAAAAATTTAAAATAATGTCAAATAGAACCTTAGTTAACAGCTTAAATAACCGGATTATTAGCATATGCAAAAAATTTGATAACACGTGTAAGTAAAAAGAAATGATTTACAAGATTAAACTAAGATAGAGGTATTGATGGTATTGGAAGTTTAAACAGTGTTGAGGTTTTTTCACGCAGTACTGAAGAATGGTGTATAGATACTAGACACCATTTTTTAATACTTAAAAGGTGCGTCAAAAAACTTCAACACTGTTTTAACCTTTAATACCACCTAATCATAGTTGGGGATTATTTTTATTCCGAAGAATTTGTAGCACATGTATTACAAGTTTAAAATAATGTAAAATAGAACCTTCGTTAACAGCTTATATAACCGGAATATTCACGGATTCAAAAAATTTGATGACATGTTACTTACACGAAAAGATTTAGAATTTTAAACTAAAGTTAGCGGTATTGATGGTATTTGAAGCTTTAACAGTGCAGAGGTTTTTGATCGCAGTACTGAAGAATGGTGTATAGATACTAGACACCATTTTTCAATACTTCCTAGATGCGGTCAAAAACCTTTGCACTGTTTAAACTTTTAATACCACCCAATAATAGTTGGGGAATATTTTTATTCCTATTACAATTGTAGCAAATATATTAAAAATTTAAAATAATGTCAAATAGAACCTTAGTTAACAGCTGATATAACCGGATTATTAGCATATGCAAAAAATTTGATAACACGTGTAAGTAACAAGAAATGATTTACAAGATTAAACTAAGATAGAGGTATTGATGGTATTGGAAGTTTAAACAGTGTTGAGGTTTTTTCACGCAGTACTGAAGAATGGTGTATAGATACTAGACACCATTTTTCAATACTTAAAAGGTGCGTCAAAAAACTTCAACACTGTTTTAACTTTTAATAACACCTAATCATAGTTGGGGATTATTTTTATTCCGAAGAATTTGTAGCACATGTATTACAAGTTTAAAATAATGTAAAATAGAACCTTAGTTAACAGCTTATATAACCGGAAAATTCACGGATTCAAAAAATTTGATGACATGTTACTTACACGAAAAGATTTAGAATTTTAAACTAAAGTTAGCGGTATTGATGGTATTTGAAGCTTTAACAGTGCAGAGGTTTTTGATCGCAGTACCGAAGAATGGTGTATAGATACTAGACACCATTTTTCAATACTTCAAAGATGCGGTCAAAAACCTTTGCACTGTTTAAACTTTTAATACCACCCAATAATAGTTAGGGAAGATTTTTATTCCTATTACAATTGTAGCAAATATATTAAAAATTTAAAATAATGTCAAATAGAACCTTAGTTAACAGCTGATATAACCGGATTATTAGCATATGCAAAAAATTTGATAACACGTGTAAGTAACAAGAAATGATTTACAAGATTAAACTAAGATAGAGGTATTGATGGTATTGGAAGTTTAAACAGTGTTGAGGTTTTTTCACGCAGTACTGAAGAATGGTGTATAGATACTAGACACCATTTTTTAATACTTAAAAGGTGCGTCAAAAAACTTCAACACTGTTTTAACCTTTAATACCACCTAATCATAGTTGGGGATTATTTTTATTCCGAAGAATTTGTAGCACATGTATTACAAGTTTAAAATAATGTAAAATAGAACCTTCGTTAACAGCTTATATAACCGGAATATTCACGGATTCAAAAAATTTGATGACATGTTACTTACACGAAAAGATTTAGAATTTTAAACTAAAGTTAGCGGTATTGATGGTATTTGAAGCTTTAACAGTGTAGAGGTTTTTGATCGCAGTACTGAAGAATGGTGTATAGATACTAGACACCATTTTTCAATACTTCCTAGATGCGGTCAAAAACCTTTGCACTGTTTAAACTTTTAATACCACCCAATAATAGTTGGGGAATATTTTTATTCCTATTACAATTGTAGCAAATATATTAAAAGTTTAAAATAATGTAAAATAGAACCTTAGTTAACAGCTTATATAACCGGAAAATTCACGGATTCAAAAAATTTGATGACATGTTACTTACACGAAAAGATTTAGAATTTTAAATTAATGTTAGCGGTATTGATGGTATTTGAAGCTTTAACAGTGTAGAGGTTTTTGATCGCAGTACTGAAGAATGGTGTATAGATACTAGACACCATTTTTCAATACTTCAAAGATGCGGTCAAAAACCTTTGCACTGTTTAAACTTTTAATACCACCCAATAATAGTTAGGGAATATTTTTATTCCTATTACAATTGTAGCAAATATATTAAAAATTTAAAATAATGTCAAATAGAACCTTAGCTAACAGCTTATATAACCGGAAAATTCACGGATTCAAAAAATTTGATGACATGTTACTTACACGAAAAGATTTAGAATTTTAAATTTAAGTTAGCGGTATTGATGGTATTTGAAGCTTTAACAGTGTAGAGGTTTTTGATCGCAGTACTGAAAAATGGTGTATAGATCCTAGACACCATTTTTCAATACTTCCTAGATGCGGTCAAAAACCTTTGCACTGTTTAAACTTTTAATACCACCCAATAATAGTTGGGGAATATTTTTATTCCTATTACAATTGTAGCAAATATATTAAAAGTTTAAAATAATGTAAAATAGAACCTTAGTTAACAGCTTATATAACCGGAAAATTCACGGATTCAAAAAATTTGATGACATGTTACTTACACGAAAAGATTTAGAATTTTAAACTAAAGTTAGCGGTATTGATGGTATTTGAAGCTTGAACAGTGCAGAGGTTTTTGATCGCAGTACTAAAGAATGTTGTATAGATACTATACACCATTTTTCAATACTTAAAAGGTGCGTTAAAAAACTTCAACACGGTTTTAACTTTTAATAACACCTAATCATAGTTGGGGATTATTTTTACTCCGAAGACATTTGTAGCAAATGTATTACAAGTTTAAAATAATGTAAAATAGAACCCTAGTTAACAGCCTATATAACCGGAAAATTAAAGGATTCAAAAAATTTGATGACATGTTACTTACACGAAAAGATTTAGAAGTTAAAAGTAAAGTTAGCGGTATTGATGGTATTTGAAGCTTTAACAGTGTAGAGGTTTTTGATCGCAGTACTGAAGAATGGTGTATAGATACTAGACACCATTTTTCAATACTTCCTAGATGCGGTCAAAAACCTTTGCACTGTTTAAACTTTTAATACCACCCAATAATAGTTGGGGAATATTTTTATTCCTATTACAATTGTAGCAAATATATTAAAAGTTTAAAATAATGTAAAATAGAACCTTAGTTAACAGCTTATATAACCGGAAAATTCATGGATTCAAAAAATTTGATGACATGTTACTTACACGAAAAGATTTAGAATTTTAAATTAAAGTTAGCGGTATTGATGGTATTTGAAGCTTTAACAGTGTAGAGGTTTTTGATCGCAGTACTGAAGAATGGTGTATAGATACTAGACACCATTTTTCAATACTTCAAAGATGCGGTCAAAAACCTTTGCACTGTTTAAACTTTTAATACCACCCAATAATAGTTAGGGAATATTTTTATTCCTATTACAATTGTAGCAAATATATTAAAAATTTAAAATAATGTCAAATAGAACCTTAGCTAACAGCTTATATAACCGGAAAATTCACGGATTCAAAAAATTTGATGACATGTTACTTACACGAAAAGATTTAGAATTTTAAATTTAAGTTAGCGGTATTGATGGTATTTGAAGCTTTAACAGTGTAGAGGTTTTTGATCGCAGTACTGAAAAATGGTGTATAGATACTAGACACCATTTTTCAATACTTCCTAGATGCGGTCAAAAACCTTTGCACTGTTTAAACTTTTAATACCACCCAATAATAGTTGGGGAATATTTTTATTCCTATTACAATTGTAGCAAATATATTAAAAGTTTAAAATAATGTAAAATAGAACCTTAGTTAACAGCTTATATAACCGGAAAATTCACGGATTCAAAAAATTTGATGACATGTTACTTACACGAAAAGATTTAGAATTTTAAACTAAAGTTAGCGGTATTGATGGTATTTGAAGCTTGAACAGTGCAGAGGTTTTTGATCGCAGTACTAAAGAATGTTGTATAGATACTATACACCATTTTTCAATACTTAAAAGGTGCGTTAAAAAACTTCAACACGGTTTTAACTTTTAATAACACCTAATCATAGTTGGGGATTATTTTTACTCCGAAGACATTTGTAGCAAATGTATTACAAGTTTAAAATAATGTAAAATAGAACCCTAGTTAACAGCCTATATAACCGGAAAATTAAAGGATTCAAAAAATTTGATGACATGTTACTTACACGAAAAGATTTAGAAGTTAAAAGTAAAGTTAGCGGTATTGATGGTATTTGAAGCTTTAACAGTGCAGAAGTTTTTGATCGCAGTACTGAAGAATGGTGTATAGATACTAGACACCATTTTTCAATACTTCCTAGATGCGGTCAAAAACTTTTGTACTGTTTAAACTTTTAATACCACCCAATAATAGTTGGGGACTACTTTTATTCCGAAGACATTTGTAGCAAATGTATTACAAGTTTAGTTGTAGATAGATCTAACATATCGACAGAAGTCTTAAAAGGTGTTTTAAAAACACCACACAATTATAATTTAATACATCGAGGCCACCTCTACTACGGTGGGTTATACATTTTGATCCAAACTGCCTCTCTTAATTTTCAGATCGTATGATTCTGCAAGCATGGGAAAGATTTTCCAGTTCACTGAAATTCCAGACAGCTTCTAATCTCACCTCCAATGGTACTTTCAAACTATTGTTAATGTTGTAATTGAAGGGATGGAGTTCATTGTTCACTGATGATATTATAGATTTTATCTTATGGCTTGACATTTTACGTTCTTCCCTAGAAAATTACAAAAATAACTTTTATTAATGAATAGGTAGGTAGACACTAATCATTATAAAATATTTATTTTACTTATATTAAAATAAAATATTTAAAACTAGATTCAAATTTTCAGGACCCTACAAAAATTGGATATTTTATTCAAAACTTACCGGTAACAGCCACCATAGTCAAAGACCCCTCTTTGTGTTATAAAATGTATGGGTAGATATAACATTATACCCAATTATGTTGGTGATATTTAATAGCCCTCAAGCCTTATATCAATTGTTTTGCCTTTAATTGGAAGTTATCGTGCATCAGTAGTGATTTAAAGCAGACAGCTTCACATAATGTTCATAGGCGATATCAATATTGTATGACTGTTGCATGTCAATAAAGTAGCTATAAATGCACCTACAAACAAAAATACTCATTGATAGCGAGATACAAAAAAAATTTTGTTACTAATTATCTAGACTCGTTACTTTATAATATAAAACATAATGAAATATGTGCATACGTGTGCGTGAATACGGGGTATATAATATGCACTTTATTTTGTATAAAATATTAATTTTTATATGGGAATAACATAGAATTTTTTTTTTGAAACTGTGATAATTTAAGCCATCATTGGAAACATATTTACAATATCAGAATTCAAAATATTTAAAATAAGAAAATACAGCATTAATCCATTATCCAGGTACTCATACGGGTTATGATAGTATCTGGAGGTAAACAGATATCCACAGCGTAATTTTTGAAAATTATTATTCGTGATGGTACTTTTTTTAAATATTTTTCTTTACATAAGCTACAATGTTTATCAATATTACCAAATTATATTCGTACTTCCACTAAAACTCTATGGAGGCCATTAGCTCTTAGTAAAAATAAATCTTTTTTTATTGAAAAAATATCAAATAAGACCGTAAATCATAACAAATTTCCAATTAATACTGTGTATAATACAAAAAATTTGTTTGTTGTTGATTTATATTAAATTATAAACATAATATGCATTAATATGCTTAAAATCTTTAAATATGCAAAATCATATCAATTTAGCAAAAAATTTAACATAATTTTTTGTATTTCGATTCTTTGTAACATCATGAAACAAATTTGTATTAAATCAGATTTTAAATATGTGGCTTATTAAGAAACATGTAAATACATGTAGTTCTGAGCCCTGTAATTATGTATAAGCTACTAAAATCAGCATATTGTTTGATATTTTAATTGTGTACACTTAAATAGATAATAATTTAGTTAAACATTTCAGTATACCTAACATACAGTGTCAGTCATGGAAGGTGAGGGAATAATTGCAACTACTGTCATTTTCCTCATCACTGAAGGCAAGTATGAGCTGCCACAAAGCACGATACAATATTCAGGCAAACATGATTCCATTCATAATTAAATATGATTATTTATGCTGAATCGTAACTTGTTGCTGGTATAAAATTCACGATTCTCATCTTGGAGGAGATATGTAGCTTATTGATTGCCGGGAAAACTACATTCTTAAAAAATAACCATCTGTAACAAAATATAAAATAAATTTTCATAAAATTAAATTCTACCATATTAGATCTCTACTACAACCAAATACTACCTAGAAATAGGTTTTGGTTCCTTATGTTTGATGATTATTACATTAACTGGGTGTTTACACTATGGGCTCAATATAAACAACAAACAATTGTATAGTAAAAGAGTATACATAGAATATTCACATGGAATATTCAGATATCCTAATCATAAACTATAATATGCTACATATATGAATGTATTATATTATATTAAGAATATTTAAAGAAAACATTTACATTTAAGACAATTATTAAGATGAGCAAAATAAAAATTTTCGGTTCAGGATGGAAATGGAAACATCTAGATGATGA
This sequence comes from Macrosiphum euphorbiae, assembly GCA_949089665.1. Lineage (NCBI taxonomy): Eukaryota > Metazoa > Arthropoda > Insecta > Hemiptera > Aphididae > Macrosiphum > Macrosiphum euphorbiae. The sequence goes on from CARXXK010000002.1 coordinate 59,835,770, forward strand.
AATTTGGTACACTTATGAGAATGTGATACAATTAATCAAGCCTCCTGAAGTATCCAATTCTAGAGGGATTTGTTCGGTTCCAGAAATTGAAAAATACAGAAAGTTCTAAGTCGGGTACTTATTAATAAATAATTTGAATAATATTAAAAGAAAAAATATTTAGGTAGCTATTGATTTATTTTGTTTTAATATTATAATTATTATTACTTTTATATAGGTACATTGTTTTTTTTGAAGGCTTGTTCAGGTATTATTTTGTTTTAATATTATAATTATTATTATTATTACCTATATAGAAACATTGTTTTATTTCATGTATTATTCAAGTTATATTCTGTTTTAATATTATAATTATTATTACTTTTATATAGGTACATTGTTTTATTTGAAGTTTTGTTCATCTTATATTTTGTTTTAATATTATAATTTTTATTAGTTTTATATAGGTACATTGTTTTATTCAGGTTATATTTTGTTTGTAAAACAGTTAACTAATTTTTAAAAACAAAGTGTTGCCTATTTAATATTTAATTTTAAGTATTTAAGTAAAAAGACTGTTCGTATAATAAAAAAAGACTGTTTAAGTAACAAAAGACTGTTGCCGTTAAGTAGGTACCTACTTATATTATATACAAATTAAAGAAATTATTATTATTACCTAAATAGTATTGTATAAAATTATTATATTAATGATTATGATAATGGTTTTTAGTAAAGTAAAAAATGTAATCTGATATGGCCAGAAATGGTACAAAACAATGACCACAAATAGTACAACGGTGGCTAAAACTGGTGCATTCTACTTTTTTATTTTTCATTAAAGATTTAAAAATGTTCTCATGCCTTTTTGTCTTAGAAATTGTACAAATAGAAAGAAAATAACATGTAGCTAGGTACATAATTATCAGTTTTAAAATTTTAATTTTCACTAAATAAAAAAAAATTATCACAAATTTGTTTTCTCTTAAATTGGCCAAAACTGGTACACTGACCCTACAAAATACTTTTTCAATTTTAAATTTGATAAATTTTGTCAAAATTGGATCTTTAAATGCTTATGAAAAAAAATTGTGCTTATGTATTTTTCATACTTTTAAACTGATATTGTAACAATATATCAGGAGCCTTGTTTTATATTTTTACACTTTTTGGCTCAAGAGAAAACTGTAAATGTCCGTAAACAGCTCGAAAAACGTTAAAATATTTTCAAAATTGCATGGTGTATAGGAACTGCTAATATAAACATTCAGTGAAATTTCCATGTATCTTCAGTTATTCGTTTTTTAATTACAACAAAATAAGGAAATCTCTACATGAGAAATCGAGTGAATATCCAATGTTGTAAAAATTTTAATTTCAAACGCTCATAAAAATTTAATTTGACTCTTATAGACATTTTTTTTTTTTGATAAAGGTAGATAATCTTATACGGAATCTTGTATTACATTTTAAAATCTTAGATTTAAAAAGAAAATGTTTTATGAATTCTTAACTCAAAATAATTTGCTAATTTTCGTGATTTTTCTATATTTTGTCAATTTTTGAACTTTAAATGTTTATAAAAAAAACTGTGATTAAGGATTTTTAATATTTTTCATCTGCCTTTGAAAAAACATACTAGGAACCTTCTATTAAATTTTTAAACTTTTTTAACTAACAAATAAAATTGTATTGATATTTTTAGAAAAAAAACTAAAAAAAAAACGGAAATGAAAATGTCAATAAACAGTTCAAAATAAATCAAAATATTTTGAAAATGTAATCGTGTATAGAAAATGCAAATAAAAACAATCAGTGAAAATTGCATGTATCTACGGTCATTTGTTATAAAGTTACACCAAAAACCAAATTCAATTTTGTGAAAAATCAATTTTGCGTAAAAATTCCCGTTTTTCCTTAATTTTTCTTTTGTTTTTCTTGGCGCTTTTGAAAATTACTGGGAATTTTGACGTCCCCAATGTACCAACAATATTCACTTTCCAATCGAACAAGATATTGAAGTTGAAAATCGAAGCATTATTTCGACTACTTATTGTGTACGGACACAAAAAAAAAAACACACATCATTGTAAAATCAATAATTGTTCCACTCAGAATCTAAAATTTTAATTTTTTAATTTTTCAACTACAAAATGTCCCTGTGCCTATAATTAGCTCAAACTTTTGAAAATGCCAATTTAAACTATCGGTGGAAATGTTATGTATCAACATTCATTAATTTTGGAAAGTACTGGGAATTTACTTTTGACCCCCCTCACTTCCCAAAAATTATGAACTAGATTCACTTTCCTATCAGAATAGATGCTAAAGTAGATAAAGTAAAGAAAAGATTCACTTACAATATTACAGAATAATATGCAGAGTGCTTCACCTACCATGTTCACCTCCATTTTTTTATGTTTAATCAATTTCTTCCAATTCTGATTTTCAAATTTTTTTTATATACTTAATATATTAAATTATATACAAATTATATACTTAATTTATTTATATACTTATATACTAAATCCACTAAAAAAATTAAATTCCTTTGAACCTCAGTTCTTATATTGGGTAATTGGTCAAAATATCCAAATTTATCCGTTTTTACAAAAATTAGTAGATTACACTTTACTTTCTAATAAAATTAGCTCAAATAATATAAAATATAGATAGTTAAAATATAAAATAGTATTCAAGCATTTTTACGAAACAACTGAAATTCTATAAATAAAAAAACTTTAATAAAATAGAAAAAGATCTAGGAACTAATCTGGTTTAATATTTTATTTTATTGTGTATATTTTGTATTCATAAATACAAATTATTTTACGTTTTATTTTATATTATTTGACAATTTGAATTATGTGTATGCAGTGAACAGTTTATTTTGTGACATTATTACTACTAAAGTAATTTATATATTTATATTTATATGATTAATATTATATTATATTAGGTATATTTTTATAATTAAATAATTTGATATTTGAGCTAATTATATTAGAAATGAATGTGTTATGCACTTATTTTCGAAAAACGGATACATTTGGATATTTTGTCCTAGATTCCTCATCTTGAAACAAACTAAAAAATTTGTTTGCTTAATATTTACTAAGCTAAATATTTTAATAATCAATAAATTAAAAGTACCTAATTAATATTTTAACACAATATATTGTTGTTTAGATTTACACCTAAAATATATGAAATATAATATTATGAATATTTATGTTACTTACACTGATGTTTAAATAATATTCTAATTTGAATAAATTTAAATCAAAAGCATCACATCTAGGATTAATAGTAATATTTTATCAGGTATATTATTGTTTATTTTTAAGTAAAGTTTGAATTAATGTTATAGGTATCTATTTTAAAAGGTTCAGAATTAAAGTTTAATTTATCAAAAATATTTATTATTCATGGAAAAGACATAATTTTTTTGAACCCATAATGTATAATATTTTCAAGAATTTGTTTTAGTTATTTGTCTCAATTGAAAGGTAAAAATCCAAAACGTGGTATAATATCTAAATTTTATTAGAACAACAAGATTTTTATAATGCACAATAGTATACTTACTATTATACTATATCAAATATTATTTTTGTTTAAGCAATCAAAGTCAAGCAATAATTCTGAAGTTAAGATTACAAAAAAGGTAAATAATATAAAATATTTATTTATTATTTATTCATGATATATTTTTTAGTTATTTAATTGATTAAGTAGCTAATATGTAATGTACTATTGTATACTCATAAGATTTCTATATTATTGTATATTACATTTAACTATAATTTATTAATATATATATTAAATATTTTAGAAAGAAGTAAGAAGAAAACTGGTTTTCACTGATTCAGATTATAATGCAGTGACGAAAATAAACGTAATACTACGTTTTATACTTTGTTTTTAATTAATTTACCTATTGCATTGTTCTATGTTTGATAAAACTTATTTGAACTAAATACATTATCTTTTTCAAACTGAATGATAAAATTACGTTTTGATATAATATCATGTAACAAAATATATATTCAAAATTATTTTTTATTTTAAATTTTGTGATTCAAATCAAAACGTGTTATTGCCGGAAAAAGCACGTTTTGTACTGAACGTTAGTGATAGTGGGCAAAACGCAATATTGCCGGTGTTTAATTCAAAATGTGGTATTGCCGGCAATACCACATTTTGGCTTGTGAACACTTTTTAAAAGTATTAAAACTAAGTTTTAAACTCAAAATAGATTTATTTTGACACCGCCAATCGTTTTTTTTTTTCATTTTTTTAATTTAATTACACCAATTACAAGTGTTCATTCATGTCATAGAACGTGATATAGTTTTTCTTAATTTGTGAACATTTTGATTTTTGGCAATACCACGTTTTGGATTTTCACCCTTCAATTATTATATTATGATATTGCATAGTTAATTACAATTTTAAGATAATCTATTAAAGCCATTTTGTTGTGTTATACATAGGCGTCTCTAGAATATATTCACCTCGATATTCACAGATGTGGCCAACAAAAATGTTGGTCACTGTAAAAAAACCTCTTAAATGAATGCGGATTCCTAAACTTTGTTCAAGAATTCAATATTATAGTAGATTGTTGCTCAATAACCTATAAGCATTGACGATAAAATGTCAACTAAAAATCTGAATCCAAAATATTTGAATCATCTACCTACGTTATGCGATAAATATTTTACTATTTATAAATTATTAACTCAAAATTCTGGGAGAAACTGATTTTGCACTTTCGCAGGTATGGCCTTGCGAGTTAAGATGCCTATGATGTAAAACATTTGATACAAGGAGATTCCAGTATGGAAAATTAAATATGTTTATTATTTAATCAAAACCAATTGGAACATTTAAATATACTAAATTAATATTATATTCAACGTAAAAACTAATCAGGTAAATTTTGAGAGTTCAAAAAGTTACCCATGTAGTATACCAGTTCTACGTACTGAACTGTTTCGGACTCAGACTTCATTACGTCTGTACATAAGTATTCCTTATTGATATGCAGGGCTAGGATTTATATGCAACAGCATATTTTTTTTGTGACTTCTGATTATTGATTTTGTCAGTAATGTCCACGAATGTCCTCACGATGAAATAAATGGTGGTATTTTTATTTTGCATGTTTTTGCATATTTTGGATGAAATGCATATTATTGCATATATTGAATAAAATGAATATTATTGCATATTTCGATTATAAGAATGCGAAAAATTCATGTTTTATAGTATATTTCATAAAACTTGATTTTTTTGTCAAACATAAATTTTATTTTTATAAATACAATCCTATGGTAAAATAGGTATGCAATAAAAGATTGAATAGTGTGACATTCATTCCGATAATTTAAAAAAATATATGGTCGTAACTCGTAGCAAGTAGCACAAGTAGTGAATGTGAATTATAAATTATTATTTTTTTTTTCTCAATTATATTATATTAAGACAAATAGCCAATCACTGATGTATTTCAACAAATAACTATTTTTTTTATAACTATATTTTTGTGTTTATCTTATAAAAATTTAAATGCATATTTTTGGTAAATAAAATGCATATTTTACCATTTTTTATTGCATACAAATCCTAGCCCTGTTGATATGTATTGAATTTTACTTCTTGAAAATGCAGATTAATTTAACACTGCAGTAATAGTAAACAACATAAACATATTACACTAACGTTGTCAGTGTCAACGGTCAACTTCTTGTGTAGCCAAATTATGATATTCAATGTCGTGTTCGAGTGTTACCAATCTTAACGTGATTTTGATAAATGTATGAAATATTTGTGTCGCAACTTTATATTCTGGACCAGTAAATTCACTACCAAACTATTACTACATTTATATGATGGCGTTAAAATGGTTTAAGACTAAACCGTTTTGAAAGTTAAAACGCTGGTGCTATGTAGTTTAAAAATTTAAAACCGTTTTATTTGCTGAAACGTTTATATGTACATCTGATAAACCTGTTTAAGCAAATAAAATGGTTTTAAATTCTTAAACTACATAGCGCGAGCATTTTAACTTTCAACGCCATCATATAAACGTAGTATATAAGATCGTATTCAATCAAGTAAGTAAATACAACTTAATAATTCGTAATATATTATGTAGTATCAGTAACTAAACAGAAAGCAAACCGTTTGCATTCGTCCCCTACGCGAAAACTCGTATTATGATCCACACAGGATAAGAAAACAAAATAAATAAATATTAACTTACCTTTTCCCAACATAGACGTGTTGACGTGTCTAAATTGTTTCTAAAAACAAAAACGTGACTGTGTGAAGCATCGTGACAAAATAAACAAAACGTATGAGAGCAACTTTGTGATGACACAGCACAAAATGGCTGCCGTCAAGAGTCTCAGGAGTAAAATTTCGTGACCAATCAGAATCGTTCACATTTGTTTTCACTATTTGTGAGATCGGTCGTGAAACAACTTGTTCAAAAATATCGGAATAACGAAAAACACTGTGCGTATACGGGTATGAATTGAAAATATGAAAATTATTACGGGTGTGTCAGTCGCCGGTGCGTCGTGGTCGCTGTCGTGAACAGGGTAGCCGTCCGGCCCCGACGACTTCGCGCCAACCATCTAACCGCGAGCGTACTCACGCGATACGTCTCGTTGCGGTGGCCCTGTGGGCCGCGGTCGCAGTCGGAGAACGTACGCGCTTTCAGTTCGAACGGAAAGATGGCGGACGAAAAACCGCCTGGTCGCCGGGACGCGGCGGTGCGCACGAGTTAAAAAGCGACGCACACCATACGATGTCGAGGTCGAGAGAGAAAAGAGAGCTGCCGCAGCCCGGCGATCCGGTCGTCGCACGGACACCGCTGTACCGGGCGGTGCTGCCAACCGCGGCATTGACTAAAGGCGGGTTTCCACTATACACGTAACCCGTTCATGTGACGTGGATCAAATCCTTTGCTGTGATTGGTTGGTTGGGTTAAGTTACCACATAGTTAACCATGATACCGTGTTGTTGGACATGGCTAAACATTTTTCGTATTCTGGTGATATTCTGGTGATACTCTGGTTCACCACAACACATTTCTTATCATCCTTTATAAAAATTATAATGTGATAATATAATAAATATTATTAATATTATTAATATTATATTAATAATCAATAATCATCAATCATACAAACCTTAGGCATAATATTTATAATTTATATGTTTATGCTTTATACATTATACAATATACGTGCGCTAATCCGATAATTATGAAAAAAAAAATAGTAGCACATTTCAAGATGATAGTCAAGAAGACTAAATATGAATAATAAAATTAAAATAACTCATGATTAAATAAGACATAAGTACATTAAAATATTTGTCAACCCAAAGTCTAACAGTTAAAAACTAAAACTAGCAGTTAAATAAGTAAAATAATTATGCTGGTATTTAAACGCTTATTTTTCTTACTATGTAAATAATAATATTTCAAGCGCTTATGGACTGACTCCAAATACATGTTTGTGTTAATTCCACAGTTTCTTCGGTGACAGTAAGCCCATTGTTTGACTCTATTTAAAGCATTTTAGAGTTAAAATATAACGCATTTGTTATATAAAACAAAGTCATAATGATACATAGGTACCTATTATGCGACATTAATTTTTAATGTAGTAATTCATAGTTTAAATTACTGAATTTGGTATCAGTACATCATATTTCTAAAAAATAGTTCATTTTGTTCTGATTAATGGATATAGTTAGTTTTGCTTTCTATATTTCTATATTCCACCACAACGTATTATTTCCAGGAATATAATATTTTATATATATATTGATTTGACACGCCTTATATACATACTTGGCAATCTATATTATTTGTAAGTTTGTAACATAAAATACATTGTAACATAAATTGTTACATATAAATATAATGGAAAAAAACAAATATATAATATAACTCATTTTATATTTTCTTTTTTCCGTTGTTCTGGGGCAGAGCTAAATTAAGTTATGAATCCAAACTTAACGACTTTAAGGGTATACATCATTACTTAAAAAACAAACAGGTTTTCTACAGCACAGGAACTAGCAACACTTGTCCTGTATTTAGATTTACAATAATAGATGGTAAATTACATCGACCAAGATTAATATTATAGACAAAATGAGTAGGTACTACAAAACTACACAAACAGTTCCGTCTTCTTTTGTTACGCTTTACGAGCTCCTAACACATAAAAACATAAATTGTTATCGTCCAGTGTTCCATTCTTTGAAATCTAAAGGTATATATTTTATAATACAATAACACTATAAGTGTGGCATACTTTGAGAAAAACAAAATATTTCAAGTAAAATAAAAATTCAGTAAATCACATTTACCATTAAGAGTTGCAAAACAATGTTCTGCCGTCTTGCTCTTTATCATCAGTACGTTTGATATCATTCATGTTACGACTATCTTTAGTAGTTTAGTGTAGTATATAGTTTAGTATAGTCTTATAATAAACATGATAAAAAATTATTATATTAGTCTATTAAACAATAAAAACATTTTATAGACTAACAAATATGGATATGAACACATAAAATATACTTAATCTTTTTTTTTAAACTGTTAGTCCATAATTCTCCTGTTCAGATTATTTAATCGTATATAAGTTCGAGTTGGAATTGTACATTGAATAACCTATTCAGGTTTCTTAAATGTTAAATATGTGGTTTTACAGTGATCATATTTTTTTTTTTTAATGTTTGTCTCATTGAATAAACTGTCCAAGCGAATTTCTTTAAAATATTTTTACAGCTTTCAATAAATTGTTTGATGGAATCTTCGAGCTGCCTTTAGACATATATTTGGTCCAATTGTTTAAATATCCATCGTATATGCCCATTAACTGTGGAAATTTTTCAGAAAACCTATTTGCTTTATAACCAGTTACATATTGTGCACAATTCTTCTCAATGCTGTTAAATGGTTCTTCAATATCTAGCTAAAAACATAGGTGAGTATAATTATTAAAACCTTATTTGTTCCATTATTATTTGTATTAACTGATTTATAATTAGTAGGTACTTCAAACTGTTCTAAAATATTCAAGTGTGTTTGTGGAACTACTATTTGTCAAGCTCAGTAGATTCCAGATTGGCTACATCATCAGCGATAACGGTTTTGTCATTTTCCTCAAGATTATAATCGGTTATGATTGTACATGTTAAGCAGTCGTTCTCTTCTAACAAGTTTGTTTCAATACTCTGTTCAATGTTTGTATTGTTTGTGAACACAACATTCGTAGCTTTCCCACTATAAACCATCTTAAGCTAAAGCAATTTAAAATTAAATAATTAATATTAAGTATAAGTGTATAACTCACTAGATAACTAACACAATCTACTTTCATAGTTTCTAATATACAAGTCCAAAAGTGTATAAAATAGTCCATAAGACATTTTAGCAACTCCTTTAATATTCTTAAAAAAGTACATACAAAAAAGATATGTTAACGATTTGAAGCTACACATAGAAAAATACTGTATATTTTAACTACTTTTCACAAGATTTATTTTGTAAGCTCAATGTCAATATAATTTAATAGTTACTATCATTAAGTTTATATTGTATATAATATATACCCAATGCTACTATGTAAAAAATTTAAAATTAAAAAAAATACAAAAGTATATTTTGTTAATTTATTTAGGATAATAATGTAATTTATACAGTGACTAGTGAGTATAGAAACACAACATATATGCAAAACATTTGTAACATATATTCTATAACTAATAACATATATTTGAATACATTTACATGAAAATAATATAATTAATATCACAAAGAGGTTGAGAAAAATGGTTTTAAGTTGTGTATATATTGCAACATTGAAAACTAATTATTCATGATCTGGTATTTTTTTTTTCTGCATAAACCAATACAAATTATGAATCACAGGTTTCAATGAAGGAAAATCCACATAAATGATTCTATTCATCGTCAATTTTGTCCGTGTGCAACATATATGAAAACTTAAATAAGATTATAGTAGGCTATATATTAAGAGGACGTCACACCTGCATGTGTTGTCTCCGTCTTACAAATGTACAACATAGAAAAAACTGTTTTGCGCGGAATAACTTTTATCTTTCTGTGTTTGTAGTAGTGGTAACAAAATTTCTGAACATATAGGGTAGAAAATTATCTATGCAACAGCGTGCCTATACTTAAGATAACATAAATACCTGCAATAAAAGTTATTTGCTTCTAAACATTGTTTTTTTCATTTGATTAAGCAAAAAAAATGATTGGATACTGTTATTAAAAAATTCACAAATAAAGTTTTTCTTTACGTGTTGTGAAAATTTGGTAGTTCTACAGTAAATATGATGCAAGAAAAGTTGTCTTTTTTTGCTATGTTGTACATTTGTATCAATACATTTGTATCTATATCAATAAATATTGTACCTATTTGTTTGAAAGATAGTAAACTAAGAATTGTATATATCAAACTTTTAGAACAGAAAAAATAAATAAATAAGTAATACAATAAGTACACATGTTTAAACTACATGTAAATGAGATTAACTTAAGATACCTAGAAATGTATACCAAAGTAAACAAATGTTTGAAATCAGCACTCGTAGAACAAATTATCTATGCAATTACCCTATCCAAAGAACTATGATTAAAATTAACTCAGACCCAAGACTTTTGGAATTTTAGCCAAAAGTGAAGAGTAGAATAAATCTTAGACACAGACCACACAAAGTTTGGTTTTTACTTAATTATAATAATATGTATATTAATTATATTTTAATTTTTATGTTCCATCAGTACTTTAGCTATATTATACTTATAATATTTGTTATATATACTAATTTGTTATCTAATACTTACCTATATTTATGTATTTGTCTCTGCTAATTGCCATTAGGCATTGAAATATATAAATTAAAAATAAATAAATAAAAATAAAAATAAATACTATGTTTATAATTATGATAATTTCTAACAAGGTTAAAATTAATTTTTAAATAAATACATAACCTAATAACTGTATTAAACAAACTTCTAAGACCAAAAGAATTTTGGCATTTATAGAAATTCAAATTTTTCTTAAAAATAGTATTAAAACTATGATTACTTGCTTTTTACTAAAATAATATTTTTGTGCTTATACAATGATAATAACAAACATTTTTTAAATAATCTATCAATACAAAATAATTCAAGTTCATTATGAAGAAAATTTGTGTTTGTACTATTAGATAATTTAAATATAAATTATAATTAATTTGTTAAGTGTTATTTTTAGATTGTTTAGATGGATATCATATATGCATGGTGCATCCCCAAATTTCTATACCATACGAGATAATAGATTGTAGGAGTGACATATACCGGGTGATTCTTGTATCAAACAACACTCATTATTTCAAAAAGTGTAAAAGTTTATAACTTATAAGTATTTAAAGTTTAGATGAGCACTCCGCTCATATAAGGCAAGGGGTTACTTCACAAAATATTTGTTCGCTTCTTTGCTCATCAAAACTTTGAATAATAATAACTCATAAAATACTCACCCCAAATTCGATTTTCATGTATTGAAATACTTAGAAAAATATCCTGCTTTGGAATATAAAATTAAAACCCTGTATTGTCATCGAAAAAAGTAAAAAAGTAAAAAAAAATAATAAAAAAATATTTTTGTTAATAAACACGTTTACAGCAAACACTGTAATGTATATTAGACGTCTAATATACCAATCCATCATAAAACATACATGTGATGTAAATGTAGATGTCTATGATTAGTCTATATGCGCCACTTTTTTAGTGTATTTGAAGATCCAATTAAAATATCTATCATATATCATGTAGTAGATCAAATTCAACTCTCTTTTACAACATCTATCTATAGACATTAATTAACATTTTAAGTAGGCATACCATAATTGGTATAAAATACTCCATTTTATATATATTATTGTTTTTAGTTATATTACATAGAACAAAAAATAATAAATTAAAACATTCATTTAAATCTAAAAATATATGTAAACATACTACTTCAAAGAATACTTATAATTTAAATATAACAAACATTTTAGCCAATTTGTTAATATATATTTTATAAATACAATAATAACAATCATCTCTATCAAACAATTAAAAATACTTTGCAAAAAGCTTAGAATATAAATAATCTAATTATCAATCACAAAATTAGGAACCTAGTAAAATTAATTTGGTATTACAGCTTTAATGGGTGATCATCCTATCAAATAGTATACATTTCTATACATTAAAATAATTTGTAATCATAATTAATATAAATTTTGTCATTAAATTTATTCTGTTGCTATATATAGTTCAGCAGTAGTCATACCAGCATTAAATAATAATTTATTATTATATTAATACGGGCCAAAACCCAAAAGTACAGAAAATAAATGTACATATTATAAGTGAATACAGAAATGTGTAGTAGAATATAATATTATTATTATAATAATAATAATGATTCAAAAATAATGAAAATTTTTTGTCTATTGTTAAATTGCAATTTAAATAATATAAATATTTGTCATTAAATGTATTATGTTACTAAATATAGTACAGCAGTAGTCACCAATCAAATCAGCATTAAAAAATAAGAAAAAATAATAATAATAATAATAATAATAATAATAATGCAAAAATAATGACAATAATATTATGGCTATGGTTAAATAGCAGCTTACGTCTTATTCTTTTGTTTAAGAGTCTGGCGAATTATTTTATTTGAAATTCTTGTCGAATCTAATCTTAACCAATTTCTAATTTTTGTTTTAACATCATACTCTGTTGCATGGGTGTGGAAATTTAAAACAACATCTAATAGTTAACAAAACGAAAAAGAATAATATAAAAAAAAATAATTTTTGTATAAGTATAATAATAATTCGATGGTGGAAAGGCCAAGTAATGTAACCCACAATTTTATCAAAATCGAGGTTTTAATTGATAATGATAAAACACATGTAAATACACGTTTTCATCATTTTTTCCAATGCAAAATTCAGGTTTTACTCATTCAAGATTAGTGTAACCCACAATAGTAACAAATAGTTAAGTGATGTAAGCAACAACGTATCCCTCAATAATTGTAAACAGATCCAGACAATTGATGTAAGCAACAACGTATCCCACAACAATTGCAAACAAACCCAGTTAATTGATGTAACCCTCGCTGAGCCATTATTGTTTTAGTTAACTATTTTACAATACATTGCAACCAATAATACTCATTTGATGATAATAGTGATAAATGATAATACTATTATTACGTACTATGAAATATTAAATTTCTTATTAAACCGAGAAATCATAGTTACAAAAACAATTAATTTTTTGATAGACAGAATGTTAGGAGCGTTTTCCACAATCATGGAATCGTTTACATTGTTTGTAAATTTAGTTGCTTTGTCAAAATTATGAAAACAAAAAAAAAAAAAAATCATGATTCTTTTTCTTTAAACTAGTTAGTCTAAGTTTTACTTTTTACTTTTTTAGTCGTTCAAGTTAAGTATTCACATCTCAATATGGCTATGCGCCGCAGCAGAGTGAACAAAATAAATAAGGAACTTTTATACTTTAAATGTTATACTTATATTTTATTTAATTACTGTTTGTTTATTTCATTAAGATTTTTTAAATAAATAAAAAGAAACTTATATTTTAAATGTTATACTTATATTTTATTTGACTGTTTCTTTATTTCATTAGGTTATTTCAAATAATAAAAGGAACTTTTTATATTTAAATGTTATACTTGTATTTACAGTTTGTTTATTTTATTAAGTTTTTTTAAATAACTAAACGGAACTTTTATATTTTAATGTTATACTTATATTTTATTACTGTTGTTTCATAATTATATTAATCTGTTGGAAAATAATTAAAATATAACTATGTGTATTTAATTGCTTATGATCTCCCATAAATATAAGGCGTTACTGCCTTAGATTTTATTAATAAATAATAATATTAACATTAATATATTTTATATTTTTATTAAATATTAATAATATTATATTGAGGGTTGCATTCATTGGACATTTTTAGTTAAATTTAATCGGTGTGATGTACAAATAATGTATCCCCTAAAGCACATAACTTAAAACATCAATCCATGTAAAATACTGTAACCCTCAACTTCCTTCAATTTGAAGCACAGTAAGTAGTTTAAAAATGATTTATATGTTTTAATTGTATAATTATTTATTAAAATACGTAATCAACAATAAACCAATTCAATTTTAACTTCATTGGATAATTTTTGACAAAACTATTAAGATTTTAGTTTCTCCTGTAAAATTTCATTTTTGTGGCTTACATTACTTAGCCTTTCCACCATCGAATTAGGTATAGATTGTTATCACTCAGTGATTATACCTATTATTATAGAATTAATAGTTAATTCTTTAAATGGATTATTTGCATTGTTCTTTCCATCAAAGTTATAATATTAAAGGCATGTATCACTCATTACCGTTCTTGATATAGAAGTGATAGTTTCTTGTATACTATTCCGGCACTCACATTGTCTTAAGCGATTTTTCTAAAATTATAAAAGCAATTAATGAAAAAATTAAGTTTGAATTAATAATTATAAATAAAAAATTACCATTAAATGCTAGACCATTCAACTTATTTTCCATTTCAACAACATCTTCTAAGAAATCAAGTGGCAAATTGTGGAACCTGCTTCAAAATTTTTCCTTAATACTTAAACTAGCTGGTTGGACAGTTGGATTAATGGGTTGTAATAATTGTTTAAGTAAACAATTAGTGTAAAGTGTTGCTTTGCACTGTTTTTGCATGAGGTTTGCAATAGTTGATACATTTACTAAAAATATTGATTTTAAGTTAGTAGGTACATATTATTTTACAATACCCAGATTTACCATAAAAATTAATTTACCTGTATCATTAGAAGTCATTTTGTCTGGGGATCTTTCATCTTGAGATATTTCTCTTGCTGAAATATTCAGCTCAACTATATCTGTACAATCTGAATATAGAAATTTAAAAAAAAAACTATGTAAATTACCAAATAAGAATTGTATTAACTAAAACTAATTGTTACCAATATGATTTGTTTTATTTCTTTTTTCCGTTGAGTGGTATGCCAGCTCAAACATATCATCCTCGCTATCATCTGTACAACATTAGCAAAGATAGACATTTTAAAAAACCTATGTATGAGGGCGGGCCGATAAGTAATGCCTCTTATCTCATAGTTATTTTTAGATGTACGATAAAATTGTCATTTGTTGTCAATATAATAGTTTATGTCGTTGGTTTAGTGTGAGCGAAGACGCGATAGTGTAATGTTAATATTTTATTATTTATGGAATCTATAATGACCGCCCTTTCATATGTTCGGTTCAAACAGTGTGTTGTTATTGAATTTCTCGTTGCAGAAAATGTGAAGCCAGTCGATATTCATAGACTTCTGCTTGCGGTTTATGGTAATCAAACTCTTGATGTAAGTTCTGTTCGTCGTTGGGCATTACGGGTTAACGGTTCTGAAGTCGGAAAAGCGATTATTGCAGATCAGGATCGAAGTGGACGGCCGGTGACGGTTACTGATGAGACCCATAAATAAAAAGTCGATGATTTGGTCTAGTATGCGCAAGGTGGGTACCCAAAATTCTGACGGAAGAAAATAAACAAAATCACGTAGGAAAAACTTCTTTTGCGTTATAACCGTGAAAGAGAACATTTTTTTAAATATTATTGTTACCAGGGATGAATCTTGGGTACATCATTATGACCCTGAAAACAAAAGACAGTCAATGGAATTTCGTCATAAGACTTCACCGGCCCCAAAGAAGTTTAAAGTTCTAGCGTCAGCTGGGAAAGTCATGTTAACTGTGTTTTGGGATTCAAAGGTGTGATCCACACTGAATACTTAGATAAAGGATCAACAATAAATTCTATACGATACATAGAGACACTAAAAAGGCTGAAAAAAAAGGTTCAAGCGTGTCAGACCAAATTTAACCCAAATTTTGATTTTTTCTGTTTCCTAAGCTTAAAGAACTTCTCAAGGGTACAAAATTCAATTCTGACGAGAAAGTTAAAGCTGAAGTTAAACGATGGTTCAATGCTCAACCCAAAGAATTTTATTTGAGCGGCATTTCTAAATTAGTAAATCGTTGGCAAAAATGTATCGCCTTAGAAGGTAGTTATGTTGAAAAATAATAGTACGTAAATAAAAATAATTTAATTTACTATATGTGTGTTTTTCATTAATTATTCTAAGTATAAAACTTTTAAGACTACGCGTCAAGAGGCATTACTTATCAGCCCACCCATGTAACTTACCAAATAAGAATTTTATTAACTAAGACTAATATTTTTACCAATAAGATTTGTATTTTTGGTATTTTCCGTGAGGTGGTATGCTGGCTCAAACATGTCATTGTCACCATCATCTGTACAACATTAGCAAAGATAGACATTTTTAAAAAACTATATAATTTATGAAATAAGAACTATATTAACTAAGAATAATATTCTTACCAATTTGATTTGTTTTTTTTTGGTTTTTCTGTGGAGTGGTATGGCTGCACCAATATATTGTCATAATCATCTGTACAACATAAGCAAATAATGTAGTTTTTAAAAGCTATTTAACTAACCAAATAAATATTTTAATTACTCAGGCGTTTAGCCCATGAAAGAGGTTTTGTAAGACTTTTAATAAAACTATGAGATTCTTGTGAACTTGATTCATCAGTGAATAATTTTAAATTTTTAAATTTCTGCTTCTTCCCGCGACCTTTATCTTCATCATTTGTTCTTTCACCTTTATAATTGTTATAATTTGCATATCTGTTCAATTTTTGGCGTGATTAATCTCAATATCAGGATCGGGAGCTACAGAATTTGAAACCACACTAATAGCTACAAGTATCACTAGCTGCAGCGGCTTATTGTAATACACGTAATCTGCGGTTCTATTGAGGTTTACTCAAATTAGTTATTTGTTTGTATGGATTTTTCGGCATTTTAGATTAAAAAAATAAGGTTCATGTAAATGTTTTATAATTTCATAAAACCTACTACTTACCACTGAGCGTACTGTTGGAATTTCAAAATTGACAAACAAAATATTCACGTCTAGTCAACAACACTAGTCGACAAATGCACACTAAAAATAATATGCAAGGTGTTTGGAAAGTTTGGTATGCGTCATTTAGGTTATTTTAAAAATAATAACTATCTATAATAAAATATTATGTTACAATTTATTATTCTATTACTTATTAGTTATTAGTATTAAAGAATGAGCTACAATATTATTTTATGAACACGTATGATAAATGATAATACGAGCGTGTTGATAATGTCATTTTGGCGTCAGGAGCGCGCGCACTACGGCGGCCTCTGGATGAATATCGTGTTATGTTATCATGGAACCGTGGTAAACTATAATAATTTATTTAAAATAAATAAAATTACCTATTTTTCATACAAAAACAATGTATCTCATTTATTATTTAAAATATTATATAATAAGCTGAAAAGTGATAACTTATAACTATCACTATAAACATTATAATATTAATTTCACCTTTTTTTTATATATTAATATTATAATTAATATAAAGGCATGAATATATTATATAATTTATATATAAACTATAGTTTCAAGTCTTTTATATTGTTTAATGTTTATATCATTAGCAGTGTTCAGTTTGAATATAGGTATACCTGACATTAAAATTAAAATTAATTAGTAAAATAAAAAACTCGGATATTATATAATTTATATTTATAACTATATAGTATATACAGTATACTATAGGTTTGCAAGTATAATTTTTGACACAAACTAATAATAAAAGTCGTATAAAATAAATTTATTTGTATACATATATATTCAAATAAACGCATAAAATGATCCAATTAGGTATATCTATGACACATCTACGTGTATCTATAAATATTTATCAAATATAGGTCTAATCAAAGATGCAAAAATTGCATATGAATATAGACATTCTATATACGTCTATAATTAATATACAAGAGATCATAGACGTTATAGATGTATAGATTTATCATAGACATCAAGTAGACTATGTATGTTTACTGTAGCAATTGTTTTATAACTTATACGCAACTTAAAATTATTTTAAAAAAAAATTTACACTTTTTGAAATAATGAGTGTTGTATGATAAAATAATCACCAGGTACCTATATTATTTTCAATTGTTTTTTTTATAGGTATACCTTTCAGGTTTCGAAAAACATAAAAGAATTTGCGTAATTGTTGAGTTAAATAATTTATGTGATAATTCCATTTTAATTTAGAATCAATATATTATAATATTAAATATTTAATTTAATCAACTTTTTCAATAATTATACATAAGCAATTAGGATCATAAGTCGCTAAACATAATAATAAATAATCAATGAATTTTAAATTACAATCAATGTTAATATGTTGTATATTAAAAATAACGTGTTTGGTTTTTTTTTTAAATTATTTCAAGTAGTTTATTGCCGAACCATATTTTAATTTCATAAAATATTCTATTTGCTTTAATATGCTATAAGTTCTCAACATTTTTATCATGTAGCAATAAAACTGTGTCACAAATAATTTTAGCATCTACAGTGGATAAAAAAAGTCTCCGTGCACTGTTAAAAGTATTTTTCATTAACATATAATGGTAATTTAAAAGTCGAATAACTTTATATTTTTAGCGAACATTAATTGAGAAACACATTAACATTCGGTTTTAAGAAAAATAAAGTATAAATATTTATTATTTTATTATTAACATATATAAATATCAACAATTTTAAGAAAACAACAGCAAAATGTCTCCGTACATGATATGAATAACAGATAAAAATAATATTAAGATGGGCAAAACAGACAATATAAACTGGCGATAAAACCCGGTCAGCATTGCGAGCGTGATAATAGGTTTCTGTAGCCATCAGTCGTACTCGTATTCAATTAACATCGAACAATGGAAATACTAATTGATATTCGTAAATTAGTAGTTCAACTAAGAGAAGATGGTAATTCTCTTAGAAATATTGCACAAATAATAAAGAAATCACACTCAACTGTACAATATATTATAAACCGGTACAACGAAACTGGTTCATTTGAAGATCGAAAACGTACTGGTCGTCCCCAAAAATTAAAATCGCATCAAAAGAGAGCCATTCTAAGACAAGTTGTGATGGAGCCCAAAACCAGTGCACCCAAACTGGCTGGTATGATTGATACTGACTATAATATAAAAGTTGTGCCACAGACTATTCGTAATGTTATTAGAAATGCGGGATATAAAGGTTGCGTAGCTAGAAAAAAACCTTTTATCAGTAAAATAATTAAAAAGAAGCGTTTAGATTTTGCGAAGTCACGCATTAATGAGGGAAATGATTTTTGGAAATCTGTATTATTTAGTGATGAAAGCAAATTTAATATTTTTGGTTCAGATGGGCGAGTTATGGTATGGAGAAAACCTAATAAGCAGATGGATTGCAAAAATTTGTGTCCGACAGTAAAACATGGGGGTGGTAATGTATTAGTTTGGGGCTGTATGAGTGCTACTGGTGTTGGTAATTTAGTATTTATTGATAGTGTTATGGATCAACATACCTATATTTAAACATTTTAAGAAATAATCTGCATGCAAGTGCTGAAAAACTAAATATTGGCAATTCGTTTATTTTTCAACAAGATAACGACCCAAAACATACCGCGAAAAAAGTTAAAGACTGGTTGTTATACCGAGTGCCAAAGCAACTTAACACACCTCCACAATCACCAGACATGAATCCAATAGAACATTTATGGGATGAAATAGGAAGACGCTTAAAAAATTATCAAATTCGAAACAAAGACAATATCTAAATTATTCAAAAGAACAACGATATTAATTTGATTAATAGTAACATTATTTATAATGATAATAGTCGAATAAAACTGATCAATGCACTGTTTCTTAAATTAACAATTAATTCTTGAAACGATTATACTGATCTTGTTACTGTAGGTAACGTACTATATGCCAGCGTTATTTCGGTATGAAGTCTATTTTTATCTTGGTTTTGCCAAAAACCAACAAATTCCTTGTTATTATGATAATTGATTGTTAAACCATGCTGTTACAATTGTTAAATTCGTTTATTCCACTGCACTCCAGCATACGCGGTCTGTCGCTTGTAATCATTTGCCATTTGCGCGTTTTAATTATTTTGTCATTTAGTGCCTACCTATTTACTATTTCGTCGTGTTCGCTGTGTTACCATAAAACATAATTTTTATGAAGACTGTGCTTTGTGTTAACTAAGTTAACTACACATAATATCTTTTAAACGGTAAGTCAAAATATGATTTTTATTATACCAACAGACCTAAATTTAAAAATACGCTTTTCTTAGGATAAGAATTTCTTGAATTTTGATGAAGACTGTGCTTTGTGTTAACTAAGTTGACTACACATAATATCTTTTAAACAGTAAGTCAAAATATGATTTTTATTATACCAACATTGTTATTTTTTATTGTTGGTAGTATTTTTGGTCAAAAAGAAATATGAGTATATTTTGATTCAATTTTATATAAGGTACATTCTTTTCTTAGCGCCGTAGAGGTATGTTATAAAATCTTTCATCTATTTCAGTTAGAATATCCATTTCAATCACAGATTGTAGTATATGGTTGTTCATACAAAAGCTTTTTTTTTGTTTTTCGTTTAAGCACGACAAGCCGTATCATAAACTGTCTCAAATATTGTCAGAGTTAAGCAATTAATATTTTTCAGTAATATAATATAATTAAAAAACTTGCTTAATATGTAAAATTATCTAAATAGGTATATCTATAAGTGATTTAATTATTATAATTTATAAATAAATGCCTAGTTATGAATACATTCCATTTAAATTTATATTTACTGTTTTCATATTATATGTCTATGGAATATTTATTTCAATAATTAGTAATTACCTAATTTAAATAAGTAACTTGAATTTGTATTATACTCCATTTTAATTATAATCAACTAATTTACTTTTATACCTGTATTATTTTGTGCTTTATTGTTTTTCTATAAATAACAAGCAGGTACCTAATTATGTATGCATATATGATTTAAATTTATATTTACTTTTGTCATAGGTATTATATGTCTATGGAATATAATTCATTTCTATGATTACATTATTTAAATAAGTAACTTGAATTTGTATTACTCCATTTTAATTGTAATGAATTCCTTTATCTTTATACCTGTATACCTGTATTATTTTATTATTTTATATTATATTGTTTTTATATAAATAAAAGGTACCTACCTAATTATGTATATGTTATATGTTATTTGTCTATATAATTAATAATTATATTATACCTGTATTTTTTTATACTATATTGTTCTACAATAAATAAAAACAAGGTAGGTAAGTGGATGTCGCTCTGCTGTACAGTAGGTTACAAGTGGGTCACTGTATAATGGATGCTATTAAATTTGAATTCAATGATACAATATCATTGTATAAGAAAAACGATTCTGAACGAAGACGGTATGTCAGTCTAAGTTTAAGACAAATTATATACGTATTTATGGTAGGTATTAAAAAAACAATTGACCTATAATATATTCCAAATTAATCATATCACAATATCCATTAGGTACTTATAACACGTTATACATCAATAACAAACCCTGATACTATCATAGATATATAATATAGTGTACTTTAGAAGTTTCAAGTACCCACGAATAGTATTATACACTCACAACAAAAACACTAAAATAGGTATGCTAGGTTTTTTAATATGTAATTTCGTCCCAAATTTGAACTTAAAATTACCATAAAAATAAACTGTGCCTGTGTATTTTTTAGATTTTTTGGTAACAGAATTAACTACTTACGTGGAATCTTGTTTTAAATTTTCAATTCTTAGCTATAAAAACTGAACATTTTATAATTAATTAATTACGATAATTGATCATTTTCGAGATTTTGAAAAATTCTGTCAAAATTCGATCTTTAAATGCTTATAAAAAAAAATTGTGAATATGTATTTTTAATATTTTTATTGTAACAATATATCAGGAGCATTGTATTAAATGTTTACACTTTTTGGACCAACAGATAAAACTTTATTGATATTCATAGAAAATAAAAAATAAAAAAATTGAAAAAGAAAATATCCGTAAACAGCTCAAAAAGAGTCAAAATATTTTGTATGGTGTATAGCGAATGCTAATATAAACATTCAGTGAAATTTTCATGTATCTATAGTTATTTGTTTATGAATTACAACAAAATAAGGAAATCGCTACATGAGAAATCGAGTGAATATCCAATGTTGTAAAAATTTGAATTTCAAACGCTCATAAAAATTTAATTTCACCGTCCGGTAGAGATTTTTTTATTGATAAAGGTAGACAAACTTATGAGTAATCTTGTATTACATTTTCAAATCTTAGATTTAAAAAGAAAAATTTTTACGAATTCTTAACACAAAATAATTTGCTATTTTTCGTGATTTTTCCATATTTTGACAAATTTTGAACTTTAAATGCTTATAAAAAAAAACTGTGACTAAGGAATTTTAAGGTTTTTCATCTGCCTTTGAAACAATATACTAGGAGCCTTCTATAAAATTTTCAAGCTTTTTCAACCAACATATAAAATTTTATTGATATTTCTAGAAAAAAAAACTAAAAAAAAATGAAAAATGAAAATGTCCTTAAACAGTTCAAAATAAATCAAAATATTTTGAAAATGTTATCCTGTATAGAAAATTCAAATATAAACAACCAGTGAAAATTTCATGTATCTACGGTCATTTGTTTTAAAGTTACACCAAAAACCAAATTCAATTATCTGAAAAATCGATTTTGCGTAAAGTTTTCGTTTTTCCTTAATTTTTCTTTTGTTTTTCTTGGCGCTTTTGAAAAGTACTGTTAATTTTAAATTTTGACCTCCCCAATGCACCAACGATATTCACTTTCCAATCGAACAAGATACTGAAGTCGAAAATCGAAGCATTATTTCGACTACTTATCGTGTACACAGACACAAAAAATAAAAAAAAAACACACATCATTGTAAAATCAATACATTCATCGTTTCACTCAGAATCTAAAACACACATCATTGTAAAATCAATACATTCATCGTTTCACTCGGAATCTAAAAACTAATAAAATGTTAAACTGAAAATGTTCCTAAACAGTTCAAAACATATCAAAATATTTCGAAAATTTTATCATGCTTAGAAAATAAAAATACAAGCAACCAGTGAAAATTTCATGTATATACGTTCATTTGTTTTAGAGTAACAACAAAAACCAAAATCAATTTTGTTTAAGACCGATTTTGAGTAAAAGTTCAAGTTTTTCCTTAATTTTTCTTTTGTTTTTCACGGCACTTTTGAAAACTACTGGGAAATTTTTATCAATATTCAACAATATTCACTTTTCAATCGAACAAGATAATGAACTTGAAACTTTCCAATCAGAAAATGTACTATTGAAGAAAATGCAAGCACTTTTACTGTCCTAAATTTATTTCAAAATTTAAAATTCCCAGTAATTTTTAAAAACGATAAGAATAAAATAAGAAGAATTAAGGGAAAACGGGAATTTTTACACAAAATTGAATTTGGTTTTTGGTGTAACTTTAAAACAAATGACCGTAGATACATGAAATTTTCACTGGTTGTTTATATTTGCCTTTTCTATCCACGATTAAATTTTTAAATTATTTTAATTTATTTTGAACTGTTTAGAGACATTTTCAGTTTCCAATTTTATTAGTTCTTTTTTCTATGAATGTCAATAAAACTTTATTTGTTGAGTAATAATACTTAAAAATTTAATACAAGGCTGATAGTATATTGTTTCAAAGGTAGATGAATTATATTAAAAATCCTTACTCACAGTTTTTTTTTTATAAGCATTTAAAGTTCAAAATTTGACAAGATATGGAAAAATCAAGAAAATTATCAAATTATTTGAGTTAAGAATTCATAAAAATTTTTCTTTTTAAATCTTAGATATGAAAATGTAATACAAGATTCCTTATAAGGTTGTCTACCTTTATCAAAAAAAAAGTCTATAAGAAAGTCAAACTAAATTTTTATGAGTGTTTGAAATTCAAATTTTTACAACATTGGATATTCACTCGATTTCTCATGTAGCGATTTTCTTATTTTGTTGTAAATGAAAATATTTTGACGCTTTTTGAGCTGTTTACGGACATTTCCAGTTTCCAATTTTTTTAGTTTTTTATTCTATAAATATCAATAAAGTTTTATCTGTTGGGCCAAAAAGTGTAAAAATTTAATACAAGGCTCCTGATATATTGTTACAATATCAGTTGAAAAATATTCAAATACATAGGCACAATTTTTTTTTATAAGCATTTAAAGATCGAATTTTGAAAAAATTTATAAAATTTATAATTGAATAAATATTTTGTAGTTAAAAATTTATAAAATGTTCAACTTCTATATCTAAGGATTGAAAATTAAAAACAAGATTCTACGTAAGTAGTTAATTCTGTTACCAAAAAATCTAAAAAATACGTAAGCACCGTTTATTTTTATAGTCATTTTAAGTTCAACTTTGGACAAAATTACATAAAAAAAACCTACAATAACTATTGTAGTTATTTTGTTGTGATTGTGTATATTATTCGTGGGTACTATTGAAACTTCTATAGTACCTACACTAATATATATCTATGGAGTATGGACTATGATAGTATCAGGGTTTGTTGTTGACGTATAACGCATTAGAAGTACCTAATGGATAATATCTTAATATATTGTGATATGATGAATTTGGTATTTATTATAGGTACCTACCTATTGGCTATTTTAGGTAAATTTTTCTTAATACGATGGATAAGTATATAATATGTCTTATACCTAGACTGACATACCGCCTCCGCTCAGAATCGTTTCTCTCATACAATGATATTATATCATGGAATTCAAATTTAATACTATCCATTATACAGTGACCCACTTGTTATGCACTTGTTATCCTTGTTCAACAGAGCGCCTTTTTTATTTTTTTTTTGTGTCTGTCATCACATTTTAGGACAGTAATAAAAGTGCTTGGATTTTTTTCGACAGTAGCTTTTCTGATAGGAAAGTGAATCTAATTGGTACTTTGGGGGGTCAAAAGTGAAAATTTTATAGTAGTTTTCAAAAGCGGCGTGAAAAACAAAATAAAAATTAAGGAAAAACGGGAATTTTTACACTAAAATCAGTTTTCGAAAAATCGATTTTAGTTTTTGGTGCAACTCCTAAACAAATGACCGTAGGTTGTAGGTACATAAAAT
The DNA here is from genome assembly GCA_949089665.1 of Macrosiphum euphorbiae. Classification (NCBI taxonomy): domain Eukaryota; kingdom Metazoa; phylum Arthropoda; class Insecta; order Hemiptera; family Aphididae; genus Macrosiphum; species Macrosiphum euphorbiae. Next base: position 59,861,155 of record CARXXK010000002.1, read on the forward strand.
TTTGACTGAATGTATATATTAGCATTTTCTATACACGATAACATTTTAAAAATGTTTTGATTTATTTTCAACTGTTTATTCACATTTTCATTTTCCATTATTTTTTAGTTTTTTTTTTAAAAATATCAATAAAATTTTATTTGTTGGTTAAAAATGCTTGAAAATTTAATACAAGGCTCCTACTATATTGTTACAATGGTATTAGAAAAATATTAAAAATCCTTAGACACTTTTTATAAACATTTTAAGTTCAAAAATTGACAAAATATGGAAAAATCACGAAAACTAGCAAATTATTTTGAGTTAAGAATTCGTAAAAATTTTTCTTTTTAAATCTAAGGTTTTAAAACGTAATACAAGATTATTCATAAGTTTGTCTACCTTTAACAATAAAAAAATCTCTACCGGAACGCCTAATTAAATTTCTATCAGCGTTTGAAATTCAATTTTTTACAATATTTGATATTCACTCGATTTCTCGTGTAGCAATTTCCTTATTTTGTTGTAATTCAAAAATGAATAACTGCAGATACGTGAACACTTCACTGAATGTTTATATTAGCATTTCCTCCAAATTTTTCAAATTTCAAATTGAATAATTATTTTGTAGTTAAAAATTTATAAAATCTTCAACTTTTATATCTAAGAGTTGAAATTTTAAAACAAGATTCCATGTAAGTAGTTAATTCTGTTACCAAAAAATCTAAAAAATACGTAAGCACAGTTTATTTTTATAGTCATTTTAAGTTCAAATTTGGACGAAATTACATATTAAAATCAATATTAACGATTTTGGTTTTTTGTTGTCATTGTATTATATTATTCGTGGGTACTTGAAACTTCTTAAGTGTACTATTATATATCTATGATAGTATCACGGTTTGTTGTTGATGTATAACTCGTTATAAGTACCTAATGGATATTGTGATATGATTAATTTGGAATTTATTATAGGTACCTATTATAGCTCAATTTTTTTTTTAATACCATAGATATGTTTATAATATCTCTTAAACCTAGACTGACATACGGTCTCCGCTCAGAATCGTTTTTCTTATAGAATGATATTATATCATCAAATTCAAATTTAATACCATCCATTATACAGTGACCCACTTGTAACCTACAGCACAGCAGAGCACCTTTTGTTATTTTTATAATCATAAGATTGTAGATGCCGTTTGTACACACAGGTTATATTTTTTTCGAACTTACCCATAGATACCTATTAGATAAATAAAAATATTATTTATATAATATTTATTTCGTAATTTAACGTACCTAATTGAATACCATCGTAACTTTATTTTTTTGTGAACTATTGAGCCTTAATGAGAAAAACCCGTGTGAAAGTAATAATTAGGTACCTACTAATTAAATACTCTAATAATTAGTTTCAATAAAAAAAAAAATTAAAAATTGATCATAGAGTAATAATTGCTCCATGTTATAGGTACCTACAATTTTTTTTGTTATTAGATATTTTTATTTACGAGCACTTTTTTTTCGGGGAACATTTTTCGTTTACGGTTTGCCGTCCAAACACTAATTCCGGTGCAATCGGTGCATTATTTTTCCCAGCGGTTAAATAAATTTCTAGACCGCGCATGACCTAGTACCTTGTTGGCATCGAGGCAAGAAATGAATACGGTGCTCCGATTGGTACCCGCAAAAATCAGTGTGACCACATATGCTAACACTCGGATATTGTTTGTGCATTCCTATTTCCCCCCTTCATTTTTTTGTTTATTCATTGAGATAAGAGTCACAAAATGGTCGCATAGCGTTACGTAGACTTTACAGCTACAGCGTTGGTTTGGTTATGACGTCTGAATAACGCCGTGTCCAACGTAAATGCGCCCGATCGCACCCACTCGCCGGATTTGAGTTGGACACGGCGTAATTCGGAGTTCGGACTGTCTGATCTGACATTTGAATATTTCTCGAAATTTACAGCCAGTTACTGACTACGGAGCCGTTCATTTATTGTAAGTACTTAAAATAATAAATATAATAATATTGGGTATAATTGCAGTGTAGTTCACCCTCGCCATTTTGAATTTTTTTTTATCGAAATTTATGTAACTTATAGAGTTAAGAACGATGGTGCAATCATTTGTCGCTCACACTTAGTTTCGAAGTTATGGCCTTCCAAAGTTTTCGATTTTACGTTTATATACGCATTTTACGCAACACTACTATAATGCCGCGCGGAGACCCTCGAGTTATATATATACTTATTTTATTTTAACTGGCCATCGAGTCCACTTGAGGAGGTGTTGTATAGTAAATCGAGGTATATTTTCGTTTTTGATTGTCCGAGCGAACGAGTGATCCCGCTCGGTGACTCGGTGCAACAAAAGTTAATTTTTTTAATCCCGTCGCCCACTTGGGGAGGTGTTGCATACCAAATCGAGGGATATTTTCGTTTTTCATTGTCCGAGCGAGCGAGCGAGTGATCCCGCTCGGTGACTTGGTGCAACAAAAACGGTCCTCCGGTCGACATTTTAGTAGTGTTGCGGGCATGCGTATAAACGTAAAATTATAGTAGATACATTGAATTATCATTTCCAGTGGTCGGGAGTAGTGCACTAATCGTAGCGTCACTACAATACACCTAAATACCTAATGTACAATGTTTGGAATAGATCACTAATAATTTATTAGATAAAGATTAATGTAACACTACTAAATTTTATCTAGATAAAGATAAAAATAATTATACTACATTTTATCTAGATATAAACTAAAAATTAATACGTTTTTATCTAGATAAATTTCAGATAATTTCATGTTTAATTTTGCAAATATTCAGTGATATAGGTATTCATTTTTAAAATAAAACATTAAAAATAAATAATAATATGAAAAGTCATTCTCTGACTTAATTAAATAATAATACAAAGAAGCTACTAGCTAACATTTAAAAAAAAATAATAATAAATGCTTTTAAAATAATAATAATTTTCAAACCATATTTGATCTACAACATAAAATTATTTTTAAGTTCTATCATTTAACCTATTACGCCTAGGTATTATAACTTATATTGTATTGTCTGGCCCTGGACTGGTGGCCGTAAAATTATATTGTCTTCAGTTTTGGCATGCTGATACAGTATCAGTAAAAATAAGTAAATTGGTCAGTAATGGGATAAAAATATTGATTTTGAGCTAATATTTTATTCTAAATACTTTTAATGTTTTAACTTTTGTCAACAGAATTCCCGTACTTTAAAGATGTCGAAAAATCCTTTTGTGAACTGTTAGTCATGTAAACGAAAAAAGACCAGAGACCCAATTACCAAACCTAAAGAGAAATATTATGTTGTTTACATACAACGGTACGATATGATGAAGCGCACAGTAATAACCCTACCAAGTGGATTTGCAAAATGTGCCTAAGATGCGCGTTGAGAGAATAGGCCGTTACTAACCGTTTTGACCAATTGCAGTGGTCAATATAACCAAGCTATACCCCCCAAACTAACGAAAAAGTAATATTTCAGTCTTATTTTTATATTAATTATTTTCAAACATAATGTAAAAAGTTAATTTATTTTTATTTTGTTCAGAAATGAAGACACTCGTTACATTTGTCAGTACCTACTGTAACAACTTATTTTAAAGGCGTGTTACGTTAAAGAAGGACTTGGGATCATATGAAAAGACATCTAGCAGAACTATCTGACAATGAAGTTGAAGATGCTCCTTTAATAACAGAACATGCAAATAACGGTAATGACAAACTTGAGGAGAAAAATCCATTCAACAATATTTGATTTATTTGTATTTTTTTAAATTTTATTTTAGATATTATTTTATAATTATTATTTCCGCATATATATATAAATAACAAATACGAATATATTTATAGAAACTGTTAAATATTTAGCAGACAGTAGCCTTTAAGTGATCACTTGCTAGTTTCTGTCTACTATAATTATTTCTATATACGCCACTGATACTAATAAGGCTCTTCTCTCAATCTCTCAATACGCATTTCAAGCACATTTTATACACCCACTTGAAAAGATAATCACTGTGCAATTCTTCATGCGGTATCATTGAATGTGGACAACATAAAATTACTTTTTAGGTTTGATGGTTGGGACTTTGATATTTCTTCGTTCACAGTTCACTAAAGGATTTTTCAACATCTTTAAAGTACAGGAATTTTGTTGACAAAAGCATTAGCTATATTAGCTCAAAATCAATATTCTTATGGCATTACTGCCCAATTTACTTATTTTTACTGATACTGTATCAGCGTGCCAAAACTGAAGACAATATAGGCTACTTATCAAGGGCCGGACTGAGTAATTGTTAGAGATATTCCTAAAATATAATTCTACAATTCCGTCCTCAGCACCAGTTCAGAGGTTATTTAGTAAGGCAATACAAGTTTTAACACCTAGGCGTAATAGGTTAAATGATAGAACTTTAAAAATAATTTTATGTTGTAGATCAAACGTAGTTTGAATATTATTATTATTTCAAAAGCATTTATTATTATTTTTATTTTTAATGTCAGCTAGATGCTTCTTTGTATTATTATTAAATTAAGTCAGAGAATGACTTTTCATATTATGTATTTAAAAAAATATAAACTTTTTTGTTTTTAATGTTTTAAGTTGTGTATTTTTTTACATTTTATTAACTTTTTAACATCATTTTTGATAATAATTAATAAAAAAAAAAGGCTAGATGAACTTTAACTTTTTCATTAGTTTAGGTGGATTAGCTCGGTTAGATTATCCACCGCAATTGGTCAAATGGTTTTCAACTGCTTCTTCGCTCAATATAAATTTCAAGCACATCTTACAAACTCATTTAGTACGATTATCGCTGTGTAATCCATCATATCTTACCATAGTATGTGGGCAAAATAGTTGATCTTTAGGTTTTTTTTGGTCGGGATTTTGATCTTTCTTGGTTTAGCAACTTACAGTTCACAAATGGATTTTTGTTTACAGATATACTAAGTTTCGAACTTTTTTAGGTTTTTTTTCTAAGCATGTCAATACAACTTTATTTGTTAGGTTAAAAAGCTTGAAAATGTAATACAAAGCTCCGATTATGTTGTAACAATGACGTTTGAAAAATATTAAAAATCCTTAGTCACAGTTTTTTGTTATAAGCATTTGAAGTTCAAATATTGACAAAATACGGAAAAACACAAAATCTTGCAAATTATTTTTAGCTAGAAATTCATAAAAATTTTTCTTTTTAAATCTAAGATTTTAAAATGCAATACAAGATTTTTCATAAGTTTGTCTACCTTTATCAACAAACAAATGTCTACCGGAAAGCCTTAGTAACTGTGTGTTATTAACTGAAAAAATTGTATTCACCTCTGGTTTACATGCTTTAGATATTTGCTATAAAGAGTTTATCCAAATAATCATCAACTCTTGAAAATATTTTGTACTTTCCCTGTATCAACTGCTCTACCTGAACGAAGTATTTCAAGTTTTTATTAGGTAAGAAGTCTTAAAATAATTGATAAATACAATAATAGAAGTAAATATTTTATCAATTTTCCTATCTAATATTGAATAATAATTATAAATTAAGTATTAATTATTATATACTTTGTTTATTAGACAGATTAGGGCTAACCTTACCTTACCAACCTAACCGACTAGGGCCCGTTTTACAATCATAGTTTAAACCTCGGTTACACTTAACTCGCTGATTTTACAGGCCGAATTCCGGGGTTTAACCTATTGTAATACGGGCCCTTATTCCTTAATATATTGGCTTTATTGGCATGTCACCGGTCAATACAACAATAATGCCAGATGAGGTTATCGATGAACTGAGCATCCAAAAAATGAGACTACTGGATTTTGTATTAAAACTATTTTTTTTGTTTATCTTATTAAACACGGGATTGGCGCTAGTATGAATTTATAATAAATGCTATTATAAGTTTTAGGTACCTACTATACAGTTTGTGTTTCTTATTTCGCCTTGATCCACTTACTTAAATTGGTAAAAAGTTATGGGATTTCAAAAATGTATATTATGTGCATATTTATAGGTGTATTATTAATTATATATATCATCCCCCCCCCTAGCAAAATTCCTAAGTACGGCACTGTTCAGTGACCCACTTGTAACCTACTGTACAGCAGAGCGACTTTTTTATTCTTAAATTTAAATTAATTTAAAATCACAAGTTAATATATCAAAAAAATAATACATTTGAAATTTGATTTTGAGTGGAGAAATCTGTCAGCCTATATCAAGGATATATTAATGAAATGGATTTTGGTACCTATTACTATTAAAGTATATTTTAATTTGCTATAGTAGTATTATGCGTTACAGTAGTTGTCGAGTATGAGTATCTCATTTTAATTTGTAACGGATGTTGGATTTGAATCAAATTGTAAATCATATTGTAAGTATACGAATAGGTATGTTGTATGTATCTGATTTTGAATTACAACGAAATATCAACAACCCTGCTACCCGCATATGTTGTCCCTTTCTTACAAATGTACAATATAGCCAAAAACTGTTTTGTGAGTAACAAAAGACTCTATCTGTATTTATAGTAGAACTACCAAAATTCCACAACGGTTGTCGGTATGACATTTTCAAAATATTTTATTATTTTTGTGGTACCTATATTAATTATAGGCATTTTTAATTTTTGAAAAATATAATACAATGATAAGTAGGTAAAGTTGTTCATCTACCAACTAAAACGTACTATCAAAAATACGAAGTCACAATATTTTTTTAAAACTGTTTTAAGTCATAATTTTCATGAAATTCATCAAAAACATGAACATTTGCAATATGCGTTGTTAGAAATGGCCATGTTTTTAATTTTAACATTTAAGGTTTTAATATCTAATACAATATTTCTGATTTATTTATAACTGGAAATTAGTAAAAATCGTGAAAATGTTTAAAGTATTTTGTATTTGAAAGTTCTTACTGAAGGTTTGAAAATGTATTACGATCTTTCGAGGTTTCATACAAGATTTTTCAAGAATAAATTCAATTATTCAACAAATATTTTTTATGAGCGTCTGAAGTTGAAATTTAGACGAAATTGGATACCTAGCCACTTACGAAATCACCCATAATTCATAAAATAAAAATACCTTATCAAACGGTTCAAAAAGTATAAATCGTAGAGATTTGGATTATTCCACTAATCCACTGTTCCTTAATTTATTATTATCTATACCTACTCAATTAATATAGTTTAAAAAATATTTAGACTCAATCTCTGGCTATTATAGAATTTAGAATGATCGAATTGTCTTAGGTTTTTTCTTCAAATGTCCATTAAAAATGTTTCACTTAGTCAAAAAGTTTGAATATTTAATACAAGGTTCCTCATAAGTTTTCAACCTATAACAAAAATTGGTGGACAAATGGGTACCAGTTTCCTGAGTTTTGTTCTCTAGTCGAGCATAGGCAACATGTGCGGCTTAACGGGGCACTATTTATGATAAGATAACAGTTGACTTACAGTCACAACAGTGATAAAACATTTCTTTATGAAGTACTATAATAATATAGATATATATACATATGTATTATAAATCATTAAATATAATATTTTAAATTGCATACAATGTTACAAAGTTAAATAAGGCAATAACAGTAAAATAAAATGTTTTAACTCATATTATGTATAAAATTGTAATACATTTAAATTAAATATATTGTACCTATATTAAATGAATAATATTATTGGACGGATAACGTTTTACTGATTTTGATTACTTAGTGCACTTAAAGATTATAAAACTGACAAAATTGTACATTTATGATAAGTAATACATTTATCTATAACTAGGTAAACAGTTTATAAATAATTAATTATAAAAATATAGATATCTTAGTTCAATAACATTTTAAACGTAATATTTATCAGCAATTTTCTATAAATAAATATTGAAATTTGTTAAATACCATTCTATTACAACAGTAAAAAAAAAAATTACCAGATTTGAACATTTAGAATTTATATCACATAGGTATTACAAAACTTGGATCACTTGGATTAACGACTCTGTAGAATGTAGATCATAATTTTGTAAGTTTGAAGTTATGTAAGCCCATAGTTATTTTATAATACAAACATAACTATAAACAATACATACATTGCTTATACTGTTATAAAAAATATTTTAACATTAATGCATCTTGAATTTAATATGACTAGGAGAGAATTATTTTTTAAGACATTCTTTGGTAATAGTTGGTTATATGCAAAAAAAAAAAAACACAGATAAATAAAAAGAAAATTTTGTGAAATAATTGTAATAATAAAACAATAAATAAAATTGACCAATTTAAAAAAAATAAAACATCGTTTTTGATAAAAATAATATAATAATTTACAATACATAACTATTAAATACAAAAAAATATATTTATTTTAAAACTTAATATAGATTTTTGAATAAGTAACAAAGATTTTCATATTTTGTAAAGGATTTTATTTTGGAAATAGTTTAAATCATTAATACATTAAGATTTAATAACAAATAAAATAAAATATATAAACGATTTTTAACAAATTAAAATATAATAATAATAATAAAACGTCTAAGTTTAAGAAATAACAAAGATCAATAATAAAGCTGATAATTTGGTATAAAGTAATCAAATGAATAGATGTTTATTTTATTTTACTATTTTACATAAATTAGATATTATACTATAAGAATATTGGGGTTTCAATAGCTATTATTTAAATTGAAAATGATTACTTTAATAAAAAAGTTTAAGTATTTTTTTTATTAAAATTACTTATAGTTTATGCATACAATTTAATTTGATCTAAATGAATATATTTAAATAAAACATAAAATTGCATGTGTTCACGCTATATTGATTAACTAAAGTAAACAGCATAAAATGTATTTATATTAAGTAAGACTTTGATAGATTTAATTGTACAGTTATAATGTAATTCTACATTATTTAAAGATTTTAAATAAAACGACTTAAGTAGTTGTTTACTGTTATACTATTTTATAAAACAATGATATATAGTTTTTTTTTATATACCAAATAATTAGCTCTTGGAAAATTATATGATATTTTATAGCGGCCGTGGCATAGGAATAACAATTTTAAAAAATAGCTATAAAATGTCATCAAAAAAATATGTTAGTAAAATATTAAAATATATTATATTAATGTATAACAAAAATGATTGTGATGTTTGATTAAAAAATATTATTATATATTAATATTAGTTAAATAAATATGGTAGATAGTGATGAACTGTATATATTAGTAAACAGAAAACGGATTAATACTATTTAATTAATGTGTATATCAGTATGATGCTGTTGATGTAGTTGTTTGTTGATGAACAGCTATATTTCCTTGTGCAATTTCTCCACGTTGTATATCCATACGCAAACATTGCAGCAAATCCAAATAACTATATTAGTTCAAAAATATATATTAGTACTATTTTAGGATTTTAATTTACAAATAAAATCTTTCCTCAATAATTTATGTTTGAATATAACATTTTAAAGAAGAATAAATAATGAAGAAAACTATATAGATAGATTTATAAAAACTTGACATTTTCAGAGTGAATTGGTATGCAATAAAATATATAAAAAAATATTATTTGAATTGATAATACATACATAATACAATACTAATCTCAAATGTCATCAAAATTAAGATAAATTTTCGTAGATGATTCAAAAGTAATTATTGAATTGGATATCCACTATCATCCTCCATATTATTTTATAGATATGAGACAATTGAGTAATATAACTAGTAACTAAAAATGTAATAATAACGTCTTATACAGTTCATTTATTACTTGCATATTATATTTTACATTTATCTGCTGAGGAGGGTGTGTCTGTCAGGAGAGGAAAAAAACATCCAAGGGTTTTAATTATAGACATTTTACTAATTAGTTTACCTGTCTAAAAATGCATTAAAATATAAGAATTTATATAAAATAACATGAAAATATAGCTTTATAATCAAATTAATCAAATATTTATGAAATTATTAAAAACCAAAACGTTTAAATACAAATAAAACTATACTATCCGATTTTCAACGATACATTTTAATTATTGAAGGTGTAATATATTTATTTTGTGATAGTTTTTTTTTTTTAATATATTAGTTTTAGCAAATACAATTAATTAAAAACGTAAATTGTTATTTAGTAAGTATAGTAGTAATTAATAAATGTAATAGTTTAAAAAATAATTTTATTCTATGTTAACATTGAGAAATTAATATTAATTTTTTTATACAAGAGATGCATGAAATATTTTTGAGCCAATTTGTAAATATAAATTTCCATAGCTAATCAACGGGTATTTTGAACATATTGTAAATTAATATAAGTCATAACAGTAAATGAAAAACCTAGTTCAAGTAAAAAATTTGAACAATATTATTATATTATTATAGTTAACTTATATTTACATACCAAACTTATCATGTAGCTAAGATGCAAACCAGTATAAGCCGCTGCAGAGGATGCTGATAAAAGGTAAAGTATTGGCCAACAAACATCAAAAATCATCTCCTAAATTTAAATTGTTCACATATTAAAAAACTTATAAAACATAGTAAATTGTTTGAAAATAATTATTAGAATCTTATTAAGATATATTTGAGTATTAATCATTTTCAGTTTAACAATACTTACAATTTTAAGCCATGGTATTTTATAAAAACACTCAACTACATGAAATATATAGAATACCAACATGAATAAAGAAAACCAAAATCCAAACATTGATATTGATGTGACAGCGCTGTTTTGATACCACATACTGTATGTACTATGTAGAGAATGACACTGCGATAAGACTTAATAAAACAAACACCTAAAGAAAAATGTATATAATATAATTGTAATAGTTAATAATTAAAGGACAACAGAAGGTAGGTGTTATCCAATATTGTTTATAATTTTAACCATCTTTTATTATAATATGAAAGGTTTGAATTAAAATTAAGATTATTAATAATAGCAAAAAAAATGAGATATGTGTGTGTGGTTGTGGGTCAGTATGTAAAGTGTCAGTAAGTATGTAGGTCAAATGTAATTTGTGGTATTTATTATAAATAAATCATTTTAAAGAAAATAATTAATTATTCAGTTTAAATTATTGATTAATAACTATTTTAGAATTTATTATTGTTCAACGATTTTAATTTTTGTTAAAACTTTTTTACGAAATTAAACATAAGTAGTTTTAGCTATAGTTTTATAAGCTAGCATTTCAAATTTGAATATACTAGGTATATATAGTTTCTTTGAATACTTAAGAGGGTGTCAGTGCACTAATTGTTTTTTTTTATTTGACCCATGCGCAACATAGCAAATCTGTGTTCAACAGAACCAACTTTGTGTAATTAGCTTTAGTATTACAGTAAATGGACCTATGATCAAACTTAAGGTAAGAACATTATCCGTGTTCTATTGTTGTTTTTTAAAGATATTTTAATTTTTAAGTTAGTTATGAGATGTAAAATATAAAAATGGTCATTATTTGCATCAACATTGAAATATTGTAAAAAAGGCAATATAAGATTTAAGAACACAGATTATGTTCATAACTTTAAGTTTGATATTATGTCAATTCATTCTAATACAAGTTAACTACACAAAGTTAGTTCTAGTGATTGTAAATTTGCTATGTTGCGCATGGGTCATTCTTTTAAAATTCACATACCTAATTTTTTAATTTTCTTTGAAATGCATTTATTTTATAATAACATTATTCTAAATTTAACTGTATAAAATTGCAATATTAGATAGTTGGCAATTTTTTAATTCTTGGTTAATTGTATAAGTAATAAAATCAATCCGTATTATGTGTTATATTTAAAATTTAAATTCTTAAAAAATTATTTAAGCGAACATTGAAATACGTTTTATTGTGAATAATTAAGAAACATAATGTACATAATTAAGTATATTATGTAAATATAAAGAAGATAAGTAGTACTATAGGTTCACTTATTCACTATTATATTTCACTTGCTATTGTAACAATATATCAGGAGCCTTGTATTAATTTTTTACACATTTTGGCCCAACAGATAAAACTTTATTGATATTTATAGAAAAAAAAACTAAAAAAATTGAAAAATGAAAATATCCGTAAACAGCTCAAAAAGAGTCAAAATATTTTCAAAATTGTATGGTGTATAGGAAATGCTAATATAAACATTCAGTGAAATTTTCATGTATCTATAGTTATTCGTTTATGAATAACAACAAAATAAGGAAATCGCTACGTGAGAAATCGAGTGAACATCCAATGTTGTAAAAATTTTAATATCAAACGCTCATAAATATTTAATTTGACTGTCCGGTAGAGATTTTTTTATTGATAAAGGTAGACAAACTTATGAGTAATCTTGTATTACATTTTCAAATCTTAGATTTAAAAAGAAAAATTTTTACGAATTCTTAACTCAAAATAATTTACTAATTTTCGTGATTTTTCCATATTTTGTCAATTTTTGAACTTTAAATGCTTATAAAAAGAAACTGTGACTTACGATTTTTAATATTTTTCATCTGCTTTTGAAACAATATACTAGGAGCCTTCTATTAAATTTTCAAGTTTTTTCAACCAACAAATAAAATTTTATTGATATTTCTAGAAATAAAACTAAAAAAAAAATGAAAAATGAAAATGTCCCTAAACAGTTCAAAATAAATCAAAATATTTTGAAAATTGTATCGTGTATAGAAAATGTAAATATAAACAACCAGTGAAAATTTCATGTATCTACGGTCATTTGTTTCAAAGTTACACCAAAAACCAAATTCAATTTTCTGAAAAATCGATTTAAAAATCGAATTGAAAATTCGAGGTAAAAATTCCCGTTTTTCCTTAATTTTTCTTTTGTTTTTCTTGGCACTTTTGAAAAATACTGTTAATTTTAAATTTTGACCTCCCCAATGTACCAACGATATTCACTTTCCAATCGAACAAGTTACTGAAGTCGAAAATCGAAGCATTATTTTGACTACATATCGTGTACACAGACACAAAAATAAAAAATAAAAAAACACACATCATTGTAAAATCAATACTTACATTCATCGTTCCACTCAGAATCTAAAATGACAAAATATGGAAAAATCACGAAAATTTGCAAATTATTTGAGTTAAGAATTCATAAAAATTTTTCTTTTTAAATCTTAGATATGAAAATGTAATACAAGATTCCTTATAAGGTTGTCTACCTTTATCAAAAAAAAAGTCCATAAGAAAGTCAAACTAAATTTTTATGAGTGTTTGAAATTCAAATTTTTACAACATTGGATATTCACTCGATTTCTCATGTAGCGATTTTCTTATTTTGTTGTAAATGAAAATATTTTGACGCTTTTTGAGCTGTTTACGGACATTTCCAGTTTCCAATTTTTTTAGTTTTTTATTCTATAAATATCAATAAAGTTTTATCTGTTGGGCCAAAAAGTGTAAAAATTTAATACAAGGCTCCTGATATATTGTTACAATATCAGTTGAAAAATATTCAAATACATAGGCACAATTTTTTTTTATAAGCATTTAAAGATCGAATTTTGAAAAAATTTATAAAATTTATAATTGAATAAATATTTTGTAGTTAAAAATTTATAAAATGTTCAACTTCTATATCTAAGGATTGAAAATTAAAAACAAGATTCTACGTAAGTAGTTAATTCTGTTACCAAAAAATCTAAAAAATACGTAAGCACCGTTTATTTTTATAGTCATTTTAAGTTCAACTTTGGACAAAATTACATAAAAAAACCTAGAATAACTATTGTAGTTATTTTGTTGTGATTGTGTATATTATTCGTGGGTACTATTCAAAAACGAATTACTGTAGATACATGAAAATTTCACTGAATGTTTATATTAGCATTTCCTATACACCATACAAAATATTTTGACTCCTTTTGAGCCGTTTACGGACATTTTCAGTTTTCAATTTTTTTAGTTTTTTTTTTCTATAAACATCAATAAATTTTTATCTGTTGAGCCAAAAAGTGTAAAGAATTAATACAAGGCTCCTGATATATTGTTACAATAACAATTGAAAAATATTAAAAATACATAGGCACAATTTTTTTTTATAAGCATTTAAAGATCGCATTTTGACAAAATTTATCAAAATCTCGAAAATTATCAATCATCGTAATTAATAAATTATAAAATGTTCAGTTTTTATAGCTAAAGATTGAAAGTTTAAAAAAAAGATTCTCATAAATAGTTCATACTGTAGCCAAAAAATCTAAAAATATATGAGCACAGTTATTTTTTTCAGACATTTTAAGTTCAAATTTGGGACGAAATTACATATTAAAAAACCTAGCATACCTATTTTAGTTATTTTGTTGTGAGTGTATAATACGCTATTCGTGTTTACTTGAAACTTCTAAAGTTCACTATATTATATATCTATGATAGTATCAGGGTTTGTTATTGATGTATAACGTGTTATAAGTACCTAATGGATATTGTGATATGATTAATTTGGAACTTATTATAGGTCAACTTTTTTTTAATACCATAGATATGTATATAATATGTCTTAAACCTAGACTGACATACCGTCTTCGCTCAGAATCGTTTTTCTTATACAATGATATTGTATCATTGAATTCAAATTTAATAGCATCCATTATACAGTGACCCACTTGTAACCTACTATACAGCAGAGTGACATCCACTTACCCACCTTTTTTTTTTAGTTTTTTTTCCTATAAATATCAATAAAATTTTATCTGTTGGTTAAAAAAGTTTAAAAATTTAATAGAAAGCTCCTAGTATATTGTTTTAAAGGTAGAAGAAAAAAATTAAAAATCCCTAGTCAAAATTTTTTTTATAAGCATTTAAAGTTGAAATATTGACAAAATACGTAAAAATGACGAAAATTTGCAAATTATTTTGAGTTAGAAATTCGTAAAAAATTTTCTTTTTAAATCTGAGATTTTAAAGTGTAATACAAGATTCCCCATAAGTTTTTCCACCTTTATTCAAAAAAAAATTTCTAGAAGAAATCAAATTAAATTTTTATGAGCGTTTGAAATTCATATGTTTACAACAACATTTGATATTCGCTCGATTTCTGTTCAGATTGATTTCAGTGAATTTTCTTATTTTGTTGTAATTAAAAAATGAATGACTGTAGATACTTGAAAATTTTACTGAATGTTTATATTAGCATTTTCTATACAAAATTCAATTTTCAAAATAATTCAACTCTTTTTGAGCTTTTTACGGACATTGTCAGTTTTCAATATTTTTAGTTTTTTATCTCTATAAATACCAATAAAAATTTATTTGTTTGGCAAAAAAGCTTGAAAATTTAATACGAGGCTCCTGATATATTGTTATCAGTCATAAAATATTAAAATACATAGGCACAAATTTTTTTTATAGGCATTTGAAGTTCAAATTTTGACAAAATTTATCAAAATATCGAAAATTATCAATCATTGTAATTAAAAAATTATAATAACTAAGGATTGAACATTTAAAACAAAGATCCTCATAAATAGTTCATACCATAACCAAAAAATCTAAAAAATACATAAACACAGTTTTTTTTTACCGACATTTTAAATTCAAATTTGGACGAAATGTTTAATATTTAATATGTTCTTTTACCCAGACTGACATACCGTCTCCGCTCAGAATCGTTTTTCTTATACAATTATATTGTATCGTTGAATTCAAATCTAATAGCATCCATTATACAGTGACCCACTTGTAACCTACTGTACAGCAGAGCGACATCCACTTACCCGATTTTATTTTAATTTAATTTTTATCAATATTTTATCGAAGCTGCAGTCTGCACGTGTCATAGGATTTTAATATAAATTAATTCATATAAATTTTTAATACTGAAAATAGAACGAAAAGATGTTATATTGTTATGCTATATCTTTACGGCTATACGTATGATATAAAAACAAACATATTATAAATATTGATCAGAACATAAGTTATTTCGTTTGTCAGATATTTCTGTGACATTGCATGACGTATATTGTTAAAACTAAATAGTCAATATGAAAACAATGAAGTTGAAAAATATATTATATTTATTTTGTCTTTCAATTGCTGTTAGGGTTAACAAAAAACTATACCATATATATATTTATATATATATATATGTTGTTATAAAAATATTTATGTGCTGAATGTCGACTAACAATTCAACGCACATATTGTATTAAATTACTTATGGTTATTTTAATAGTAATGGTAATTATATTATGGCGGCACGTAAAAATCTTGGATATTTTAGCCTAAAATATATCAATATATTATAGCAATTGCCAATGCGTAAAAAAAATAGGCATTATTTATCCGGGAGTCAATTATGACTCACTAAAAATAAAAACCATATTTATTTTTAGCTCATTGTTATTTTTTTATTTGATAAATGTGGAATATTTACGAATGTATTATAACCTAATTCTCGATTTATTGTCATTTGTCTCTGCATAATTGTACGTGTTATTTGGTCATTAAAACAGTCCTATTTTATTTGATCAGTTTTTTTAAATATTTTTATCCCGTAAAAATTATTTTACCATTGCTTGCTTACTTTTTTTTTAAAAATGGAACACGACGGATTCTACTATAAAATCAATAAAACCATTGGTGGTAAACGGTAAGTCACACTCAATTTTTTATTATTAAAAAATTATAGAAATACATGTAAAATTGTATTACAGTTACTATGTCTGTGCAACACCTAATGTATACTGTAAAGGGACACTAATCCAACTGGAAAACGGCACCATCATACCAAATAAAGATCACACGCATTTAGCTTATGGTCCAACATTTAATAAGCAACAACTTATAAAACGTTTAAGGACAACTTTAATTGAAAGGTCAAAGACAGAGACTAAAGCTCTAAAAGTTATATACGATGAGGAATCAGTTAGGTAAGGGTAACGTATAATGCACTTTAAAATTCTTAAATATAAACAATATTTTTGTTGAATTGCAAATGCAAATTTGATAGAAACCAGGAAGCTGCTTTAAATTATAGTTGGCCACAGCAGAGTCTTATATGCGGCAGGCCAGAAGAAGTGTTTGTCCAGCATTACCATCCACACTACGGGAGTTGGGCGAATATTTAGATTTAAATGCTAACAGGTAAGATTATATAGTTAATACAATTTAAAATTACTGATTGTTGTAATTTAAGTACCTCATTTATAGGTATCAATGTAATAATTCGACATTCTAAAAAGAATGGATAGTAGATAGTGATGGGAAGTATAGTGTCATGTTTGCGTGCCAAGAAATTATTAGTTCTGTAGTTAATCAGGGTGCCACAGAACTACACGCTGACGCTACTTTCAAAGTAGTTCCATCAATTCCCCATTGCAGACAACTCTTTATGTTGCATTTGATCCTGCAAAATCATGTAAAATATTATAACTATTAATTATTCCAATTAATTATACGAATAAAACCATATACATGCTTTGTTTAGTCTATACCTGTATGCTTTGTTTTAATGGAAGTAAAGACTGAAGCTTCATACAGGAAAGTGTTGGAAAGATTCCATTCAAAATTTCCTGAAGTCAGACCATTGTCTATTATGATCGACTTTGAGACCGCACTACTCAACGTCTTCTCCGACATATATCCAGAAGCAATGGTATATTCTTGCTGGTTCCATTTTGTACAGGTTTGAAATTATTTTTGTATCGGTTGTTATATTTAAGTCTTCACATTGTATATATTATTAAAGTTATTTATTTTAGAGTTTGCAGAAAAATATTTAAAAAATGGGCTACTCAAATTATGTACAGCAAGAGAGAGAGAGAGGCAAAAATGTGTTTAAGAATGTGCGCAGTGTTAGCACTATTGCCTCATCATCAAATTGAGGAGGGATTTCAAGAGATTAAAATCCATGCCCAAAATAATAAGGTTTTGATGCTAAGATTTTTTACAAATTTTAACAGGTAAATTTTATATAAGCTATTGAGTTAAATTATATATTATTGATTGGAAAAATAAATTCTCAAAACAATCTAATAGTTTTTAATTTCTACAGTTTTTGGCTCACTCGAAAAGCTCCAGAGTGCTTTTCAGTATTCAATCAACCACGGCGCACCAATAACAACATTGAAAGTTTTCATTACAGTCTTAAACAGACTTTTCAGGTGACACACCCAAATTTGTGGAGAATGTTGGGTGAGTTTTTTTAGTAATTTTTCAAATTTTCAAATTTTGGGGAGAAGCTGAAAACAAATAAAATGTTTATAATTAACAATAATTAGCTTTTGTTATTAATAATTAAATCTTAGAATTATATGTATTTCTATATAGTGACACAGAAATAGTTTTTTAATTTTAATATGTATTTAGGTATTAGTTATTTTAGCTATAAAAAGAAAAAATCTAAAGAAAAGAATTACTAAAACCATAGAATTATATTTATTTTTACTTTTTAAAACTTTTTTACCTACTATTTCTGTCTTTTTTTTATTTTAAATCGAGATAGTGTAATAGGCATATAAATCTTTAATGCATATTGATATTTAGCATAGGAAGCCTTTTTTAACACAAGTAAGAATGATTTGTAATTGATCAAATCTACAGTAGGTATAACTCTTAAGGTATAACTGATTAAATGTAATTGATAAGACATAAATATTGAAACTAAATAGTTTTTTTTGTTAATAATAAATTAATCATAAATTCAAACATAAATAAAATGTATTCAATTTTTTATAGCATCTACCCAAATTTACAATAGGTACATATAAAAAAAAAAATACCGGTAATCAATAGTAGGTACCTAGTCACTTATTGTATAGAATTTGTGTTAAAATAAATTTTGCTTTAATTAATAATTTAGTAACTATATTTTTTGTGCATAATATTTAGAAGGATTAAAGAGCATATAAATCCAACACCTTGTAAATTGTAATTGCTATTAGCTATTATAAGAAAATGCTTAATAAAATATATGTGTGTAGATATAGGTTAATAAATATTATAAAATTAAAATTAATGTTCCATGGAAATAAATAATTAAAATTAAATGTTGATTTTACCTACCTAGAACATTTGAAAAACTTATCAATGAAGCAACATATTATGGTGAATCAATTAGCAGCAGGAATGGCTACAACACGCAACACAAAAATTAAATTCCTTTTAAATAGTCTACGCAACAGTTCTACTTACCACAGGAGCAATTACAATTAAAGAGTTCTTGATACAGTGCTCACACTGTGTGAATGGTTACTTAACAAGAGAGTTGAATTGGCAAGATGAAAGTGAAGGTACTTATAGTATAATATAGAGTAAAATCAATTATTCAAGTGATATATATGATATTCAAATATCATATAGCATGTACATTTTACATGATTTCTACATATAAATAGTGTTGGTCTTTAACTTATCAATAGATTCTGAAGAAGAGGCTGATATTAATGTGATTAATGCACCTGTAATTGAGGTCATTGAAGATCTTCAATTGAATAACAATGTTGTTGATAATCCAGAAAGTAAGTTATAACTTAATCTTCCACTTATACTAAATTCCTAAAATGTAAAAATGTAAACTTAACTTATGTCATTGCCAATGATCTAGGTATTTTTCTTACCATAATTTATATATAACATATTATTTGATATTCCAGTAAATGATCCTGAACAAGAAGTTCCAGCAGAGGTTGAAAATCAAGCTGTCAATAATATACTGAGTAATTATCTTCTTACTTCCTACATATTATTATTTTTTTATATATAATTTAATATAATATCTCATCATTACCTGGTTATTAGATCCAGAAGAAGAATATAATGAGGCAGATTTCTTTGTACCTGAGGATTTGGCCTTGGCAATTTGGGAGGAGCAATATGGTAATGATGAAGAACAAGAAATACCATATGCTCCTGTTCCTCAAAATATTGCAACCATGTTTCCTCGTAGAAATGAAGAGGATCTATGTGTTGTGTGTAGAGATGGTGTGAGAACACATGCACTTATACCGTGTGGGCATAGAGTTCTGTGTGTCGATTGTGTGCCAAGGTTGGAACGAGAGAATTGTCCTTTGTGTAATTCTCACTTTACAGGTACTATAAGAATTTGGTAACATTCAAAACAAAGTCATATATTAATATAAAATTGAATTAATAAAATAAATTGTTAAAAAATATTTTGTTTTTGTTTAATTAGATACATAATTAATAGTTAATTTATTGTTATTAACTGTTTCTTACTTCAGTTTAAATGTCTCCAAGTAAGTTTATCCTCTCTTCATTAAAAAAAAGTTTTCTTGACCAATAACCAGAACGGACTAAATAAATCATACTAATTCCGACTATAGTGATAGTCTATAATATATTGTACAATAAACTAAATAGTAAATATATTAGTAATATCCAATAACACTTACTAATTACCAATTTGTTATTATGTAATAATATATAATAATATTATTTATAATTTATATAATATTTTCTTAAATAATAAATACGGACGTTAACCCACAGATATAAAATATTTATAGATAGATTTATAGATATTTTATATCTGTGCGTTTACCTAAGCTGTTCCAGGGATTTACTTTTTTGGCTGTTGGCAACGCCTTATTTTCCCTATTTAATCGACTATTATCAGTTCATGGTTATCATTTATCAATAAATTGTTTTCTCTGTTTTCACTATTATATAATAATAATAATAATAATAAGTTTATTTTGCCAATATCAGTGTATCACATAATAGTTTAACAAAAACAAATAGTACATGAGAAAAATAAGTAGTAATTTTAAAACAATTAAAATAGTAAATATAACAGATAGAATTAGATTATATTGGCTCACTTCTAAAAAGCTAAAAGCTTATGCTAAGAAATGAGAGTTTCATATAACATTTAGTAAATAAACGATAAACTAAGAATCGTATAACAACATAATATAAGATAATTAAATAGGAAAAATAAAAAATATAAGAAAGGAAAAGATTTATAAATCAAAATTAAGTGTAATATTGTAAAACTGATTAAGTTTAATATATAATTTTAATGAGTTAATAATATTAAAGTTAAAAAGATTTAAGTTTAATTTACGACACAGCAATGTACATTTGTAAATAGGACTCTGACATGTTACAGTCTTATAAAATCTAATAGAATTAACATTAGAATGACATTTATTTCTAGTATTATAATTATGATCTATGGTATTAAACAATGTTTGTATTTATACAAGTGTAGGAGCTGTGCCTACTTATATAACATTAATATAAGTTGAGGTAACTCCAATAATAAATAAAAGTAATATTGTGATTGAGTGGACTGTATAATTAAATAATAAAAAAAATCACACAATTGAATTAATATAATAATATTTGCCAGTTGACAATATAATGACTGTGCAATACTGCTTAGTATAAATTATAACAATAAACAAAATAAATGAACTCCAAGTCCAATGAATATAATAATAGGTACAGGTTTATAATTTAAATGGTATTTTAACACATAATAAATTAAACATGAATATGTTTTTTTCCTCAGACGGCTCTTATAATAATAATAATAAATAGGTATAATGTGTATATAATATGTAAATGTAACCATGTGATGCACCACATACCTTAGATATGTTTATGGTGCCAAGTGGTGCCCAGATCCGTATATAATAATTCCAACGTTACAATAAAAAAACAACAAGTTGATCTGGCACACTCACATGGACACCGCTAAACATACCATGAAGACTCAACCATTACCCTGCAGCCAACAATTAAGGAGCAGCCGAACCAAAACGACCAAACAAACCACGAGGTGAACACCAACAACAATTTGTATATAAATGACCTCCTGTAAATATAACAATATTTAATACCCGCCGCAGAAGGTGGCCGAACAATACATACCAATATAAAACCGTCATTCACCGAATAATAAACAACCACAGAACAATATATCCGAAAGAACGGTATAACCGAAAAATATAAACATGAGCAGTAAGCGCACAGGTTGCTACTTCGAGAGCACCGAAAGAAAAGAAAAAAAGAAATGGTCCAACGGACCATACCGACCAGAAAAGATAATATGAACGTAGTAACGGACCTTCAGTGCCATACAAAATTTGATAGTTATAGAATTATGTTAACTCTGGTGGCACTGATTCAATGACTGCTTGTGAGCGTGAACAGATGGTTTACTCGCTGGCTACTAACAAACGATGTTTGTTTTAAATCATAGGCGACGGCCTAGGACGAAATTCGAAATCGTCTCATTTGCAATTCTGAGTACCTACGAGCTGACAATTTACCTGGAAAAAATGGCTGAATCACAAGAGAACGAAACGAACCACGAGAGTGAAGAAATCATCATGGACGTCTTGGAGGAAATCATTGACTACATTATTGATAATGAGCTGACGGAGGAAGTCTTAACACGAATCGAAGACAATGATGGAGAGCCGACCATCGAGAATCTAGCGGGTCTTTGTATTACCTGCATCACCACCCACTCGCCATCACGTACCCCCCGTACCCCCCTCACATCGCCACGTCTTGTCAGATGCCTTTTTTTCAAATAATATATTTTTGACCATGGAAACCCACCTGGAAAGCTTATGACACTTTCCAGGATAAGGTTAACAAAAAAATTGGGTGACATGAATGATAATTACAATATTTGAGATCATGTTACAATAAATATATAAAATAACTCAAGCGGAGAGCTTAAAACTGAATGACTATATAATGACAATTGACAACAACAAAAAAAAAACAAACATAATTAAATAAATAGTAGGTAAAGCAGTATAAAATAACACTTAATTAATGTGTTGATGACTAATCTTCTGCATCTTCTCGATCTTGATTGGGTAGGCGAGCCAACTTCCGTGCAGGTCGAATATACTCTGCACCAGTTGCGTTCCGAACTGTAACTACTCTAACAACACCCTCGGCACCAGGACTAACTTTGATAACTCGAACCATCTGCCATTGAAGTGGTGGGATGTTATCCTGTTTCAGTATTGCCAAATCACCAATTGATATATTTTCAGACTTATTTGAAATCCAACGATCTCGGCGCTGCAACTGTGGTAGATATTCTGAAGACCATCTTTTCCAAAAATGTTGCAAACGAGATTGTATTAATTGGAATTTACGGAGCCGATTTTTAGGAATATCCAACACATTGGGCTCAGGTGGAGAAGTCAATGGACATCCAATTAGGAAGTGCCCTGGTGTCAAAGCGTTAAAGTCAGATGGATCAGATGAAATTGCAGTGAGAGGTCTAGAATTGAGGACCGCTTCAATTCTACACAACAATGTACTAATTTTCTCATAAGTTAAAAGAGCACCGTTACTACATTTAACAAGATGTTGTTTGCCGATTTAACCGCAGACTCCCACAGTCCGCCAAAATGTGGGGCTGACGGAGGAATAAATTGCCATTCAATGCCCAAATCTGTTAGTCGATCATTGAATTTACTTTCTTTAGATAAATCAAATGCCCACGATGAAAGTATCTTTTTGGCGCCTATGAAGTTAGTGGCATTGTCACTATATAAATTTACACATTCACATCGGCGTGCAATAAATCGGAATAATACTGAAATAAACTCATCTGAAGACAAATCTCGAACAAGCTCCAAATAAATTGCACGCGTAACCATGCATACAAAAACTGCAATGTAATGCTTCAATGGTGTGACCTTTCTTAAACCGCTACGAATGTTGATGTTACCACACAGGTCAACACCAGCATTTTCAAATGCCCGACATCTGGTAACACGAACTGAAGGCAAGGGAGCCATGACAGGTTGGAGCATCAGAAGTTTGGATCGAACACAAACTATGCATTTATGGACAGTTAGACGAGCTAAACTTCTGTCTCTGATAGGCCAGTATGTCCTATGGATGTGAGCCAGGAGTCCTTGAGGACCGATGTGAAGTAATCGAATATGTTCATATTGAAATAGCATTTTAACAATTGGATTCCTTGAAGACAGAACGATTGGACACTTTTGATTTTCAGGTATTGGAGGGTAAGCTAATCTGCCTCCCACTTTTATTACCTTGTGATCATCAAGAAACTGATTTAGAGATTTCAGACAACTTCGACGATCAACATTCTTTCCACGTGTCAGTGAGCTTATTTCCGAGCTAAAGTCTTGTATTTGAGATCGAAGTAACCAAAAAATCTGGCTCACATCTAGTTCAGCAACACTTAATGAGCCAAGCTGACGATCATCTTTTTTAAGCTTAGGTATTTTACAGTTAAACACAAATCGTAACACATACCCAGTTACGCGCATTAACTTCAGCCAGTTGGAACAACGGTCAATAATCCAATTTGTATCACCATGTGTAGCCAAAAGTGCTAACTTAATTGGACGTACCTCTGGAAGGTCTTCTTGAAGAGGTATTTCAGCAGGCCATGAATCCTCTGTGTTAACTAACCAACTTGGCCCATTCCACCAGATATGATTAGGATCAGCCAATGTATCTACGTTGGTTCCCCTAGTTATCAAATCCGCTGGATTATTAGAAGTAGGAACATGACGCCACATTTTGGCTTCAGTATTCTCCAAAATTTGTGTTATCCGATTGGCTACAAACGACTTGAGTTGGACAACTGATTGAATCCATCCAAGTACTACTGAGGAATCAGTCCATAACACTATGTCCGATGAATCAAATTTGATGTTCATGGTTGACAGTTCTGCTTGAATTTCAACGATGAGTTCTGACAGAAGAAGGGCACCGCACAGCTCAAGTCTTGGAATGGTAGTTGTGCGCATGGGAGCCACCCTGGATTTTGACATCAACAAATTGACAGTGTTAGAACCATCATGAGATTGATTTAGAATATAGACACAAGCGCCATATTATGCTGCTTGTGACGTATCACAGAAACCATGTAAAGTAATAGTAGATTCACCATCAATTATGACCTTCCGAGAAATAGACAATTTATCCAATGACTTAAGACTGGAATAAAAATTGATCCAACGTGCTTGTAGGTCTCCTGATAGTATTGAATCCCAGCTCAATTTTAGTAACCATAATTGCTGTAAGAAGATCTTGCGTTTTATTAATATAGGAGGAATGAGTCCAATGGGATCGAATATACGATTAATATCAGCCAGAAGAGAACGTTTTGTCATGTGTGCTGGCGGATTCCAAGTACCAAGGGAAAAATGAAAAGTATCTGTGCTGGGCTGCCAAGATAAGCCGAGTGTATTAACAGTGTCTTGATCCGTTAAAGATAACCGATATGTTGCATCATCCGTATCCGTGGGAATGCGAGACATTAATGTCTATTACATTATAAAGCACAACTACAAATTAGAAAATCAAACTTTGATGGTATAAAATGTCCTTAATATAGGTTTAAGTTTGTACGAATTATTAAGGGGATTCGATACCGTAGTTTTCTGTTTTTGTCTAACACACGTGCGACATAGTATTTATTAGACGTATTTTTTGCCAAACATACCAATTGATCTAATGGAGCGATAAGAATTCTGAAAACAGATTTGAATTTTTTGTCAAGTCTTCTTGAAATTTACTTTCCCACATTTTTGATATTACCCCCCAATTTTTTTAAAATGTCATATTCAAAAAGAGTATTTAAAAATTCCGTTATTTCAATTTTTGGAGAAGAAAAAATCAAAAAATCCAAAATGTGGGAAAATCGATTTCAAGGAGACTTGACGACAAATTCAAATCTGTTTTCAGAATTCTTTTCGCTTCAATATTTATTATTTAAGCTATATTTAGCTTTCAATGAACAAAAATTACTGATAGCTATTAGCTAGTATGTTGTAGGTATATCCATGTTAGTTGATAATATACAAAATTACGTATAGGAAAACGTATTATTATACGCGTTGATATCGGTGACGGTGGCGACGGGCTGGTCTGCCACATATTATTATTCTTATAATAATTTATTATACTTGTATATATAATATACATATTATCAAATATCACATAATACGATTATATGAATATGAAATAAATATATGATTACTGATTAATATTAAGTAAATTATTTTTAATTAATTGTTGAATATTGTGTTAAAATAAAAATTTACAAAAAATCCTTGCCATTTTTTTTCCTTGTAATTTCCTTACATTAAGTCATTAAGAACACTATTTTATAAAATTTAAAAAAAGGCCTATGGGGGGATCTGACCCCCACATCCCCCCCTTGTATACGCCCCTGAATATGCCTAGTTCATTGTTACAAATATATTAACCAAGCCAAATCCTAGACAGTACTCTAAAACCTAACCTAACATTATTTATGTATGGTTCTTATTTAATATTATAAGTATTAAGTATAAAAACTTTTAAATTTTAGAAACTTGTCCAATCCCGTAGGATGGGAGATCTACGGGACAAAATAGATAAAATAAGAGAGAAAGTAAGTCTTTAGTACTTCAATATGTTTATATGTGCTATTTAAAAAACAATTGCATACTTACAACAACAAAAAGTAGTATTGCAATAGTACCATTCGTGAATTCGTGATACACACATGGTAATGTTATTTCTATAGCATAAATTATTAAAACTTTAAAATTTTAGAAACTAGTAAAATCCCGTAAGGGAGATCTGCGGGAGAAATTGACCAAAAAAGCAGAGGAAGTAAGTTTTAGTATTTCAATTCATGATACATAGTACATGGTAATGTTATTTCTGTAGTATAAGTAATAAAAATTTTTAAATTTTAGAAACTGATCAAAGCACCTGTAGAGACAGAAAAAACAGAGGAAGTAAGTTTTTAGTACCTACTTCAATATTTTGTCTATATGTATTATTTGAATAACAATTTCACACACCTAGGGTAAAATAAAAAGTTGGTTGCAACAAGTTCTGATAATACTTGACCCCTCCTTAATGTTAAATTACCATTATTTTAGGCATACCAATTTTAAAATAAATTTATGTGGTCACTTATCACGAATAAAATAAATATGGTATTTATAATATTTTTAATTTTAACAGGTAACGGTAGATCCTAGTTAATGTTGACACTTGTAATCAATTTTAATAAACTATTTTTATTGGGAAATAAATTAATGGTTATTAATATAATTATTTGTTTGAAGTGAGTTAACACTATAATTCTATCATCATCATATTAACTAATTTAATACAATTTATTAAGTCTCTATCATAAATAATCTACCTATACATACACAACTACTAAATATGTATATATTTATTATTTAATATAACTATTGAATTAATAATATTAAATTATGTTATAGGAAAAAACACAACAGACGGAGGTAGTCGATGTTGAAATCCCTAAAATGAGAGTAGGTAAACTTATAGTGTTTTAAGAAAAAAAAAATCAAAAACCTATTTAAATAATAAGAGTTATTCATTTCAGTTTTAATATCCTACAAATTATTTTTTTCAGATACTTCGTTATGTAAAAAAAGTAACATGGTACTGGATTATCATAGATGTTTTTATATTGATAATTTTGTGCTTCTATGGTGATGAAAGTAGGTTAGTCAGAAAAAAAACAGTAGTTCTTACCTATTATATTATAATAATTATAATATGTAGCTGGTCTTGTGGTTCATAGACTTGTTCCTTTTACAGTTACATTGAAATATCTAGACACAGCAGATTTCCAAACAACATATGTTTGCATTTTAAATTCACAGGTATCCAAATTTGTTTTGTTCGACCACACGACTACGGCCTTAATGTATTTCTTCTTAATCAGAAGTTTCCAATTAACAAAAAAAATAAAACAAAATAAATATTATATTATGTATTACACATTAGTACATTACGTACCTTTAAGAAACGAGAACAATCTCGATTCAATGCTGTTTTTAATGATAGAATGCTGTTGATAAATGAAACAAATTGCTTGGTTATTAGAGCGAACCATTTTAATAAAATTCAAGACCGGCCACGACGTGTAATTATTGGTTAAAAACAATATATTGCAAAGAATGAGAAAAAAATAGGTACATATAAGACTATAGGTAATAACTATAAAATAAATAATAACAAACTATACTTAATGTTGTAAAACGTTTACGTAACTCGAGTAAACAAACGTATAAAACTATTACAGACGTACGTGGCACGAGATACGCGGACTCGTTTCCATGTTTTTCAACGGGTCGTACTTCAGATCACAGGTAAACCAGAACTCTTTGGCCGGCCCCAATTGTTAAAGGTAGATAATCTTATAAGGAATCTTGTATCACATTTTCAAATCTTAGATTTAAAAAGAAACATTTTTACGAATTCTTAACTCATAATAATTTGCTAATTTTCGTGATTTTTCCATATTTTGTAAATTTTTGGACTTTAAATGCTTATAAAAAAAAAAACTGTGACTAAGGATTTTTAATATTTTTCAAATTCCATTGTAACAATATAGTAGGAGCCTTGTATTACATTTTCAAGCTTTTTTATATAACAAATAAAATTTTATTGATGTTTAGAAAAAAAACTAAAAAAAAATGGAAAATGAAAATGTGCCTAAACAGTTCAAAAATAAATCAAAACATTTTGAAAACGTTATCGAGTATAGAAAATGCTAATATAAACATTCAGTCACAATTTCATGTACCTTCGGTCATTTGTTTAAGAGTTTCACCAAAAACCAAAATCGATTTTTTCAAAAACAGATTTTAATGTAAAAATCCCGTTTTTCCTTAATTTTTATTTTGTTTTTCACATCGCTTTTGAAAACTACTGGGAAATTTTTAACCCCCCAAAGTACCAACTAGATTCACTTTCCTATCAGAAAAGCTACTTTTGAAGAAAATCCAAGCACTTTTACTGTCCTAAAACGTGATGACAGGCACAAAAAAAAAATTAAAAAATTAAAAAAAACATACATCATTGTAAAATCAATACATTCATCGTTCCACTAAGAATCTTGGAGTACAATTCATTCGGAACATTTTGAAACTGTCATATCCTATGCTTTTTCTTCGAATGAAATCGAAAATATTTCTACAGATATGATCATTTTTTCTTCAAAACAACTAGAGGAGTTTCAACCAAGAAATGATTATAAAGAATTATTAAACCTATGTATTATTTTCTTGCTGGGAGTTCCTAAAAAAGGTTTATCTTTTAGATTCCCTGGTGGACTTCATCGTGCTTGATGGATGGAAAAAGCCATATATTCCTTAAAAATATATTTATTTAGAGGACAATTTAAGATGACGAAAAAAGAATATGAAGGAATTTGTGACATTTGTATTTTTACTGTAAGAATATACATAAAATATTGGTTTCAAGCTGCTACAGCGATTTACTCAGCTAGAAATGACCTACAACTATTAAAAGACTTAAAGAAATACGAAGAAGTAAATGTAATGATTTCTAAAAAAGTCATGAAGAAATTCCTTGGCCATCTTTGGTACTTATCAGAAGAACTGATCGCATTCTCCTTTTTTGACGAAAATGTTTCTTCCGAAACAAAAAGAAACATGGTGGTTGCTATGCGAAATGAAGGAACGGAGCACTTAGTGAAGCGCATAAGTTTGGAACCCGATATTGTTTTAAGAAAAAACTTAGAACATTTTGTAACCGACAACACTCGCAAATTCTTTGAGATATTAGGAATTTCTTCTCAGTTTTTTAATAAAGATGTCGACCATTGGGATGAAGACGAAGATTATAAAAAAAGTAAAGCGATCGTTCAGTCGATGAGAGATGTCAACGATATTTCAGAGAGAGGAGTGGCTTTGATGGAGGAATATAACAAATTACACACCACAAATGAAGAACAAAAACTGTTCCTTTTGTTACTAATAAAACAGTTTAGGCAAAAATATCCGGACAGAAAAAAGTCAACTTTAATATTATAATAATGTAAATAAAATAATTGTAGAATGTAATTATAACATAGCTCATTAAAATAATAATACCTACCTTATATGTGAAAATTATACTAGATAATAAAATATACAAACAATTAATTTTTTTTCGAAATTTATCAATTTTAAATTCCTGGTAGCGACCTTTAAAAAAAATTTCACATGTAATAGTAACTCCTAGGTAGGTATAAAATAATTACGAGGTGCTCTTCAACAAATTGAAAAAAAAAAAAATTATTTGCCCATATAGCATCACCCTAAAACTTTCATTTAACAAAATGTTCTGTTTTACCAATTATTTTTAGAACAAATTCCTCCATAGTATGAATTTCTTATGTTCCCCATGTGACTTCATTATACGGAAGTTTCACTGTATTAATAATTTATTTAGGAATTCTAAAGAATTTGTACTGTAAAAATATTTATAAATGTTTAGATTTATGTTTACTTGACTTACCTCAGGCATGTTAAAATGGTAAGAGTCTGGCATACTCAACAATTCATTTGCTAAACTCAATGATGGTTTGAAGTTGACATTATTCAATTGGCTATAGTGCTATACTGAGGCTCAGAACTGGTGTCTCCGATAGTGATGCTGTCTGGTCAAATAACGCTACATACTTTTCCAAGGTCACCTATAAATAATGAATATTGTATATTCAAAATAATAAATTTAAGTTAATATACTATTTAATAGGTATATAGTATATACATACTATACTCTTTCCCATTTTTATTAAACTGTATACAATATGTATTAAAAATTCCAATTATCTGTCAGTTCTACACCTTCTTTTAGGAAATCACTTTAGTTGTTATATGTGGAAGCGCCCGGGTCCACGCACATTTTACCACTGAATTTCCATTACTATCGTCTATCAACCATATTTCAATACCCAGTTTGATGGTATTTTCAATTAAGTAATTACTGTCCGGAAATATAGCAATGTTTTTTGTTCTGTCTCTATCGCAATGCATACAAAATTAATAATTATTAACTGATTATAAGGGTTAATACAAAAGTTAAACTAAAAAAAAATTATCTTAGACACCAGTGTTGGGCGTAATCGATTAATTTAAGATTTAAGAATTTAAGAATTGATGGTAAATTTTTTAAGATTTTAAATGAAAAATCATCAGAAAATAAAATTGTTGTGCAATGCGTTAAATGTGAGCCGAAAATTGTAGAGTTGAAGGGTTATGGAAATTCATCTTCTAACTTTGTCACTCATTTAAAACGGCGAGATGGCCCAGGTGCTATTGAAGAATACAAAACTTATTTAAAATCAACTGAAAAGCCAAATAAAAAAATTAAAACTGTTGCTAAACAATTGAAAACTAAAACAACCCAGGAAAACTTCGAAGCTGATATGATAAATTTTTTTTTACATTTAATGATTCCTTTGAGGTGTGTAGAAGACCCATATTTTCTAAAAATGTTTGACACTTTAAACATATCTGATTGTGGACTTCATGTTTTAAGTCGGTGGTCTTTTTGTCGAAAAATTGATATTTTGTATGAAAAAAATATACTAGAAATTAAAGATAAATTTAACGATGTAAAATTTGTTTGCACTACAGTAGATATTTGGTCTGGAAAAAAAAGAAGTTTTCTCGGGGTAACGGCTCATTGGATTTCAAAAAATAATTTAAATAGGATTTCAAAAGCGTTAGCATGTCGCCGTTTTAAAGGTAGTCATACTAATGACAAAATTTCTGATTTAATTCATGAAATAAATTCAGAATTTAACTTGGCTTCTACTAAGATTATAGCAACGATTACTGATAACGGCAGCAATTTCGTTAAGGCGTTTAAAATGTTTGGAGTTAAGAGACAAAACATCAATATGGTCGAAGAGGTAAATTCAGTTGATAACTCAGAGTCTGATTTAGAATCAAATCAAAATAATACACAAAATGACGTAGGTCACACAATTGATATTGAAAATATGTTGCCCATGCATTTTAGATGTTTTGCTCATACTCTAAATTTATGTGCCACTACAGATATAAATAAAGTCATAAAAAGCTGTGTTGAATTGCCTTCAATACACGACCAAGTAATAAATAAATGTAATATTCTTTGGAAATTAGCCGGACGGCCTAAATCAGCCGAAATAATACAAAATATATTAGGACATACCCTAAGTAGACCTGGAGAGACCCGATGGAATAGCTTATACGACTCACTTCGACAAATATTAAGCATCAAAAATAATATTTTAAATTTAAATAGAGCTCTAAAAATAAATACCAAAAATGCTTTACGGGATCAAGATTTTAATTATATTGAAGAACACTTAAGGTGTGCAGCTCCAATTTCAGAAGCGTTAGATATAATGCAAGGGGAATTAAATACTTATTATGGTGTAGTATTACCGTGTCTATTAGCGTTGAGAAGAGAAATCGAAATATTAGCAAAACCCGACCATCATACTTGGATATATTGCTAACCTATAGTCCATGCTTTGTTAGAAAGTATTGAGAAAAGATTTCGAAATTATTTAAATTTCACTTCTCCAGAATCTCTTAATGCTGTTATTGCAGCATTGTCTTATCCACGTTTTAAAAAACGTTGGTTGACATGCGTTAAGCCTCAATTTCATGACGGGCTCATACAAATTTTCAAAAAAACAGCCAATGAAGTTCTTATTGGGAAAAATACGTTCATAGAATTAAAAAATTCTCCTGAAAACCAAACAACTGACGACTTTTTCGACTTTGGATCTTCTTCTTTAACATTAACCAGTAAAATTAGAAAAATTAGAAATAGAAGTTTTACATTTTTTTGCTGATGAAGAAAATGACCTTCCTAACCTAAACAAATATCCAACAATCAAAGAAGTTTTTATTCAATATAATACTCCGCTCCCATCGTCAGCTCCGGTAGAAAGACTCTTCTCATTTGCTACTATGACAAATCAACCAAAAAGCCATAAATTATCAGATAATTTATTTGAAAAACGTGTTGTTTTAAAAGCAAATTTATTGTAAAAAATAAATATGTTTCAAATTCTACATCTTGGGATTGCCGTTGGTATTTATCATATATTATTGTTAGTTGTTATATAGCATGCACCTAAATAAATCGAATTTACTATTTAAATTGTATTATTATTATCGTATTATTATTTATATTTATTGATTTCTATTTTCTAATAAGTTAATTAAAAGAAAGTATTTTGTTTATAAGATGCATTTTTTTTTATTATTTTATTGTTAATTTTGCCTTAACGTGTTAAATGTATTCATAACATCGCCCGGAAAGCGAAACCACCGGTTGCCGGATTCGAACCAGTCACCAGTGACTGTCCGTTTACGCACAGCCGTCTTATGCCGCTCGGCTATGACAGTACTTCAATATATAAGTTATTCAGCCCAAATTCATTATTGAAGTATCATTAATCATTAATCATTAAAAATTAGTCATGATTACGAACTAACATATTTTGTAATCGTAATCAATACTACGATTACATTATGACTTTAATCATCTAAAATAATTTGTTATTGTGATTATTGATTACATTAATTTATATTATGATTAACAACTACAATTTTTAATCATAATCTTTAATCATTAATCAGATTACGATTTGCCCAACACTGTTAGACACTATTGTCTATTCTCAAACGACAAAACCATTTTATATTTACAATTACATAATTACATGCCCAACATTTTAACTAAAAAACAGACCAATATGTGTATAATAATTACCTGTTTAACAGCTGGATGAGACGAGAATTATCCACTAATGTACTTCATTTCGTTTCGTTCAAACAATTAACAAATAAACCCGTTGTAAAAATATATTAAAACAAGTACCTTAACTCAATATGCTCGTCGTATGATAGCAAAAGGCGGTTAAAGACAAAAAGATGTAGGTAATCTGGTAATTGGTAATATTGTAAATATAAGTATTACCATTAATGGGTATGGTCATTAGTCATTATGAGTATACTCATTAGTCGTATAGAGCAGTAAAGTATAAACTCGTGACACCGCACTACCGAAGTCTACGTCAGCCATCAGGATAATGATATTATTATAATATTATATAAATATTATATAATATTATATAATATTATACATCCCGCCAAGACTGCAAAGCACAGTGATCGCGGGATGCGGGTTCGGCTTCCCCGAAATCCGAAACAGAAAACCAATGCTTATGTTTATAATAATGACTAATGACTAATGAGATATTAATATATTATTCTAATTATTTGGGACTTGGGTTTATTTTGAACTTATAAATAAACTATAGAGTATTATAATTGCAAGCCTCAGGCCGCAGCAGCTGCGGGTGACACATAAATAAGATTATTCCAATATAATAATTACTGAACATTGCATGAATGTTTTGTGGCGTTTCATACATATTTATGACACATTGACACTTAACAGTTATAACATTTAAATAATATTTCTTACATTAAATATTATTTTTATGGAAAAATTATACAATATTTCATTATTGTTACTTACTAGTTACTACTAGTACTTGGTAATATATTTATACGATAAAAACTTTAACATATTATTTATAATTAATATTCAATACTGAATGCATACTAATACATATTACATAAAATATAATTTATGATAATGTTGGTAATGTCTTTATGGTACCTAATGGTACAGGGAATTTATGTTTTAGTATTGGTTAACATGATCTGATAAATCTTTTCTTTTTTTTTCGAGTTCTTATCAGCTGTAAGAGAACGGCTACACACTCCGATACAGAGTTATCAATCTCTTATCTAACAGTCTGTGGTGACCACGGTTTAAGATAGACTGGTTGCGCATCGACGTATGTTAAGCTTACTGACCAAGTGACTATGCAATGTACTAACATAAACTGACTGACAGTAAGTGCCATCTAGCGTTGACGCCTATAAGTTTTACTAAATCGTGCTAAAACAGTAATTTTATTTTGCAATGATTTTAATTATGACTATTGTTAACTTATTTTTAATCTCTCTAGGTATCTCAAACCTCAATATTATTCACTGAGTGTCTGTTCCACTTTAGGTCTTTGCACATTGTCAACCATTTACTATTCTACGAACTACAATATTAACGTTGTTTAATTTTATTACATACTAACTAGGTACATATTTACAACACATTTTTATAGGAAATCTTTTTAAAATAAATCAAGCTAATAAATTCGTTATATATTATATTATTTTAATTAGATACCTAAATAGTAAATTACAACTAACACAAAAAGAATAAACATGACATATGCAATTTAAATTAGTTGGATAAGTAAGTGATTAAGAATTTATAATAATAATACTTGTGAAATACTGAAATCTTAAAAATATATTTAATTAATTAATCCTCTAATATCAAGAAATAATAATACCAATCTAAAAGTTAAACTTCTAATTTACAAAACCCTCCTGAAACCTATTTTGACTTATGGCATACAGCTCTGGGGTTCAGCAAAAAAATCCAATACCAATAAAATACAAGTATTCCAAAACCTAGCTCTTCGACGACTCTCCAATGCACCACTGTACGTTTCAAACCCAACATTACATAATGATTTTCAAATGAAAACCATCAACGAAGAAGCCAAATTCTTTTACTCGTGCTTCCGTAAGCGACTCCTATCCCACCAAAATCCTCATATTAAAAACCTCTCCTCTCTCAGGAAATCCAAGGCACAGGCTAAAAAGGAAATGGTGTCGTGACCTCCTACAACTCCCAATTTAAAATATATATATTATATGTATACATACAATTCAAATCATCAGCCAATCACCAAATATATATATAAATAATTCATAACCGCTAGATCGCGTTATGTGCCAGTAAGTTTTTGTAAGCGCTTTCTCATGCCACTTTTTTTCGTTCGACGCGCAACCAGTCTATCTTAAACCGTGGTGGTGACTTCGGCGCTTATCACCACTTTGCTCAACTCATTCGGCGTTACCATCCGTTTCGCGGAACTTTTATATTATATTCTTATTTATACAACAACTGTGATTTTTAGTATTTATTGTCTTTGTAATTATATTTATGTTCCTCGCTCAACTCGATCTCGCGTCTCCCATTGGCGACGCCAAGCGACTCGCCCCGCGACGGGTACGACGCGGCCGACCGACCGGCCAGCGTTCTCTTTGCTCACAGCCCTCGACCGAGCCTCACGTTTCGTCCCACTCGCGACATACGCCCGACGCCATGTTTCTCTCGCAACGGCAATCGACTCGAGTAGCGATACGACCGGCCGACCGAACTAATGTCGCGACGACTTTCTCGTCTCTCGACGTAGCGCCACGCTCCCTCGATCGCTCGTGCATCGAGCACACCGATTCCGTCGACCCACGCGACCAGCGACCGTACCTAACCGTCGAATAATTATGCGTACTGCACTACTGCGTACGCACATATATGTTCATGTTCTAATATACGACTTTCGACGCAACCGCGTCAATCAACGACATTGTGTTTTCTTTCTTTTAAATGCCTAAACTTGTGTACCTAACCCTTTCTGCAACGGAGTCAGCAGCAAAACGAAGCGCATGTTGGACAGTGCTTTTGCCCCAACCGACGCAGCGTCAACCACAACGCTAGGGCAATGCACTTGTACCACAAGTCATATGATACCATATTATCGTACATATAGGTACCAACCATATTATTGTAATACTAGCCTACGAACATTTGCTATGTCGTATGTGTGTAAGACGGAGACAACACATGCGGGTGCGGCGTCCACTTAAGTCAGTAAATATCGGGGGTTGCATGCATAAATTAAGGAAATTCTTAACCACCCTGGTACTCGGTAGTTGTGTACTTGTGTCACTGAATTCACTCTAAAGCTAACAAATAACAACACAATGATTGGTCCAGCTTAACGCAAATTTTCCTTTTTATACGTTGTTCAGGGTCTCGGGGAGTGAAAACAAATAAGTGTGCAGAATGATGATTTTCTTGATCAATATTATACATTTTAAATGACAAAATTAGTATAAATAATCAACAGATACCCACGTCCCACTATATACCTATCTACAGTTAACTGCAGCTAAACAGTAGTTGGTTAGGTTTTAGCAGAATCTAGGAAAAAAAGGCAATTGAAAAAAAAGCAACGGAAAAAAAAGCAATGGAAAAAAAAGCAGGGGAAAAAGGCATAGGTTATACCTATAGGTATATAACGTATAAGTATAACAAAGACCAATATGCCGTATAGTTAATTAGTAAGTAGGTAGGTAGTAAATGATAATTAAAAATAATTAAATATTTTAATAATATTTTTTAATCCAATTTTTTTAGTTTTTTATTCTATAAATATCAATAAAATTTTATTTGTTGGTTAAAAAAGCTTGAAAATTTAATAGAGGGCTTCTAGTATATTGTTTCAAAGGCAGATGAAAAATATTTTAAAAATGGGCTATGAATTTTCTAAAATAAGATGGAGTTGAAAAAAAAAATCGTTTTAAAAATCATTATGTGATATTTGTTAGAGAGTACAGACATCTTGGAGGAGGGGGGGTCTAAGCTCCGCCACCCGAATTGCGTTTGTACGACGCCGCAGGTAAGCAGTTTACAATACTAATTGAGCCTTGAGCAATAAATAACTAAATATTACTGAAAGAGTTTTAAAGACTAAAGTAAAGAATAACATATTGTTATATTTATTATGTATTATATATCATGTATCCATATTATTGGGATTTGAATGTTAATTTTATAATTAATGTATCGAATTGTCAACAGTGATAGGGAAATTATTTTTTGCTTAAAGTAACAACCTGACTATTATTGTTAAGAAAACAATAATTTTCAAATTCCCATCTCACAAGTTATTTTGTACATTTGTATATTTCTCTGTTTACTCGTTTCTGTTTGCTCGACTTATTACCTTTTACTAGATTCTGGCGTTTGTCATCCCACCTACGGCGGAAAGACTGTGTGGGCGGTGGTACATCTTTGTCGTTTCACCTCGGGTTGGGTTTTTTGATCCGGCCTGACCCCCGGACCCCCCAGTGTTACTTGTAAGTGAGTACCTATTTTGGAGACATAGTCGAATTATAATGAAGGTGATAGGTTGGTAGTCGGAGGTGATTTGGTGATAGGAATTTGTGATAAGACTCTCTGGCTCTTTGGCGGTCTCGTTTCGAAGGCGGGAAAGTTTAAAAGTCGAGTTTTAATGTCTAGAAATCTCCCATGGTCCATGAAAGTCAGCAATACAATGATACGATTCCCCAACGTATATGTCCCGGTGCTTTTCCGTAGCTA
This sequence comes from Macrosiphum euphorbiae, assembly GCA_949089665.1. NCBI lineage: Eukaryota > Metazoa > Arthropoda > Insecta > Hemiptera > Aphididae > Macrosiphum > Macrosiphum euphorbiae. The sequence goes on from CARXXK010000002.1 coordinate 59,899,304, forward strand.
TGTGTAAATATGTGTAAATGTAAAAAATGTAAAGCCGAAAACCGTGTTGGAGTGTCTAGCAAGTCAGTAACCTGAATTCTGAAGTGAAAATCGATTAACTTTGAAGTTGTCCACCAATGTGTGTAACAGAAAATCAGGTGGGCAAGTATTACAGACATTAAACGGCTATAGCCTATAAGTGAAACTCGACTATCTATATGAATGATGAACAATCCGACTTTGTCGTAGTTCTACAACTTACTGTGGTCGTAGTAGAATGTTAATGATGTAGTCGAGTATGTGATAACGACAAATGGCCTATCCATTCTTTAATACCTATGTTTATGTATGGCTGATAATGATTAGTGATAGCGCTTGGTGGTTTGGCGGGAATGTTTACATTTTTGAACTTTCTGTGTCAGTGCTGTTTTCCCTTGCATGTCCGGTGCTTTTTTTGTTTGTGGAGCAAAATGTCAAGTTTAAAATCGTGTTGGAGTGTCTAGCAAGTGGATGCCTCATGTAATATTCGATATACGTTCATCGAAGTCCCCCCGGTAGGTACTCCGAGGTCGTCGATCGCGTACAATTTTCAACGGTATATCAGGTATGTATTGCAGATAGGTACTTTAGTTTAAATGTTACAGCCATCGTCAACAAATATAATACGGATCGTACACGGTTATACCTTCCGTATACGTTAAAAAATTAGTATGTCTATTCGTGTATTCATAGGTAATAGGTATGATATTGTTAACATAATAATTTCTGAAGGGAAAAATTATGTTAGCGTAAAAACGTATAATTCGGTCGAACGGTGTGTAATGACCAATAATGATGATGTCTAAAGCGCGTGTATCGTGACGGTCTCTGTTTGTCTACCTGTAGTCACTATCGATCTCTCTCACACGAAGCTTTCGCGTTATCGGGTAATTGTTGATACGACCGATGTCCCATCTAATTTAATGGAGTGATGGGAAATCCATTTTTGCGGACAGGATGTATGATCGGTGACGAACGCCGGACATATTTCATTTGACATTTGGACGCCGTTCGAGTAAGTAAACGTATTTAATTCCTTATTGTAGGTACCTCTTATACTGGCCTTGTTTCCCGGTTTTTTTTCATGTTAGTTTAACTTGCTAGAGTAAAATGATTTATGCTCAAACACTTTTTAATACTTATAGAATATATTTAACTGTATCTCGATCAATATTTAAACACCCCTTTATACAATAAAATTTCGTTTAATTGTTTATGAGGTCTGAATGTATGACTATCGGCACGTGTGCATTTGAATGAATGTAAATCGTATTCCGTAGTAAATTTTAGTTGACCAGATTAAATAGTGCGCTGTTCGTAATTGGTTTTTATAAATATTTTAGAAAAATTATCTGTGCATTATTATTTTATATTTTGCATTACACATACACATAGTTCGTTTAAAAACTAAAATGTCGTTAAAAATCGATCGAGAGGACACAGATTATCTTCTTATATTAGTTTTCAATTAATAATACTAATAGTTGAGTTCACCTTAAAACTAATATATAGCACACTATTGAAACCGTCGAACGAAAATTAACTATATCGCACATGTGTAAGACGGAGACAACATAATATTATGCGGGTATCTTCTTAACTGGACCACAGCACGTCTGTAGAATATTATGTGTTTGAAAACTCAAGCTTTTGTTGAATTAACCTTACCTAATATTCTATGATTACTGTATGTCGTGTGTTCCGATTTTCTTTTTAGCACATGACTACCAATGTTCAATAACCGTCTCGTAACTTTTTTATAACTATATATATATTTTTTCATTATATTAGATTTGCGCGGGTGAAATATGATTTTCTTTTACTGTTTTTCTTTTAATAGTGTGCTATTTGTTGTAGTTTTCGAGTGAATTTACCTATTAGGTATTAACGAATTGTCATGTGGTAAGAAAATTATCTGTGCATCATTGTCTTATATTTGACATAACTGTCAGTATAAATACCAAACCCAGTAATTGGGCATATGGTTCTAATCATGTCAGACGATGTATTCAATTAACTATTACTTATTAGTCTGTTATTTGGAACTACTTGAGCTCTTCACCTTCAGTAGTGTGCGTGACTTTACACCGTTTAGTCGAATTGTGTTATTTAAGTATCTAGTGCGCGCATTGTTTACGCCGTTTACATGTTCTTCTCTTTTTTTAAACATGGACCGTTGGTTGAAAGGTGGACATTTTAATAAGAAGCCTGTTACAGAGGAATCTCTTAGTACTCAGTCCGTAGAAGGCAGAATCAATGACGAAAATGGTAGTCAAGTAGTTCATCGTTGTAATTCAAATGCAAATGGCTTCATAAATCCGATCAAAAAATGTAAATACAACGAAAGTTATTTAGAGATGGGATTCTCAGAAACTAATGATTGCCAGCCACAGTGCGTTATTTGTTTGAAAGCTCTTCCTAACAGTTCCATGTATCCCGGAAAATTGCGTCGTCATTTTGAAAAGACCCATCCGGATTATGAAGGTAAAACGACTGACTATTTTAAACGAAAGCGCACTGAACTATTGGCTGTTCAAAACAAAATAAAAACACACGTTCAAACTGACAACGAAAATGCATTGAGAGCTTCCTACATGGTGAGCTACCGCATTGCTCAAAAAGGTGAAGCTCATACTATTGCTGAAACGCTTATAAAACCATGTCTTATTGATATAGCAACTTTTTAGAGATGGGATTCTCAGAAACTAATGATTGCCAGCCACAGTGCGTTATTTGTTTGAAAGTTCTTCCTAACAGTTCCATGTATCCCGGAAAATTGCGTCGTCATTTTGAAAAGATCCATCCGGATTATGAAGGTAAAACGACTGACTATTTTAAACGAAAGCGCACTGAACTATTGGCTGTTCAAAACAAAATAAAAACACACGTTCAAACTGACAACGAAAATGCATTGAGAGCTTCCTACATGGTGAGCTACCGCATTGCTCAAAAAGGTGAAGCTCATACTAGGTATTGCTGAAACGCTTATAAAACCATGTCTTATTGATATAGCAACTTGTATGCTTGACGAAAAATTTGCCAAACAGTTGTCAACAATTCCTTAGATTGTATTAGGTTTAATACAATTAATAAAATTGGTTCTCAATGAGTACTTTTTTTGTTCTATCTTTCATGTTATATACAGCAGGGCACCGTGGCTAACTTGGTGCCTCTAAAAGGGCACCGCGGAAAAAAAAGTTTGGGAACCGCTGTCGTAAATAGTCGATCGAGAGAACATAGATAATTTTGCAAGTGTGTAAGACGGAGACAATATAATATTATGTGGGTATCCACTTAACTGGACCACGTAGCACGCGTCTGTAGAATATTATGTGTTTGAAAACTCAAGCTTTTGTTTAATTAACTTTACCTAATATTCTATGATTACTGTACGTCATGTGTTCTGATTTTATTTTTGGCACATGTCTAATTAGTGTATAATTGTGTTTGTTAATTCACTACCAATATTCACTAACCTTCCCGTAACTTTTTTATAATTACCTATATATATATATTTTCATTATATTATGTTTTATTTCTGCGGGTGAAATATGATTTATGTTCAAACTACCTTTTAATGCATTTTTATTTTACCACTGTAAATAGTGTGCTGTTTGTTGTGATCGAGTGAATTGACCTATTAGCTATTATCTGTGCATCATTGTCTTATCCTATTTGACACAACTGTCATAACTCGCTTAAAAATTTAAATATCGTAAAAAGTCGATTGAGAGAACATAGATAATCTCCTTAGTATTTAGTCCAATGATAAATTAATTTATTTACTGTAGAACTAACAGCACACTATCGATAATCAATGCTAATACTCTATGATTATTGATTACTGTTGGCCACGAGTCTGATTTTGTTTTTTTTTGCAAAATTGTATTCGTTAACTCATTACTAATGTTCGAAAACCGCCTCGTGACATTTTGATAATTAGTTGTACATGGCCAACCCGTCACGGCACAACAGTGGCATAGTGTCAGCAAAAATGACTAATTTTAATATTAATTGGTGTCATTGTTTATTTTTAGAATGAAAGTAACAAAACAAATCAATAACTATAGCGCGAGTGGTATACAGGTGTATAATGCACCTGTATACCACCGCCGCGAGCACGGCGCGATGGGGAACGCTTCCGGCAGGGTCCGGAAGCGTTTGCAAAAACAAAAAAATAAAAGAAGTAAGTAGATGTATACAAAATACAAATTTTAGAGTAACTAAAACTAAAAGGTGTATCGCCTAATTTGTGTTTCAGGGTGCTACAAGTGTCGTAGAACCGGACACCTAATTGTCGATTGTCCGGGTGAGTGTGTGTTATGTTGTATCACGATCACTTATTGCGTATTCTATTATTAACTTTTATAATTTTTTTAGACACTACTACCCGCCGTGGGAATAAGGGACCACCACCACCGCCACTACCACCACCACCACCGCAAACACCAACCCCGCCGACAGCGACACCCCAAACAGGGGAAGAAACCGACGGCACCATGGACATTGTCACAAAGGACATGTCCATGGTGACAGTTCACTCTGAAGTAAGTACATTAATATACATTTCTAATAGTTGCATAGGCGGAAATTTGCCATAATTTTAGAGGGGGCTAATATTTAAAAAATACTTTACTGCATATCGACGCCTTTCTTAGCACTTGAAAATATAATATTGCTGTAAACACCATCCAAAACTAAGCATGATTTATTTTAAACATACTATAAGTGTCAAACATTTACTCGTTCATATACTTGAATTTTAACTTTAAATATATAAGAAAGATAACATAAGTTATACAAATTTTAAAGAAAAACAAAATTATTAAATATTAATTTACAGTAACAACCTTGTTATCTAGTTATCAGGTATATTAAAATATTTATTTTAAAATAATATATCTATTTTTTTGCAAATGGACCAGTATGATTTCTCTATCAATTGTTTCGGAAATATCTTTTCTATACTAATGATACCTAAATTGTTGAATCTATTTTGCAATATAGATGACCTCAACCATGTTTTCATTCTTCTCATAGCCGAAAAACTATATTCACATAATCACATGTAGATGAACTTATGGGGAAAGTAAGTGAAACTGGCATAAGATTATATATGTTTGGATATATAAATCATTAGGAAGTACCTACTGAAGTAAAATCTTCTAAAGTATTACAGCTTTTGTCAGTTAAATAATGTATATAGTTTTTCACGACGTACATTTCTGATTGAACACTTATACTTTTTAGTTTTTACATCCAATAGCTCTTGACAATAAACAATTATCTTTCATATAGTAATAGCATAATAAGAATAACTTACAATATATAAAATAAATAAATTATAAAAATTCTATTTTGAACCCACATGTCTTATTATTTATTAATTCAGTAATATTCGATTTTGATAGCAAGTTTTTAAAATAAAATTACCTTATATTAACCTTATAAAAAATCACTCTTTTAAAATCTAATTTGATGAAATTGTCTACAGCTTCAGCCATTTGAAGATTGAAGACTATCAGTTGAAAACCTTTTCTTTAAAATGACAATTACATAATAACATAATATATTATAATAATATTCTGTGGTGGAACCATAACACCAGATTAAACTGGCTGTGATTTATCTACTTTAAATCTTATTATGCTATGAGCTTTGGTAATTGAACATAAATACGAACACACCAGATATTTTTTCCAATGTTTTTTTTTTATTTGCATTGCAACAATATTTAATTGAAAGTCTATATTTTACTTATATTATTTTTGAGGGGGCTAATTTTTCTGTTTGTACGTTTTGAGGGGCTAAGCCCCCCCCAATTTCCGCCTATGAATAGTTGCTTGTGAATAAACTAATCATGACAATAACAATTTTATAAATTGTAGGAGAGCAGAGGGGTGTCAAGTCACAGTAAGTTTTAGTTGGACAATATTCATTGAATTTCATGGTTTGTTACATAGGTTTTTTAACTTGTATTTTACGATTTTCAGATGCAGATGAATAAAATTTTTTTTTTTTTCAAATTTTTGTCTTGTTCTTTTAATATGTAATAGTTTGTTCCCTGTATCAGAGGTATAACAGATTATACACAGACACAATAACATAATGTGTAATATATCTGTACTTAAACTTAAATGGTGAATTTTGAAATGTGTATTATGTAATTTGGTATTGGTGATATTGTTCTTAAGAACATTGCGATGAAGTGTTTCTGGTAACAAAGTTATGAAAACACACTACAGTAGAATGTAAAAATAAGTGGTAGAAAGCTATGTGAACATTTTTGCTCTCTTTTTATTAAAAATAAGAAAAAGAAAACAATAATAATGGACCTAAATCTGATTAATAGAATTATTACTTTAAAAAATACTCATAGCATTGTATACAAAATTTATAAATTAACAGGTACTCATAGCATTGTATACAAAATTTATAAATTAACAGGTATTTTATTTAGTTGGTAGTTAAATACAAACAACACATTATGATTGCAGTGTATAATGTATACAAAAAAAAAAAATAATACAAACTGAACTTACTTTTTTTGTTTAACAACATTTTCAATCATTTACTATATGGTGCATAAACAGGTTGTTTAAAATATAAATTATTTATTTAATATATTTGTCACTACTAAACAAAATTGAGGAATAAATTGAATTTATTAATTTGTCTACTAAGGAAATAATTTACTACAATGTCAATGAAATATGTTTTGAAATTTAAGCCAACTGTGTGATTAAACATTTTCTTCCACAAGACACATAGAAAATATTAGACATTATTCTTAAAACATTTTTAACTATTGAAAAGTTTGTAAATATTATCTGTTTAGACTTTTAGAGCATACAATATAAAAACGTGTGTACTATAATATACATCATAGGTATATTATTATTACTTTTTATTATTTTTAAAAATAAAATAACCTCCGTATCTGTTGAAAAAACCTTAGCTCATTTAAAAAAAAATATTTGCACCACTCTGCCACCCTGTGGAAAACAATTCTAGTGCCATGCCTGAGAGTAAATAAATTAACAACTAATTAGTTGTTGTAATAGTACAAATTTATATAATAAAATAATTAAATGATTTATTACATGTTGAATAGGGTTTTAAAGTTGTTCATAAAAACTTACATAACATATAAAAAACATATTACAATTACATTACAAATATATAGAATGGTACATATAAGTTATTGATACAGATATATAACGTATCAGTGTATTCTTTATTTATATATATATAGAAAATAACAAATGAAAACAAATTAAATTATTATATAGAAAGGAATTGTTACAAATCTTAGTATATAGTATTGCTGTGGTAGTGCAAGTGTAAATAAATTAATAGATATTTTGATTATAATTAGGTGTATCTTTAAATGAAAAATCCAATGGCAATTTTATGATATTCTATGGTCTATGACTATGATATAACAATAACTGGTTGAATACATACAACTCTGTACGTGTGTTGTGTAGAATAATACATACAAAAATCTAGGCACTAAGCATCCCAGTTATTTTTATATTTCTTAATTTTAACCAAACGTTTGACATTAGTTACGAATACACCGTTGAGTGTAATCGCATCCAGAGAGACCACATGGAGGTTGTCAAACTTTCTCTCCGCAAAGAGTCACATAGACCCCGGGGGGATCCCAAAGACCCCGGGGGGATCCCAAAGACCCCGGGGGGATCCCAAAGACCCCGGGGGGATCACAAAGACCCCGGGGGGATCCCATAGACCCCTCGGGTGAACATTGTATAGTTCTATTAATTATATAACTACCTGTAATCGCATCAGAGGACTTCTGGGTACACAATATTCTTGGTGACGAATCGACCATTTCCATCGCAGTACATGCCGACTCTGACGGATTGCGCGTCCCTCACTCTTGAAAACGCAACGTACAGCTGCCCGTGGCTGAAGACGGGAGACGGCAGGAGCAAACCGACTCGGTCAAACGTTTGACCCTGAGATTTGTTGATTGTCATGGCAAACGACAACCGTACTGGGAATTGAATCCGCTTCATTCGAAAAGGCCAATTGTCTTCCTCACCGGAAATCATTGAAATGGCAGGTATAATTATGTCGTCCTGAGGGTCGCCGGAGCCGGACAACCTCCTCGCCTTGAAGTTGTGTGGCCGCAGTTCGGTGACCACCAACCTCGTCCCGTTGCACAGTTGTCGGTTCGTATCAATGTTTCTCAGCAACATTACGATCGAACCAACCTTGAGCGTCAACTTGTGCGGCGGTAGTCCGTTCGGATGCAGAGCGTTAAGGAACTCTGTCTGGTAGTTTGCCGCTTCGTCGGCGTTGTTGATCACCACTGTGTCCATGGAGGAGTATGTCTTTTCGGCGCCCGTGACGCGTCGTAGCACTGTGGAATTTATTTGGTGGCATTCCTCGTTGCGGGGACACAGTATGATTCTCCGAGCGAACTCGTCGACGTTGTCCAACGACATTTGCTGCGGATAGACGAAATCGGTCAAATCCACAACGTTGCAAACCAGTTGCGGTGGGATTTCGACAGTATCCGGAATACCATAGACCGTCGGCAGTTGACCGTTACCAAGCTGAAGTAGCCAAGCAGCGAAGTCGGCGTCGTTGTTGGCGCGCATGTTCCTTGTCAGCCGAAACTGTTCAAACTCTCTCCACAATGAGTGGCGTTTGATGGAGGACATGACGATGGAGCTCCTGTTCCCCCGGCGAACGACGGGCAATATCTGCCTGAAGTCGCCAGCTAACAGTATTGGTTTACCACCAAACGGTAGTGCCGATTGCATGATGTCCTTGAGCAAACGATCGACCACTGTGAACTGTAGGCCCGGGGACATGGGCGCTTCGTCCCAGACAATCAGCGAAGCTTCGCGTATCCTTTGCGCGCGCAAAGACTGCAACTTGATGCTCGAAGTAGACTGTTCGGTCAGCGTTCCCAATGGCAATCCGAAAGTCGAGTGCACAGTCATGCCGCCCTCCATGAGGGATGCGGCGATCCCGGTGTATGCCACGCTCAACACCGTTCGTTGTCTGTTACGAAGCGACGATATTAGGCATCCGTATAGCGTCGTTTTTCCCGTGCCTCCTGGCCCGTCGACATAGAACATTTTCTGGACGTTGCGGTTATCGTCGACGGCCGCCATCACTCGATCGTATACCGTTCGCTGTTCGTCGTTCAAGTCGAGCAATCGTTGTTACCAGGTAACGGCCGCATCTATTGCATCGAACATTGGATCGTCGTAATCCGGTCCCAGTAGATCGTCGTCTGGATTGGGTAGATCGTAGTCGTCGAGTGATTTTTCGCGTGCACGAAGTAGGTCTCCGATTGCTTTGAGACACGCCACCCTCGCGCGGTCTACGTTTTGGAAGTGCCGATTGAAGTCTTCCATCATGTTGACTTCAAACCGTCGGTACAGATCCGTGGGGTCCGCGGGATGGCAAAACAATAGTATCGTGAGTCACGATGGGGAAAGTAAGTGAAACTGGCATAAGATAATATATGTTTGGATATATAAATCATTAGGAAGAACCTACTGAAGTAAAATCATCTAAACTAATACAGCTTTTGCCAGTTGAAAAATGTTTATAATTTTTCACAACGTACATTTCTGATTGAACACTTATACTTTTTAGATTTTACATCCAATAGCTCTTGACAATAAACAATTATCTTTCATATAGTAATAGCATAATAAAAATAACTTACAATATATAAAATAAATAAATTATAAAAATTCTATTTTGAACCCACGGGTCATAATATTTATTAATTCAGTAATAATCAATTTTGATAGCAAGTTTTTAAACTAAAATTACCTTATATAAACCTTATACAAAAAACACTCTTTTTAAAATTTAATTTGATGAAATTGTCTACAGCTTCAGCCATTTGAAGACTATCAGTTGAAAACCTTTTCTTTAAATTGACAATTACATAATAACATAATGTATTATAATAATATTCTGTGGTGGAACCATAACACCAGATTAAACTTTATCTACTTTAAATCTTATTACGCTATGAGCTTTGGTAATTGAACAGAAATACGAACACGCCAGATATTTTTTCCAATTTTTTTTTTTTTTATTTGCGTTGCAACAATATTTAATTGAAAGTTAATATTTTACTTATATTATTTTTGAGGGGGCTAATTTTTCTGTTTGTACGTTTTGAGGGGGCTAAGCCCCCTCAAGCCCCCCCAATTTCCGCCTATGATCGTGACGTATAGATAACGCAGTTGAGTGGCTGTGTCCAACGCCGATGATTCTGTCATACACGCCCGCCACCCTTCGTCGTCTTCCAACAATCCCAACGCAATGGCGGCGGCTGCGTAGTGGCATGCACGACCCCGTTTACCGTCTTCAAGTCTTGGAAAGACCGTGGACCTCTTCTGTGCAAGAGTAGTCGTAGATGAAAACGGTCTCTATCCAGTGGGTTGACTACGTACATCCGAGCCAACGTCTCGCGAGGTGCCCGTATCGCCGCTGTCTCCACTCTTTTGACGATACTTGCCAAGTGTAATGTATCGGTATCTCGTGGAACAGATACTGTCTTGCATCAAAGCTTCTCTCGTTGAGCGCGAAGAACGCCGTGAGTTTTGTTCGAGGTAGGGCGTTGTTTTGTACCTCCTGTAGTTCCCGTCCACGCGCAAAGTACACGTTGTGGTAGTTTTCTAGGTGAACCGGAAGTCTAACTGCCGTGTGACTGATGTCGTGTAGTTTATACGCAAACAACCTCCAGACGGCTTCCGGTGGGCTGACGTACCTCGAATTTATGTAACTGAAAACATCATTTAAGTATGTATGTATCAAAAATATTTAGAACATAAAGTTAAGTAACATAAAGTTGTACAAAAAGAAATCAATAGTTATTTAAAATCTCATTATTTTACATATATAAAATATTGTCATGAGTAAAATGTCGTAATACTATTGTTTGTGATGTATATATAATAAATGTAATTATGTCAAAGTACCTATAGTGAACACTATTTCAGTGTTAATGAAGAAGAATACGATAAAATATTGTTTTTTGCATTTTAATTATATTCTATGTACATAACTTAAGACATTAAGACTTAGTCTAATAAGTGGTAAATGGCTTTCAAAAATCTAATTTATGTGTCTATAATAATTTATAAATGTTAATTAATAATATGCTGTAATTAATTTCTTAATAACATACTGTAGTGTTAGGTCATTGTAGTGTGAACAGAGAAATGCTTGTCAAATGAAACAAATGAATAACATATATATGAAATTTCTAATTTACAAAGTACCGGTTTCAATACCTAATTTATATTATGCTGAACAGCTTTCCTAAAATGTATTTACTATTGAGATGAGATGTGAAATGATTGAGTATTATATTTAGTTAAGCGAATTGAAATAATGAAAAATAATTGAAGATGATTTCAGTTATTGATTGAGGAGTACATATTATTATATGAATGATGATTGTGTTACACAATTGTCAACTGGCCATGCTGATACTACTGTAGTGAAATTTCAAATAATAGAAATCATGCATTAAGTGGGCAGTAGTTTTAAGCTAATATAAAGTTATATATTCAACAACAACTCTAAATTAATGAACACCAGTAGTTTATACTCTGCTGTTCTATGTTGTGTTTATGTACAATAATTTAAGTTTACATAAGTTGCAAGTGCAATGTAAGTTAGGTTAGGAGGTAACAGTGAGGCCAGAAAACCAAAAAGAACTTTACAATTAATGCAATAGTTGAAAGAATATAATGTGTTAACTTATAGAAAAATGCATTTTGATAACATACCTACCTGTCTATTTCATTTCCGTTCCATAATTCCATGGTAGCAGCATCGTGCCCTTTATATACGTATTTATACAAATACTAAACTTTCTTCACAGTAGAGCATACCTCAACATTAATGTTATTTTGTTAACCGTTGGTGGTCGAGAGAGCGAGCAGCCGGCAGCCCGTGCTCGTCTTGCGCGACTCGCCTTCCCGTCCCGCCATGCCTCTGTGGCGTGGTGGGAGAGTTGGCGATGTCGCGCTCGTAGCCCGTGGTGGTGGTTGTCAAAAGCGCAGACCGGTCGCTGTGGTACCTGTACTTTGTACTGGTTGCTGCTGCGTACCGTGTCATACTCCCCTGCCAAACCGCCACACGGGGTACACTTGTACCAGTGTCGGTGTGTCGTTACGGGATGGGGTATCTCTTGTACTACCTCTGGCTTTCACTTGAGGTAGACTCACCCGCGCCCGTGGGTGGTGTTTACGCGTGTTTTGGGGACCCTACCGGAGTGTAGTACGCGGGGTCGTACTCCATCTCCAGCATCCCCTCAAACGCCACCAACCAATCCGCCTCGGTTATTTCGTCCGGGGTCACTGATTGGTTAGGTGGCGTCTGGTTGGTAGACTGTCCCGGCTCCTCGGTCCTTGGGCGCCGGTTTGTCTACCCTCATCGCTTCCGGCGGTGTTTGGTCGGTCGGAGGCGCACAGGCTGCTTCCGGGTCTGAGGTTGGCGCAGGTTGCTTGGCAAGCCGATGTCGTTGGCTTGCCTCGCTTTCCCTGGCCTTCCTCTTCTCCTTCAGCTGCTGGAACTTCCTGCGGTTCCGCGCCTCCGTCCTCACCCTTACCGTCGGACGTGTACCCCCGTTGACCTGAGTACCGATGTCGGCTCCGCAGGTGTCACAGGGGCAGGAGTGGTTGCTGGTGTTGGTGGCCTCGTCAGTGATGGGGTGCGGCTGCTTGGTGCCGATGGTGGTCGCTGTGGCCGAAGGCTCCGCTGGATGTCCGCTGTGCGGTCCGCCCAGCCACGGTTGTAGATGGCCGCCCGCACTAGATCCTGTAGGAGTTGGCGGGTCGTCATCCTCGCGACCTGGGCGGCTGTTCGCGGCTCGTCCTGACCGCTAGTCACCAGCCCCAGCCGTTGTATCAGGTCGGCCACCTGCTGCTGACTGGTCTTTTTGTCTGTAAATAATGGTTGTTATAGACAAAAGTTAGTTTATTTTTGCCCTATTAGTGCACGTTTCAGGCATGACCCATGTATTTTACGCGGTGGTTGTTGGTCGGTTAGAAAGACTCTTTTACCGTTCCCCACCACTTTGGTGCGAACCCGGCATGAAAATCTTTATGTGCCTTAGATAAGTGGTGTGTTTTGTAGTAGACTACGTCGCCCTTGTTGAACTTCACTGGTGTGCCGGTGTTTGTGTTTGGTTTTACCACTACCTTTTTGCTTGAACTACGTTTCTCCCGCTCTACCCTCTTTTCCTGTAATTTTTCGATGTGTACCGGCGCAGCTTTAGACAGCGCCCAATCTCCGGGTCTCTTGCACTCCCTGCCAAAGACAAGGGCCGCGGGTGGGTAGCCTGTCAGTTCGTTGCACCTGTTCCGTATCGAAAATAGTCCATAACAAATCGCATACAACATTAGGTATCAGAGTAGATAAAGTGGTTCAAGGGAAAGGTACCTCAAATACAGAAAATGTCGGTCGTATTTTTCTTACAAATTACCACGAATCATCCAAAATTACTGGTGTAGATGAGGACCTCATACGGAGGTTTGGTGTAATAATGATAGCATTATCGAGTGGTTATCAAATACATATTAAAAATTTTGATTCGTTTGCACGTGAAACAGCTGAACTATATGTAAAAATATATTCTTGGTATAGAATGCCTGTAAGCGTGCATACAATTTTATTTCACGGAGCTGCAGTTGCCAAATCTATATTATTACCTATTAGTATGATGTCAGAAGAGGCACAAGAAGCCAGTAATAAAATATATAGACGAGTTCGAGAAAGACATACCCGAAAAAGCAGCAGATTAAACACTACTGAGGACCTAATTCATATGATGCTACAGCAATCAGACCCAGTAATATCAAGGGCAAGAGGACTGCCAAAATCAAAAATGAATGAGCTTCCCGAAGACGTTTTACCTTTGTTAATAGTAGACTCGATGATTGACGATGACCAATAACATGAACATTAAAATCGTATTAACTTTTGTATAGATTGCTTGTTGATTTTTTATTTATATTTTGTGTTAAAATTTTTTTTATAAATTTCTTATAAATTATTTTAATGGACAATTTTATACTAAATAGATTTACTAATTAAATTTAAATAAATATACATATTTGTTTCTTTATTAATATACATTGTAATTGTATTGATAATATTAATTATGATTCAATACGTAAATTGTCAGTTTTGTCCACCTAGATCTGGCATTTGTCCCACTGTACGACGCATAACAAATTAAATTTGTAATGGCCCGGCGAACACACAACAGTACGACACCGTCAACACCACACAGCATAATAGTGGTGGGTCGTTCATGAACTAATCGTTCCTTTGGATCGAGTCCAGAGGGGGAACGAATCGGAACGATTCCACCTACTCGTTCCTTTTAGGTGCAATAGGTCCAAAATCATATAGCTCCATATTCGTATCACGAACCGATTACAACGAAATACCGAATTGAGACCGACGTCCGACAAGATGCGCACGTCGTTTATTGTTCGAAACGCTACCGATTGTCGTTGTCCGACACTACTGCGGGATCTAAGACCGTGGAGTACAGCATTCCGTTTTATCAACGTTATCGTAATATCACTATTCACTAGTACCACCGTTCCCTGTTGGCGTGGTCTAGCTAGTATTTTGTATTTTCGTTTGCACCATTCGTATTTCGTACGAGTCCAGAGGGGCAACAGATCGGAATGATTGCACCTACTAGCTCTTTTTAGGTCCTATTAGTTAATTGTTCCACGTTTGTAATTTGTACTATATGGGTATTATACAGTACACTCCGTTCCAATAGTCGTTACTACCTAATATAGTGTCCTATAAAAAAATGGTGCCTAACCGCGTTAGCGAGTTCACATATTCCCCACCACTTTTTCTAGACCTTATGACTGTGACGTGCAGCCTGTTGCCTGTTATAATAATATTATACAACACCTACCATTATATATTTATGGGACTATACAAATTTAAAAATAGCTCAAATCATGATGGATAATTTTAATATAAAGATTATAATCATTTCTTCCGTGGTTTGTTTATCGGCTAGTCGCAGTTCGTTTGACAATATTATTATTCATGGACCGTGGTATTTATTTTTTTTTCACTTATATTAAAAATGAGTAGGAAAACAAGTGATGTTTGGCATCATTTTACGACAGTTAATAGTAAAACAGCTAAATGCAATTACTGTTCGGTTTCTTATTCTTTTAGAGGTGGTTCAACCGCAAATCTCAGTAGGCATTTGAAAAGAAAACATATTATTCAATATGAGGTTAGGAAAAAAGTTCGCACTGAAATAACTCACGATTTAGATCTGGAGGATAATATTGATGAGCCTAATACAATTTCCGTCCAGCAAAATACTGAAACACAAAATCAACCGTCGACATCTTTATCTCTGACATCTAAAACAACAAATACTCCTCTTAAAACATCTCAATCTCAAACACTGATAGACTCATTTATATCAAGACCACTATCTATGAATAAATCGCGAAAAATTGACGAGCAGTTAGGAACTATGATCGCAAAAGAATTTCAACCATTTAGTCTTGTTGAAAACATAGAATTTAGAAAATTTGTTAAAATGCTAAATCCTAGTTATTCAATTTCTTCAAGAAAAACAGTTTCTAAGTCTATCATACCACAGTTACTAGAAAAAACTAAGCAAAAAGTAAAAGCTAATTTAAAAAATTCGGAATACATCGCATTTACTACAGATGGTTGGACATCTTTGAACAACGATAGTTTCGTTGCTATAACAGTTCATTATATAGATAATATAGAATGTGTTTTAAAAACATATTTATTAGGATGCTATTATTATGAAAAATCCCATACCTCAATTAATTTATCTGAATTTATGAATGCATGTTTTAATGAGTGGGAAATATCTGAAAAAATAAAAATTGCCGTTAGTGATAATGCAGCTAATATTACGAGTGCTATAAATTTAAATAAAAATTGGTGTCATATTCCATGCTTAGCACACATCATTAATTAATCGCCCAAAGTGGGTTAGTGGACATAAAAAATGTTCACAAAAAAGTTAAGAGTATCGTAGAATTTTTAAACGATCAACAAAATCTTATATTAAATTGAAACAAACGCAAACACAAATGGGTCTTCCTTTACTTAAGTTAATACAAGATGTTGCTACACGCTGAAACAGTACGTACCATATGTTTCAAAGGTGTATTGATATTAAAGAGCCTTTAATATCTACATTAGCGATTATTGGTAACGTTCAAAATTTATCACCTGATGATTTTGATATAATGGAACATTATTGCAGTATTTTTAAGCCCTTTAAAGAAATGACGGCAGAGCTAAATTCTGAAAAAGGAGTATCGATTTCGAAAGTAATAATATTATGTAAAGTATTATTATCTCATATAAAAAATAAAAAAGAAGCCAATTTACCGTCTGCCATATATTCTATACTTATAACAATGGAAAATAAAGCAGAAAAAAAATTTGAAGGGATTGAAGAACAACCAGTTTTGACAGAAGTAACAATCTTAGACCCAAGATTCAAAAAAGAGAGGTTTTAGTAAAACAACATCATATCAACGCGCATATCAGACAATTATTCAAAGTATTTCAACAATCATTCAGTCAAAAAAAAATAATGTATCAGAAGACGAAGTAAATGACATTCAAGAAAATACAAACGAAAACGAACAGTTTGACATCTGGAAAGACTTCGATTTACAGGTTTTATTCTTATTATATATTTGAGTACATAACTTTATTTGTTTTAAAATAATATTCGATTTTTCACAGACCCCAGCAACTACAATTACCACTCCAAGATCCGAAGCAATTGTTGAATTGGACAAATATTTAAATGAGCCATTGCTGGATAGGAAATCGGATCCATTAATGTGGTGGAAAGAAATGAAAAGGATGTATCCCAATTTATTCCAGCTTGCGTTGTTGAGATTGTGTGTACCCTCAACTTCAGTACCATGTGAGCGTATTTTTTCTAAAGCTGGGTACACTATAACAGATCGACGTAATAGATTGTCAATGAAAAATGCAGAAACGTTATTGTTTTTAAATAGTTATGTTTAATATAATTATTTTTAAAGAAGTTCATAATTTTATTTTGTATCAACAAGCTTACATTTTTTTTCATATTATTACGGATATAAAAATTATGATCAAAAATCTAATTTGAATTTACTATTTTATTTCATTAATTAAAATCACATAAAATGTGCAATTTTTGTTTTTGTTATTAATTTTAATTTTTTAAATATACCTATAAAGCCCTTCATTTTATTTGATGTCTACAAACATTTATAGAAGTCGGTAAAATCAATTAATATGAAATATATTTTGGTATGCATTACTATTTATCTATGAGGTATTACAATAATAAATGTATTAAACAAGAGGATTTGGTTTTTGGCTAATATTATTAATATTAATAAAATAAAATTAAGTGGTGCTGAATTTCGTATATGAGCCGAGGAAAAAAATAAAAATCATGAACTAATTATTTCTCTAACACTTAAAATTCAAAATGTCTTCAATAAGGTCTATAACTGTAAAAACTATCGACATTACGATATTTTTAGAAATATGTATTGATTAAACAATCTAAATTAAACTATGTTGTTACTTATTGGGTAGGTTGTATATATATATATGTATACATCTGTGGAGGGGGGGGGGGTTAAAGGGAGGTATTTTAAAATCTGCCTCCAGGCGGAAAATTTGTTAACCAGGCACTGCGAAGTGGCTTACAAAGAAGAATGTAAACTGAAACGCATGCTTGTGAATCGGTACGTATAATACGAGTGGCTGGAAAACAGTTCGTAGTAGTAAGGTTCGGTATCGGTACTAGTTAGGTAATAGTACCAAAAGGAACGATGGAACGAGTCATTTGGAATCGTTCCTTTTGTGGACCTGGAACAAAAGGAACGAAAAATCCCATCATAACAGCATAGACAAGAATACACAGGAGGACGGGACCTATAGTAAACACTACTACACTAACAGTCAACACTAGTGCTCATCTAACAGCAGTATCCGGAACTATTTTAACAGCTGGCCCCGATTTAGCGAACATATCCATAACTAGTAGACTTCTAGCGCTCACCTAGTGTTTCTATCCAGAACTAACGCCACGACTGCAGCGATGCGTAACGGCCGTATCCATTAGAGCATAGCGTGAAATGCCGCCAGTGAGCAATCTATGCTATAATATATGTATAATCAATGATAATATCTAACAGGCGCAGATCCAGCCTACATTAATGGGAGGGGCAGATTATAAATATCTAAATATATTTACTATTTACCTACTGTTTTATTTTGATACAATCGCCGAATAATTGGTGTAGATGACAAATTATGTGTGGTATTGTGGTAATACCATATATTTGTGTCGCCATCGGGACTATACTCGACTATTAGTGACTGTGTTTTCAGCAAGGAATATCGGGTCTAGGACATTTCGCCGCGAAGGGTTAACCTCCCCACGAAATATCAATAATAGTAATGATGTAGGTACCTACCTATCATTTAATATTGGTATAACAATAGGCATTAGGTACAAAGATTATACAATTTTTTCAAACCTCACCACCCGAATATTTCATGCGTTTATCACCGATTATCACATTTTTGATTTTAACACATAAATTACGATATGTTTCTCAATTCAAATCAGATACATTTTATCACCCCTCCTACTGGAATTCGCAGCTTTTTTTTTTATTTGTGTATATGTAAACGACAAGTAGTCGAAATAATGCTTCGAATTTCAACTTCAGTATCTTGTTCGATTGGAAAGTGAATATCGTTGGTACATTGAGGGGTAAAAATTTAAAATTCCCAATAGTTTTCAAAATCAACCAGGAGAACAAAATAAAAATTAAGGAAAAACGGGAACTTTTACTCAAAATCAATTTTTTACAAAATCGAATTTGGTTTTTGGTGTAACTTTAAAACAAATGACCGTAGATACATACAATTTTCACTGGTTGTTTATATTTGCATTTTCTATACACGATAACATTTTCAAAATATTTTGATTTATTTTGAACTGTTTAGTGACATTTTTAGTTTTTTTTTATGAATATCAATAAAATTTTATTTGTTGAGTAAAATAATTGAAAATTTAATAGAAGGCTCCTAGTATATTGTTTCAAAGACAGATGAAAAATATTAAAAATCCTTAGTCACAGTTTTTTTTATAAGCATTTAAAGTTCAAAAATTGACAAAATATGGAAAAACCACGAAAATTAGCAAATTATTTTGAGTTAAGAATTCGTAAAAATTTTCTTTTTAAATCTAAGATTTTAAAATGCAATACAAGATTTCTTATAAGTTTATCTACCTTTATCAAAAAAAAAATGTCTTTAAGAAAGTCAAAGTTAATTTTTTTGAGTTTTTGAAATTCAAAATTTTACAACATTGGATATTCACTAGATTTCTAATGTAGCGATTTCCTTATTTTGTTGTATTTTTGAAATCTTATGTCATTAAAAATCGATGACATAAAATCTTCAATAAAACAGTTACTGACCTAATTTGGAGAAATAAATGGCAACCCAAATGTATGGTTTAGCCACTTAATGTCTTCTGTTTTATTATTTTGTTATACGTTGGATAAGCCTAATTCCTGAATTTTTCTATACCACGATTGAGTTAGGTGAAATCTACAACTAAATATTTTAGTGTCGTCCCAGACTTGTCTCAATGCTACATGAATTGGTTCTTCAAAACAGATATAAATAAATTTGGTTTTAGAGAAAGTTCAAGTGCATTACACAAATGTATGATATTTTTAAATAAATTTACGTAAGTTGAAGTTTCTTTGTCTGGAAGTAATGCAAATAAAAGTGGTATATAATGATCATTGCATAAACCATGCAAAGAAAACAATTGCGTAAATGACTTGGGACAATATTCAAAAGTTCCATCCATGTATATAATCTCAGATACGCATAGAACTTTTAAAGTTGTGTCACATGAAAATATTATTATATGACACTTCGGATCATTTATTAATAAAAATTGCTCATTGAGGTCCGTTTTCAAATCCAAATTGCTTACACTACTTTGCAATTCTTATATTGTTTTTGGAAATGGTGGCACCATTTATCTACGGGCGTTATAAATATTTCGTCGAACTAGTGATATATCATTGGTGTGATAGTTTGTAAATTAGATATATTTTCAGAAATTTCAGTTCGTAATATTTTACTTGGTTTAGTATACAGATTTTCCACAGCTTTTATCTTACATCCATTTGAATACATTTTTCTGTCTATACTTGGTTGATCATGCCTATTATGTTCATTTACAATTTCAAATATTTCTACAATATTTTCTATAGAAGTATACACTTTTGCAATGCAAGTTCTGAAAGTACAACGCCATCGTACTTAAGAATTTTTTGATTCATGAACTTTTCGATACGTAAAATTTGCAAATAATAATAAATCTTTGCCTCTGGTACTTTTAATAATTTCACCAATATTTGTATTATTCTCCATTACTTATACTTTTATAAAATTTTGAAATGTGAACATGAACGCACACTCGATTTATATCGGACTAACTATAAATATCACGATTTGCGAAATTGCTGTTCAATATTAACAATACATTGATAATTTTCAGTAGATTAGACGTAATCGGAGTTCGATTACGTCTAATAGAGACGATATGTCTATTATCAGTAGAACACAACAATATTATATTGGACACACGTCGGTACTTATTATTGTATATCCTATGCGATATCAGTAAATTTATCTGCTGGTAAATTCCAACAATATTGAAGTTGAAAGTGTGGCGCAAATTACTTATTCCATTTGGTTTTCTGTCGTGGCGCAAATTACCAAAATTAATTTGTATATGTGGCGCAAAATACATATTATATTTTTATATTTTGGCGCAAATTACATATGTCTTTAAATGTACCTTTTGATGGAGCAAATTACAGGTAATTAAATTGGCACAAAATACCATCTCCCTTTTGAAAATATTTTGACTCATTGAGCTATTTACAGACAATTACAGTTTTCAATTTTTAGTTTTTTATTTCTATAAAGTTCAATAAAGTTTTATCTGTTGAGCCAAAAAGTATAAAAATGTAATACAAGGCTCCTGATATATTGTCACAATATCAGTTGAAAAATATTAAAAATACATAGGTTCAATTTTTTTTTAAAAGCATTTATATATCGAATTTTGACAACCCGGCATCTGTGGCCATTAGTTACAGCTATGGTGGCACAAAAGTTAATTACAATAGGGGTTCATTATGCTATCGTATTCTAATAACTAAGAACTATGGAAAAATGAACATAATATTTAATTTGAGTTATATAAGTTAGTTGATTTTAGGAAGTTTATTATCTTGATATTTTCCTCGAATTCTGGTCCCAGTGCGGTGCTGAGTGTCGCGTCGATTCCGATCCTTTGTCTGTCTTGTTCGTACTTGAAACATTCCGTTAATATGTGTTTCATCTTAAACCACAAGCATCACATAAAAACCTAAGTTCTATTATACAGCCTATCCGGGAAATCACTGATAATTTAGCCGGCGATTCTTATGTCACGGGTTCGGCTATACTGCCAGTGATTTCTTTACTGAAGTCAAAATGTTCTCAAATTACTGAATTAAATGAAAAATATGATACGGAAATCAACGGAAGACAAATTAAGAACATGTATAAAGCTATTATTGAGGTTCTAGATCAACGCTATCAAGATAACACATTGCTGATTATATGTACCGTATTGGATCCAATGTTTAAAATCGAATACATTACGTATAATGATGTATCGGCTTTAAAGAAAACCTCTGTGCATTTTGCGAAAGTACATACAACAGTACCGAAAGTGACAGCTGTGTCAATAATAGTATTAGTCAACCGGTATCACAAAAAAAAACCAAAACTGGACTGTCAGTAATTTTTGGCACCCCTGAAAATAATATAAATAATTTTCAATTAAGAATTTGAATATAATATATAATTTTACTTAATTGTTAATACTTTTTAATTGTATCATTGCAGAAAGTTCCATTAAGCCAAAAAGTAAAAAATGAATCGGACTTATACCTAAACAACCCAATAATTGGATTTGAAGAAGATCCCCTTGATTGATGGAACTTAAACAAAAGCACTTACCCTATAATGTCTGTTTCAGCCAAAAAAACTATGACTGTTCAGGCTACAAGTGTAGCATCTGAACGTATTTTTAGTAAAGGAGGCTGTGTACTAACTGATCATAGAGCATCGTTGACTAACTAACATTCAGCCAGCTTATTTTTTTAACAATGAATAAGGACTATGTACCTAAACCAGTGTTTTAAATATTATTTTATTTTTAATATTTTTAAGATGTAAGACTAGGCCTTAAGGTAAATGTCAGTACATTTTAGTAGCATCTTAAGTTTATTTTTCATTTTTATTAATAAAACGATTAAACCTGAGTAATTATATTTTGATTACTCACAAGTCACATTACAAGTATTAGAACAATATTGTTACATGCGGCCCTTCAGGGATCCAAAAGCTGGTGTACTTGATAAATAATAATAGTCAATTAGAATGGTAATCAAATGTATTATATTAAACCAGACAAAACAAGCAGAATAATAGTGTTGATTGTAGTGAATTTGTAGCTCGTTCTGAAGTTGATAATCTCCGTGTAAGTCGTGTGTGATGGCTGGGCGGCTAAGCGAGTCGTGTGGTGTTCTCGTCTCTGGATACATCTAACTCAGGCTGTCTCGCTGTCCCCTATATATATGGTGGCGGCGTCCTTTGAAAGTGAGCGGCGCGTGTACAGTCGTCCTTGATATGGACCTCACGACTATGAAAGTGGTATTCGTAGTCGAAAACACTTTTGGGTGTGGTCGCATTCCTGGTTGTTATTATGAGCAAATATATGATATTGCGTAATCCCATTACACCTCCCTACCAAAAAAAAGATTGTTAACCTTTAAGGGTTAAGAATCTTTAACATCGTTAATTAATAGTTTACAATGGCTGAATTACATTGTTTACATTGACATTTTAAATTTTGTATGCAGTTAACAATTTGATTATAGTATTTGATTACAATAATGTGAGCATTTTACAATTTTAATGTCATCATTATTATTATTATTGTTTACAATTTTAATTGTGGTTAGTAAAATAAATTAATACATGATTTAATTAAACAATTAGTGTTAATAAAAATGATTAATAATCTTTAATAAAATAATATAGGTACCTGAAATTATAACATTATAAGCGTTACGTATGTATACAATTTAAGTATTTCCCCTTTTATAATAATAATATTTATCTTCCACCTATATACTAATCTATGTGAATAATTGTTAAATTTGTCATAGACATATGCAACTATGGTTTATTCAAGGTAATTCATCATGTAAGTTGGATCTCTAGTGTTTTCTATTATTTTTACTAATTGTTTGCATTCTCCATTACAATGATCATCTATGAAAAGTTCAAGGCTTCTAGTTATTTTATTTAAAGTTCTATGATCGTAGTGGTTATTTATTTTCTTGTTTGCCTTTAATATATGCCAATTAAAGCATACGGATTGTAATTTATTTTCTTTAACGTTATAAATATGTACTTCTGTTTTTAAAATTGTTTTTAGCTCCTCAATGAATCTAAAATATATAATAAATGTTAATTTATGTATTTGTTTTCATTAATTTATTTTGTGTTATATTTATTTATTGACTAATAATTATTATTTATTTTGCCTTAAAATTCCTTTTATATTTTTTTTTTGCTAATTTATATAATTTAATGGGCTTTATCTTTGTTACTATGTAATTGAATAGGCATTTCGTTAAAATTACGTCTGCAACTGGATCGTGACAATGTGTAATATTATGATTAATATCGCATGCTAGTTCATGAGCTTCTGATAGTCCTAACATTCTACCATTTTTATTTAATTTACCTAAATAACCTGAATATAAAACTTCCTTAGTCTCTAGGTTTGATAATTCTAATATAAATTCGTCATTATTCCTAACGCTAATTGCCGATATATTTAAATATGCTAAAATTCCTGTTAATCTTAAACGCTTAATTATCGTGATATCTGACGTTCCGTTCCAAAATACTATTAGCGGCTCCCTATCGTTTATATGCAAATATCTTTGCAAGTATACCGTAGACAAGGTTGATCCCCCCTGGCGACTTATACTGTTGTATAACTGTTCCAGCAATGGTTCAATCACTCTTGCCTTTTTCCCTCGGAATACTCGTTTGATATTCTGCACTGTTTTCTTTAGGTCGCATCGGCGGAATCTTCTTAACTTATCATCCTTTGTAAGTATAAGAGGACTCCCCTCCAATTTCTTGGGTTGGTATTTTTCTAAACTATTCGATATCGCGCCGGATACCAGTAATGTTTCGTTCTTACTGACGGTAAAGAACTCGAAATCCATTATAAAAAAGCGTACCTGTGAGCTAAAATAAAATAATTATTTTTCTTTAAAAAAAACTTAAATTGGTTTTTTTTTAGTATTTATTGCTATGTATATGATATATGATATATGATACATGATATATGATATTTGATATATGATATAGTTTCCTGAGGTTATTCTTCGAAAATCGTTTCAATGATGTCGCGTCTTGAGATTAGTTGTTCTATTAGTAAACCCAACTCTACACACATTGGTCGATTATGATTTGGTCTTAAGATAACTGTGCGTACAAAATCATTAACATGGATCATGACCCGTGCTAAGAAATTCGGCCTGAAAGGTATGGTCATATTACTATTCGCCCTTCTTATATGTTCTGGGAAGCAATGTAATCTGACTACTCCCCTCGCATTATTGGTTGATTCAATTAATTCGTTTTTTAACTCTCTGAGAAATTCAAATGTTTGTAGTTGCATTCGAACGGTTCGTGCTACAGGTGGTATGTTCTCACCCATTTATATTTTAAATTTTTATATATTTTTTGTTTTTCTTCTTAATCTCTGAAATGGTTTAAAGTTATTGTTATATAATTATAGAATATTATTTTACGTATATATTTATTTTTATGCACGTAATATTATTTTATTTTATTTCATAGAATATTGTTATACGTATTATTTCTTTTATGCACGTAATAATGTTTTATTTTATTATTTATTTTCATTTATCTTTATTTATTTAAATTATATTATTATTATTCGTTTTCCTATTGGTATTTCCTGAAACACAACTATTATTATTATATATCTATAATTTACATGATATATTAATTCCATTTGTCCTTATTATCTGCTTATTGCTTATTTTATATTTATAACTTAGTATTTATTATTTTTATTAATATGTTAAGTATTTATTTTCGTTTTGTATGTTATATTATTTTTTGTATAGTTTATTTATTATTAATTGAATTTAAAGTAAATAATTCGTTATGACTAGTGACTAGTGACTACTCTTAATAAATTTTTATTCTAATTATCTTGGCGACGGTGGTGGAGTAAAGGGTGTCTCTTCATAATTTCGTACGTATTCATTTCTATTGGGTGTCCTATATCTAACTATTCTGACGGGTAATTCCATGACTTCTGTGATCCTGATATACTTGTATTTTATCATTATATATATAAATTGCTATTATTAGTATAATAGATATTGATGCTAGTAGGTACTATAACAAATTACTGTGTACAAATTATATTTATATTAAACTAAAATATCCTATTATATTCTTATAAAATTAAAACCATCTTACATAATCCGTTATATCTCTAGTATCGTGCAAATATCTAATATAATCTATTAATCGTTTACATGTGGGTGTCACTGGATCTGATGACATAATTAGAGTTAGAATTCGCGTAATTTTCGTTATTTTGAGAGTATTAAATGGTTCTTCCATACAATTATTCGCGGTATTAATATGTCCTATTAAACACCTCGGCGTGTGTTCCGGTCCTAAGGTATTTGTTTCATGGATTTCTTGTTCAATCGCCTTTCCTAGTTCCACAATGAATTTTCTTTGTCTGTTCCTAAAATTAAAATTAATTTTTATCGTATTTATTTTATTTACTATTATTTTGTATTATTTTCTTTTAAATTGGTTGTATCGTGATTTCATTTATTATTTCTTTCTCCGGTTACAAAAATGAATGTTCTGTTTCTATCTCTAAAATTAATATAATTATTCTAACTTAATATTGCTATATACTTATTATTTTTTATTTATGCTATTTTTTTTTTTTTTAATCGACTTGTGCGTCATTATAATATTTTTTTACGTTATTTCTATGTACAGTGATGACCTTGCGGCCTCGCTGTATAGCTACATTCTCGTTCCCTATAACTGCTGTGACCTCGTACGGTCCTAGCCAGATTGGATCGAGTTTCGTTCTATGATTATTATCTTTTAATAGTACTAAATCATTAACGTGTAGTTCTTGTGGATTTTCATTTTTATCATAACGTTCTTTACTTTTTATTTTATTTTTAATTAAATGATCTCTAGCTATCTTATGCGAAATTTGCATATTTTCTTTTAGATCGAATATATAATCATCATAATTGTAACGTGGTTCAGGTTCGGCTTTTAATCTAATCGGTACCTCCAACGTACGCCCATAGACTAATGCGTATGGTTGAAAATTAGTAGAAGTATGTACCGTTGAATTATATACAAAGAATGCAAAGGGTAGTAAATGATCCCAATTATTTAAATTCTTATCTACATAATGTCCTAAGTACTCGGCTAAAGTCCTATGAGCGCGTTCTACGGGGTTACCCTGCGGTCTGAATGGACTTGTGTTAACCTTTTCTATCTTCAATATTTTACAAACATTTGCAAACGTTTTCGAGAGGAAATTAGTTCCTTGATCCGTGAGTATTGTTTCTGGTATGCCGTGTACACAAACGAAGTGTGTAACAAAGGCTTCCGCAACAGTATTTGCCTTCTGGTCAGGAAGTGGAATTCCTAAAGTGTAACGTGTCAAATCGTCCTCCATCGTTAAAATGTATACATTATTGGACAGTGTAATCGGCAAGGGCCCTACTATATCCATAAATATTTTTTCGAATGGTTTAGACGAAGTGGATGTAATAGCCATTGGTTGTTTTATGTGTCGATTTGATACCTTATTAACCTGACATGACGTGCAATTCCTTATATATTTTTTAACATCTTCTTTCATTCCCCTCCATATAAATTGTTGTTTTATACGTTTAGTAGTTTTATTCACACCTAAATGTCCGCCTAGTTTTGAGTCGTGAAATTGTGATAAAATGACTGCTTTTTCTTCTTCACTATATTCTACATTTGCACATATAATTATTTCTATATTTGTTTCGCGAAATATGTATCGCAACATTGACCTTATTTTTTTCCATTCTAAATCATCGTGATCGCCTAGCTTTCCCATGGCTAATTTATTCAAATTGTTTTCCTTACAAAATAATTTTAAATTTATTAACGATATATATATATTTTCGTAAGTTGCCCTCTGGCGTTCCTTGTTTTTCGTTACTAAGAATATTATAAACCGGTTTTCATGTTTAAAATATGGTGTGTCTCCTATTACTTTACTAGTCGGTAATATTATACCGTTTCCAAATTGTTTTTTTAATTGATAATTTGTTCCTGTTCTGAAATTATATTGCTTGGCAATTTCTGACACTATATTATATTCTTTTGGTGAATCTATTACTGTGCCTATAGTTTCTTTTACATTACTATTAGTGATAATTTGTGTTTCTAATTTTTCGAGAAATTTTTCATATGATTCATTTTTTATTTCCTGTATAGAGTACATGCGTGTGAGTGCATCTACATTTGAATTTAAAACTCCGGGTTTGTAACGTATTTCGTAATCGTACTCCTCTAATTGTATTCTCCATCTAGCTAACTTTGATAATGGATTTTTCAAATTAAAGAGCCACGTTAATGGACGATGGTCACTAAGTATTATAAACTTCCTACCGTATAAATATGGTCGAAACTGTTTAACTCCGAATATTATTGCAAGACATTCTAATTCTGTTGAATAGTTGCTTTCGCTTTTATTTAATGTGCGCGACGCATAACATATTGGCAAATCTTTACCTATTTCTCCTTGAGATAAAATAGCTCCGAGTGCTTTATTACTCGCGTCTGTAGTTAATAAGAAGGTCTTTGTGAAATCCGGATATTTTAAAACTGGTTCTGAGCATAACGCTGCCTTCAAGGTATCGAATGACTTTTGACATTCGTTACTCCATACGAAACTCGTGTCTTTCTTTAATAAATTGGTTAGTGGTTTTGCTATTGCGCTATATGAATTTATGAATTTCCTATAATAACCACTTAATCCTAAAAATGATTTAATGTTTTTTACGGTTGTTGGTATTGGAAATTCTACTACTGTTTTTAATTTACGTTCGTCGGGTTTTATTCCGTCTTTCGTAATAACGTGTCCTAGATATACACATTCTCTTTTTAAGAAGTTGCATTTATCTGGTTGTAATTTTAAGTTGCTTATTCGTAAACGCTCGAAAACTTCTATTAATTTTTCGTTATGATCATATAAATTTTTCCCATATACTATTATATCGTCTAAGTATACTAAGCATTTTATTCCTATTAAACCTGCCAGAGCTGAATTCATAACTCTTTGGAAGGTTCCGGGACTCGTTTTCATTCCCTGTATCATTCGTTTGAAATGCCAGTGACCTTGGTTAGTCGAAAAGGCTGTTAACTCTCGTGAGTCTTCTTCCATCAAAATTTGGTAAAAACCACTCGATAAATCTAATAGAGAGAATAATTGACTATTTCCTAGTTGATCTAGTATTTCTGTAATATTTGGTAAAGGGTGAAATTCGTTTATAGTAGCTTCGTTAAGTGCCCTAAAGTCTACTACTACTCTAAACTTTTGTTTTCCTGAATTGTCCATTTTCTTTTGTACTAATAATAGTGGGGAATTCCATGGACTTCTCGATTTCTCGATAATTCCATTTTCTTCCATTTTTTGAATTTGTGAATTTATTTCCTCCTGTTGTGCGTGTGGTAATCTATAAGGTCTACGATAGATAGGTGGCTGATCCTTTTTTAACTTAATAGAATGTGTACCGACATTGGTAAATGTTAAAACATCCCCTTCCAAATGAAATATGTTATTATATCGTTCGCATATTTCGTAAATAGATTGTTTTTCAATTTCGTCCATGTGGTCAGTTATTATTACTTGTTTCAAACGTTCTATTCGTTTTTTATGATCATTTGTCGATTCTACATTATATATTTCGTATTCAGTATCAAAGAGTATTTTATTTAAATCAAATTCAGATATATTTTTCGTTTCTTCCGAGATATTCAACATGCTAACTATTGCCCTACCATTATTAACGATTGATACTGTACTACTGCAATATACGTCTTTTACTAGTTCTTGCTTATGTATAAATATTTCTTTGCTTTCTATGAGTGGGTCAGCTATCTGTATTCCTACAATAGTTTCAGTCCGCGGATTTAATTTAATAAAACTGGTTTTGTTGGTCTCCTTGAAATTTGTTAGCGCATGCGAGGTCGTTTGAATAATTAATTTGTTGTTTGCTACATCGACTACCTATTGCGTTATTTTTCGACAAGAAATCGTTTCCTAATATTCCGTCCTTGGGTATTGGAAATCGTGCACTTACGATATGAAATTCTGTTTTAATGTTTTCGTTATTTAATTTAATTAATATTGATATTTTCCCTATGGTTTTTGTAAGACATTCATTTATACCGCGTAGATTTATTTTTTGTGTTTCGTCTACTTCTAGTTCTTCGCGTAAGCAATTTATTTTGAGAATATTTACCTGACTACCTGTATCTATCATTAAATGTAATTGATTTGTTTTTGCGGCATTAGAATCGAATGTTATATGATTATTTTCTAGTTTTGCGAGTATGTGAAATATTCGTTCGTCGGTTGTTCCGCGATAATCTGGTTTATCGTGCGAGTACCGCGTACCTCGTTCGACACGTTGGCGTTTCCCGAATTATTTTTACTTTCGTCGTTTCTCTTTTTGTAACATGAATCTACATTATGACCGATTTTATTGCAATATGAACACGTAACTGGTTGTGCATTATAATTTGTCGGCGGTTGCGTAAAATTATTTCTATTAGGTGGACGGTTGTTATTTCCGTTGCTCGCGTAGTTAGGTCTCGAATTATTTCTACATTGTGATGCAAAATGATTTCCATTGCAGTTATAACATTTTATTGGTGGTCTATTAATTGGTTGAGAGAAATTGTTTGCTCGTGGATAATTATTTTGCGCAAAATTATTCGGCCTTACAAAGTTATTTGGTCTTACGTTCCTGTTGTTCCTATTTTCATAATTCGATCTACGTTGATTATTGTTTTGCGAATAACTACTCGAATAATGATTTCTATTTTCCTGTTCTAATCTTAATTCTACCTGTTCTGACATAGCGATTTGTTTCGCGATTTCAAGAGTTTTAGCATTACGAGATTTTACTATCGTTCTAATTGGTTCTACTAATCCTTTAATAAATACTGCTAGAGTTTGGTCCCTTAATGTTTCATGTATAATTTTTGCTTCTGTAGGCTCTTTGTTTAACGTGCTTACGGTACATAATTGATAATATAGTTTTTCTACTCTGTGGCAATAATCGTTTACATCCTCATTGTGATTCATTCTAATCGAATTTAATTGAAGTTGTAACGACGATGCATTGGTTGTTACTTCGAATGCGTCTGTTAAATATGCTTTTATAAATTGCCATTTTGTTACGTTTTTATATTTAATCATTTCTAGTGCTCTA
This sequence comes from Macrosiphum euphorbiae, assembly GCA_949089665.1. NCBI lineage: Eukaryota > Metazoa > Arthropoda > Insecta > Hemiptera > Aphididae > Macrosiphum > Macrosiphum euphorbiae. The sequence goes on from CARXXK010000002.1 coordinate 59,930,140, forward strand.
CCCGTTAATCGCGTAGTGATATATTTTACTAATATCGGTGCGCTAGTTGCGTCAACTAAACCTACTGCCATATCACATGCATTTATGAATTGGTAAATATCGTCTATCCCTGTGCATACTGGAATTAATTTAAAAGCGTCTTCTAATCTTATGGTTACTGCCATTTTTTTATTGCGTGATTTAGATATAAAATCTAACGACTGATGTTCAAAACTATCTGTGACTTTGCTACGTGTGACTACTCCTAATTGTGGACTTGGGGTTTTACTTGTGCTACCTAATAACTTGGTATCTACTATAGTATTTAACTGGGCTTTCTGCTGGGCTTCAAACTGGGCTTGGGCTTCTCTCTGGGCTAATAACTGGGCTTCTAACTGGGCTTCTTCTACTACACTAGTGTCATACAATGAATTAGCTACGTTCAAGGGAGATGTATCTTCTTTGTCCATAAATTAACTTAACCACCTATTTAATACGTTAATAATCATAATAATACTCAATAAATTCAATAATGCCCTATAAATACAATAATAACTTCAATAATATGCCCTCTAATAAATTCAATAAACTTCAATAATACTTCAATAATAAAAATGCCCTCAATAAATCAATAAACTTCAATAATAATCAATAATAACTTCAATAAAAATATGCCCTCAATAATAAAACTTCAAATAATCAATATGCCCTCAATAATTCAATAAACTTCAATAATAATCAATAAAATATGCCCTCAATAAAATTTAAAACGGTTTACACCATTACACTTATAATCAACTACCTAGATTTATCTTAATATGTCTTAATTATGTTGCATACGTCTATGTAACAAATTTAAATAACTATTCACTCACAATAATGCTGCGTTCATGGCTGATGATGACATGTTGCCGTTGATGATGCTGCTAATGGATTTGTTGGTACTGCAATGTGACTTATTTGTTTTTTGTTGGTTCCTCCTGGAGTTGTCTTCGCTGAAGAGTGATCAATTCTTCGTTGTTGACAGTAGCCTTTGATGGTTGCCTCCCTTTGTGGAATCCTACGTTCGACTGCGCCAGTGTTACATGCGGCCCTTCAGGGATCCAAAAGCTGGTGTACTTGATAAATAATAATAGTCAATTAGAATGGTAATCAAATGTATTATATTAAACCAGACAAAACAAGCAGAATAATAGTGTTGATTGTAGTGAATTTGTAGCTCGTTCTGAAGTTGATAATCTCCGTGTAAGTCGTGTGTGATGGCTGGGCGGCTAAGCGAGTCGTGTGGTGTTCTCGTCTCTGGATACATCTAACTCAGGCTGTCTCGCTGTCCCCTATATATATGGTGGCGGCGTCCTTTGAAAGTGAGCGGCGCGTGTACAGTCGTCCTTGATATGGACCTCACGACTATGAAAGTGGTATTCGTAGTCGAAAACACTTTTGGGTGTGGTCGCATTCCTGGTTGTTATTATGAGCAAATATATGATATTGCGTAATCCCATTACAATATATAGTATGAATATTTGATTATAAATAATAATTTAATTAATTTAATTTCGAATAATCGAATATTCGATTATTCATTGTCCGATTAATCGTTTATTCAATTATTCGACGTTCGATTAATCGATAACTATTCGATTATTCGATTAATCGGTTATTCGATTTAATAACACTATTCGATTATTCGTCGAACGGTTAATAATCGTACTATACTTTGAGAATATTCGATTATTCGATTTTAATCGAAAAATTTAATAATAATCAATTATTGATGAAAAAAAAATAATGGCCAAGTCCTAGTTGGGATAAGTATTTGTCATTCCAACGTTTCCAAAGACCCTGCGTAAGTCGAGTCACGCGCTGTCATCTCTTCAAGCGGTTATCAGGTACATACGATAAGTCAGGTTCATTTATTGAACAGGTAGGTTCACCAATAAGGAAATGAGCTGGTGTTAATGGTGTCGCGTCCATAGAATCGGAGGAAAGAGGAGTGAGTTTTGAGAGAATTGAAGACAGCTTCTATCTTTATTAAAATGGTATTTAATTCCTCATAATATGTCAAAATTTATTTTTTTAATTTATTAATTTTATTAATATTCGCCTAATACCCGGTATAGATGAGTTTTTATAGATTTTATAGAAGCCTCCCATAGCAAACCAAAATGTGGCGATCGGGGGGGAATAAAATGCCAATTAATACCCTCTTTTGCTAACGCATTGTACATTTTTTCCAAATGGGTCGCTGACTGGAACAAACATTTAAGTTCTAAAAGCTTTTTATTGGCCCCGACGAAATTAGTGGCGTTGTCACTATATATATCAAAGCATACGCCAGGACGACCCATAAATCTTTTTGAAGCGTTCAAATATGCATCGCTGGTCAGATCACTTACATGTTCTATGTGGACAAGCACGAGTACTAAAACAAACGAAGACGCAAATGTAACCCTTAGTCACTGCTGCTTTTTTTCTTAAACTGGTTTTGTTTGTGATTGGACCGGCGAAATCCACTCCTCATTTTTTAAACGCTCGACATGGTTTTAGGAGTTCCGCTGGAAAATTTCCCATTATAGGGCCCACTATAATAGGTCGGAGTCTTAAAACATTTAATGCATTTATGAAAAATATGTCTTGAAGTATTTCGACCGCCTATTATCCAATACTTCAATCGTGTATTGGCTAACATAGATTGAGGACCACCGTGCATCAGTTTTTCATGTTCAATTTGCAATAGCGCTATTTTGAGGTATTAAAATAGGATTACGCTGAAACTGGTCGAAGTATAGAGCATATTTTAATCGACCACCGACCCTTATAATTCCATTTTCTAAAAAAGGTTGCAAATTTCTCAATTTACTGTTGTCTGGCAGAATAGTTTGTAAATCCACCACAGGCAGGATGTCTTCTCTTTCTCCAATATTTGATACAGTCCTATAGTAAAAATATACTATAGCAAAATAAATAAAATACAAATTTATCAATAAAAAATAATTGAATAGATTATTTTAAAGTCACCTACTTATTTTTCATCAAAATAACATCATCCAAAAATATTAGACAATTATAATATTTCCATGGCTTTTCAGGTTTTCCTCCTTCTGAATCACTTGCTTTGTTATTTTCTTTTGATTTTATTCTTCTATATTGGTCTTTTAAGTATACAAATTTTTTTTTCAAATCTTTAGCTGAGAATGTACCTTAAATCAAAATAAATTATCAAATGTTTGGGGCTTTGTCGCCAGCTTGAAAACCCTCATAGGTTTTGCCATAAAAGTTTATTCATGAAACATGATATTATTAAAAAATATTATGTCCCCATGGTAATTATAAAAACAAGATAAGTTTTTATAAAATTGTTTGTTATAAAGTGATATTTTTATTACATAGGTATTTAAGTAATATAATATTCAAAAGCTACTTACAATTCAATTCCTTTAGGATTTCTTCCCATAACTTATTAAAGCGTTTGTTTAATGTTTATGGTATCTACCATATGTTTTATTTCATATTCGTTATTCATAGAAAATAGCTGATAAAATAGATGTAGAGTTAAAATATAAAGGATTGTGAAAAAGACAAACTAATCGAGCTAACCCATTAACTGACCAAACCTCTGAATCAACCATAAGTGTTGTTGGCGCCAGCCTAAGTTTGAATGTCCCGCCAACGAAATTAAGAGTGTTTAATGTGATAGCGGTGGTCGGCATAGGTTATGGTACGACGGCACTGTTATCAACACAGCTGTGCGTCGGCCGTCCTGTACCGCCGTTATAAATGTGTGATAGCTGGTGTGTTTAAAATTTTTGTTTTGTGTGTATTATAAAGTTGATATTATTCCCTTGTATTTTATGTAAAAGTGCAAATCATGTAGTCAGTGGCACCGTATTTATGTTAAAAGTTGTATTTTGAAGTGCAATTGTGGTATACGACAATGTATAATTAATGTTTGTGGTTTAATTTTTGTTCATCGGTTTTTGTGGTTATAAACACTCATAGTTTGTCGTTGACACACGGCAGATGTCAACTGCAGTCTGCAAGTTCCATGTTTTTTAGTGTTTTATTTTGAATTCGCGTTTTCGACTGTCATCGAGGCCACCTCAGTGTTATATGTTGTAGTGTGGACTCTACAGGTGGTATCGTGAATTATGTTAAGTTGATTGTTAGTAACCTTTATTCCATTGTGTAGAGCATTGTGAGTTGAGCTGGCACGACCTCGTGGCCAATTTCTAGTGTCCATTCGATACCCACATTGTTATTTGGTGTGTATGTTCTTGGGCGGCAACTAGTGTGTCATCGTTCGGTTTGTGAATTGTTCGTGTAGCTGCAAAGGTAGTGGGCTGAAGAGTCCTGAGTTAGTGAGTTATTTAATTATTATATTGTTGTGTTATTGTAGAGCACATATTTTATTTACTGTTAATTACTGTTACCTATTGTATTATTATGCTATTGTAGAGCACATATAATTGAAACTGTTAATTATTATTATATTGTTGTGATAATATAGAGCCAACACACAGTACATAACTTGTTGTTATAATATACCTACCATATCATTAACATAATTTTATTACACAACTGGTTTATTTCTTGCCCTGATTTATACAGTCCACTCCAAATTAAATTACAAGCGCCAAAACGATCACTGTCTACTATTGACAGTGTCTGAGTAACGTACAAGTGTAAATGATTATTTTAAAATAACTGTGTTTATTCCATACATTGATTTTTTTATAAGTCAATTAACTGAGCGATTTTTATCACATTCCAAAGTATTTAACGGTAAAAATTCTAAAATATTTTTGAAATTGTAAATTTACTAATAACATTTTTTTATCAGGTTTTGGGTGTTTGTTTTCAAGTAATGAGCATTTCACAGAAGATGATAAATTACATTTTACGCAGTTAGTTGAATTTTATTCTCCTCAGGTAGAAAAAATAATTCATTAACAGAGTTAAGACTTTGGCGAACAAAACTCAGGAGAACTAGCTGTATACCTAAAACTGGAATTGATGCACTTACAGAATGCAACAAAGAGATATACCCTAACATTTATTTATTACTAAAAATATTGTGTATATTACCTGTATCTACCACTACTCCTGAATGTATGTTTTCAGCTCTAAAAAGAGTTAAAACATACCTACGGAATACTATGACTGAAGTAATTAGCTCTTAAAATTTGAATTATATTTCAAATTAATAATACTAACAATTTAATTATATAAATCATTTTTAGGATAGGTTAAATGGGTTAAGTATGTTGGTGGTCCATAGAGACATCAAAGTTAATCCTGAAGATGTATTAGATGATATTGCTAAAAGACCTAGGAAATTGGATCTAGTTTTGTAAAATTATTCAAGCTACCAATATATCATAAATACTTAAATTTTATATTGTATAATATAGTTATAAAATATATAATTTTATATTAACTTGTATTTTTTAATCAACTATAATAAAAAAAAAAATTTGTTCTGGTGTAGTGGGGGGGGGGGGAAGGTTACTGTATGAGGTGTACAGATTTTGCTAAAACCCATAATCCCCCCAAACCAAATTCCTAATTACGCCACTGAGTTGCTAAGTATCTGATACCAAATTTAAAATCGTATAATAGATTATTCCTTAGAATATCCTTTTATACTTTATCCATCAAATACAAATATCATTAGAAATAATACTGCAGATTATGGTAAAAATTATAAGTTAGCGAAGATATTGTGTGTTTTTTTTGTTGATATGTATCACGATAAGTAGCGAATAATGCTTCGATTTACCACTTCAGCATCTTTTCTGATGGGAAAGTGAATCTAGTTGGTACTTTTTTTAAATTCGAAAATTCACAGAAGTTTTTTAAAGCGTCACGAATAACAAACAAAAAATTAAGAAAATACTGGAATTTTTACTCAAAACAAGTTTTTGACAAAATAGATTTACTGTTTTTGAAGTAACTAAAAAACTAATAACTGTCACACAAGGGTGGGGATTATTGCCAGTTGTAGCCAGCCTTGGCTTGTATTTAATCAATCATCATAATCATTATTAATACTGGGATTTTAATGCCCTAAAAAAACTTCAAAAATGGCATTAAAAATTCTGAATAATACACTAAATTATTTTGATTTTTTAATAGTTCGATATAAACTCTAATAAAAATTTTGTATAAATGGTAATAACTATACATTTTAGACTATTATAGGCAGGGGGGTATAACTCCATACGACGGAACTAGTACACTCTGATAACAGTTTGTGAGACAAATACTGGGAGCGCTAGTGATGGCGTTCAGTCAAGTGCATTGCCAACATACCAAAAAACCTAAGATTCCCAGATGTAGGTAATACTGATCATAGTAAACATAACCTCAAATTAAAATTATATAGAGGCTTTTGAATTTTTTTTTAACGGTGACAAATTTTCACTTTGTGTTCGACGTTTGTGCTGTTTGCTAAAAACATCGGGTCTGAAGTTTTTTTACATTTTTTTGAACTTATTTAAAATTCTTGTGTACTGTTTGTATTCTGTGCATTTATTTATTTATTTTTTTGTATAAATTAATATTAAATATTTGTCTTAAAATACGGCATCACGGTTTTAATTAAAATGCCTTCTACTGCATGTGTTGTTATAAATTGTGACTCCACGTACACTGATAAAGTAACACGACGATATCGTTTCCCTAAGGATACGATTAGGTTTAACATTTGGGTACAGGGTCTGGCAACAATAAGTTATTGAACAAGACTATTGATGATGTTTATAAATCTTATGTCATGTGTGACAAACATTTTGAACCTTGTTTTAAAAGTTTGGGATTACATAAGCTGAATGCAAATGCTGTGCCAACATTAAATTTACCAGGTAAAGACACATTTTTTTTCATTTTTTATTTTACATATATTATTATATCATTTAAAATCTAACTTGAAATATACTTTTTTTTTCATAGAAATTATATATGTTGTTTGTGGGTCACACAATATATTGTAAACAACATCTGTATAAAATCAACTACTTGTAAATTAACTTATCTTTGATTCCAATTTTAATTGGTTGATTTGTATTAGTTAATTTAGAAAATTTGATATCCAAATATCAAATCTTCTTGCGCTGATGTCAATAATTGGTTTGTTTTTGATCTAATGTATAAATATGGCATGATGCAGTTATACGTTTGCTAAGTTAAATTGTAGTCTTAGAAATATTATGCACTAGCAACCTAAATTGTGATGTTCGAGTATCTGTTTTTTGTTAAATAAGGCAGCATGTCAAAAAAAAAAATGCTTGAAACTTTAGTTATTGCACGTGTTTATTAATGTATTAATGGATGTTTGATTTATAAATTGTTTGTTCATTTTACTTTACTTATTAATATTATGTTTCAACTTTCAGGTATGATTGAGATGTCCAACGTCGACAATGAGAGTGACTCAGCAAACACAGTATGTCTGATGAATGTATCTACCGTTTCTTCTGTCATGGACATCAGTGTAAACGAAGGTAACTATTAAGTGATTTTGTTTAACTGTAAATATTAAGTTCATTTAACTTTGATGATTGGTATTTCATTTTTATAATTTATGTATTATTGAAATAGGCAACGTCGACAATGAGAGTGACTCAGCAAACGCAGTATGTGTGATGAATGTATCTACAGTTTCTTCTGTCATGGACATCAGTGTCAACGAAGGTAACTATTAAGTGATTTTGTATATTTATTAAGAATTGAAATTGAGTTTATATAGCTGCTATCAAGTATAACATGTCCTGATTATTTACTTGGGGAGACTTAGTTTTTTTTTTTTCTATCAAAAACTTGTTCTTTTCATACAAAGTAATAATATAGTGAAATTGAACGTATCATTTCAAATTTTAAATCTTGTTAATATTCTACTGAAAGTAATAATATGATATTTTGTGATAAAAAGACATTTGTTTCCCAAGTAATGTTACAATTCTTACTTTTTTATATGTTAATACTGGTAGAAGTAGACAGTTAATTATATATTATAATAAAACATTATTTAATTACTAATTTTTTATCATTTTCAAGGCGTGGACCAAAATGAAAGTACTCCTTTGCTGCCAAGAATACTATTTAGCATGAAAAAAAACTGTAAAAGTTTATTAAAAGACATTAACATTCAACGAAGAGCACAATTGACACCTCGCAAAGCTCTTTTATACAATTCTGTGAGAGTGTACAAACATCGAAATTTAATACTAAAGAAACGATATTCAGATGCTAAACAGAGAATTAAAATTGCCGATACATACATCAACTCAAAAGCAAACTCTTTAAATGGACTAAATCAGTTTACACAAAATTTTATTGAATCCCAAATGCGGCTGTAACCCCAGAAACCACGAGGAAGACGATTTACGATTGATGACAAGGTGTTTGCATTGTCTCTTTTTAAACAAAGTGGGAAGGCATATTCGACACTTTCAAAAATGTTCGCACTACCTTCACGAAAGTCAATCACTGATCTGTTGAAAAAGGTACCTTTTGAAACAGGCATCAACAAAAAAATTTTTGAACATTTAAAAGGGTCCGTGAAAAAATTGAAAAACAAACTCGATAGATTCTGCACGGTTATTTTTGATGAAGTGTCCATTTCTGCATCATTACAATTTAATGAATCAAACGGTAAGGTTATTGGCTTTGAAGACCTTGGGCAAAGTGATCGCTCAACTAAATTCGCAGATAAAGCTCTTGTGTTCATGGTTCGAGGTATCAGGAAAAAAATTAAGCAGCCAGTTGCATTTTACCTCACTACCAGCAACATGAATGGTCTAAAGCTTGCCAAAATTATCAAAGAAGTGATAGAAGCTGTACAATCAACTGGTCTTACTGTCATCTCTACTGTATGTGACCAAGCACCTACTAATGTGGCTGCGATAAATAGATTGCGTCAAGAAACAAACACTAAATATATGAAGAAAGAAAAAGAAAACCGTCTTTTTGGTTTTGAAATAAATGATAAGGAAATCATTCCTCTCTTTGATGTTCCACATCTTTTAAAAGGTCTTAGAAACAACCTTATAACAAAAGATCTGAATTTTATTTATGATAACAGCCAAAAAAAAGCTTCTTGGAAGCACATAACTCAGCTTTATGAGTTTGATAAAGATCAGAGCACAGAAGGAGATCGTCTAGTGCCTAAACTTACTGATGCCCATGTATATGAAGAGAAAATTAAGAAAATGAAAGTGTCACATGCTGCGCAGGTATTTAGTCAACGCGTCGGTGCAATAATGAAGAGGATTGCTGTTATGTCAAACAATTGCACACCGAGTGAGTTAATAACAAAATATTATAGAATCGACCTTTTTTTGTTAATTTTATTGTATATATAAATTGCTTTTATTTTTTTGTAGGTATTGATCGTGAAGCTGCAGACACTGGTCAGTTGTGCTTATTTGTTGACAACCTGTTCGATAGTGCAAATGGAAATGTCATAAAACCAACACCTGGCAAGGATCTTCGTAGCGCAGTCACATTGACCTCTCCTCACTGGGTATTTTGGAGTAAAGCTTTAGATGTTCTACGAAGTATGAAGTATGAAACAAAGAAAAAAATTTCATCAATTGCCAACTGGATAACTACTATTCAAGGACTTCAACTAATTTGTAAGCGACTTCTAAAAGCAGGTTTCAAATACATTCTTCTAAGAAATTTCAATCAAGACCCCATTGAAAATTTTTTTGGATCAATTAGAAGTCACGGATTAAGGAACATCAACCCAACACCTGAAAATTTTATTTCTTCATTTAAATCTCTAGTGATCAATAATTTTACTTCTACTCATTCTGTTGGTGCAAATTGTGAAGACGATGATAGTGATGGCATTTTGGACAACTTGAAAGATTTTTTATTCAATGAAATCCCTTTAAATGAAGAAAATGAAGATGAAGAAAATTGTTCTGCTCAACATGATGCTTTGACTACATTCCTTACATTAGAGCAAACTGGAAGTCTAATTAACTCTGGCAGTAGAGCATACGTCAGCGGCTGGATTATAAAAAAAATTACAAAAATTACAAAAAATTGTACAGTTTGCATTTCAAAATTATCATCACCGAAAATCCTAAAGGAACATTTCATTATTCAGGCTCGCCAATACATCGATTGTAATTTATTATATCCTGATCAAGATGCCATAGATTTATATAGTTTCATTATACAGCTTTTTAATTTAAATTTTCATAAATTTGTATTTAAAAATAATGGTTTTAATGAGTTTCTCTCATTAATTTCAAAATGTGCACCTATAGAAAATTTTAAATGTTCAAATCATGATTTAAGTAATATGTTCCTTAAAACTGCTTGTAAACTTTTAACGTACAGTTATATTAATAATATCAATAGAATTTTAAGCAAAGGAGAAAAATCAAATACATTGGATCCAATTAAACAATCTGCTATTTTGTTCAATAATAAATATTCTAAGAAAAAGAAAGTTTTACTTCGTCAAAATGTAAATTATTTGTAGCTTTGTAGTATGTTAATATTGTTATTCTTATATTATGCTTAATTGTAACTAAAATGTAAATTATTTGTAACTTTGTATTATATTATATCTAAAATGTAATTTCTGAAAATGTTTTTAATAAATATATTTATTATACTATTATTTTGCAATTCAATACTTTGTTTCAGTTTCAAATGTGAATAAAAAAGTAAAAACAATAATCGATTGCTAACTATTGATAATCTAGTACTATCGATTTTCTAGTGCTATCGATAGTATAGTTATTGAGACAAACGACGGGAGCGCTGGTGTCGTTCGTTGTATCAATACTTTGTTCAGCAGTTGCCTTTCTATTTAATCTTTTTTCTATGATTATAGGATTGTAAAAAAGGTTTTTAGACAGAACAGACAAACTTTTGGATTTCTTTAATCTAAAAAATGTATCATTTCTTATTTTTAGGTTTATATCATTTATTTATTTACCAGTATTAGATAAAGTTTGATAAATTTATATAAAAATCATGCAAAAGCATGAACAAATTTTAAAATAAAATTTAAAATTCAAATTTTAGAAAAACTTCAAAATGCCCCAAAAATTCTAAAATTCTAAAATTAACTACAAATTTTAAAATCGTAAAAAAATACAAAATAAAAGCTATTCTATTCGTAACAATGCAAAGTGTATCGAAATTAAAAATTGATACATTTTTTTTACACGGTTTTTTTTTAATACACTCGATTATGAATGTCAAAACTAAGAATGTTGTCTTATAGATTTATATTATGATGTAGTAGTTATAGTAGTTATAGTTATATTATGTAGTGGTGAGGCCAGGTGCAGTAGTTTAGTGACAGCCAAGTTTTTTCTTTTTTCACCAGATGTAAAATTACCATTTTCTATACATCATTAGGTTTATTAAAAATATTTATTAAAATATTTTGACTATTGTTTAGAGCTTTTTATAGACATTTTCAATTTAAATTTTTTTTTTAGTTTTTTTTTCTATAAATGCAAATAAGTTTATTTTCGTCGGGTCAAAAACTTATCTCAAACTGTAACTGCTCCTGATTCTCCATCGACAACACTCTTTACTTATTCAAGCCTGAATACTAACGATTACGAAAACAGTAAATATAATGTACACTTCTGTATGTTTTTTTATATTTAAATTTTTTATAATTTTTTTAATTTTATTTTTTGTTATAACAGCATTAAAGTTGAGTTAACTTTTTAGTTTTTTAGTAAATATTTATTATAATATTTATTTACCTCAAAGTTATTGTCAGTCGTTCTTCCGTACAAATTGGAATGCGCAAATGTGTAACTTGTTGTGATAGACATAATCTTACCAGTGAAATCTTAAGACATAGAAATCATTACATATTATTTTATCCAATTTATTGTTATCCAAACTTTAAAATATTAACACCTTATAGTATGTCCTGTCCAGTGTCACAACTACAATTTTTAAGCCCAGGTGCAAGCTAATTTTAGGGCCCCCTTATCGTCAGTAGTGTCTAAATTTTGTTGTCGATCTTTGAATTTTTCTATTTTTTTATAAATGCCAATAAAATGTTATTGTTATATGTAAGAATAATATGTAGTATATAGTTATATTAGAGTATAATATTTGTATTATGATACAGTATACTAGCGTACGTGACTACGGAGCCGGACGCTCGACCAGGAATCTGCTGATCCAGCAATTCCCACCCTGGCCGTTGTACAGAAGGGCCCCTTGGTCACGGCCGCCTCGGCAGTCTCGTAGACACAGGCATCCAGTCAGAACCTCTTTTCATTTTTATACAGAAAATCATTTTAATAAGTCAATTAACACATCTTTTAATCTTTTAAACAGCATCTTTGCATTATTTCTCTAAAACACGTCCCTAATCTCTAAACTATGAATAACAGCGCGCCGGTACACATCAGTTATTCATTGGGTCAAAATGCTTGAAAATTTAGTACTAGGCCCCTCAGTTCTCCCGCATTGTTAAAATATCAGTTTAAAAATATTTATTAAGGTTTTTTTTATAAGCATTTTTAAATTTTCGAATTTTGACAAAATGTATCATATTACGAGTATTAAAAATGTACAAATAATTTTTCAGTTAAATATTTATAAAATGTTAAATTTTTGTATTTAAGGATTAAATATTTAAAATAAGGTTCGACGTAAGTAGTCCACACTGTAACTAAAAAGCCGTGTCAACAAATTATGGCTATAGGCTATGTTTACTTTTAAATACGCAAGATTATTACATTCTTATATTTGTTTTACAATTATTTATTTAAAGTGGACGGAGTGGCCGAGCGGACTAAGGCGTTGGTTGTGACGCACACCGGCTCTGGTTCAAACCTCGGCTCACAGGCAGCATTTTTGTTCGGGCAAGTCATGGTGTCCGGAGAACAAGTGCCGCCATCCCCCACCCGGGCATGACAGATACCTACACACATAGAAATCTGCGGTAGATTCAATAGGTACAAAATTAACAGCTTTAACGTAAGGATTTCAATTTTATTAAATATATTTGGCTGTAATGTGCTGCTACCTACAACGGTCGATGTCACATCGAATACGATTTCCCCCTCCACGGTATACTAAAATCATATTTGTCTGTATCTGCAAATTGCAATTAGCGTAATGATTTCAAGGAATAGTTTCGATATTATGAATAATATTTTGGTGACTATTGCTAATATGAAAATACAGGATGATTCTAAAATTAAAATACACACTGGTACTATTATATAACTATTATTTTTTTTTTTTGTATATTACAATAAGGCCCTATTCCCCTATCAGCCAATTACTTTAGTTCAACGTTTGTTTAGTGAACAGTGTTCATTCATCAAACCTTGCCAATTGAATTTTAGACATTGTTTTAGTGTAATTTATTTTGTATTCGTATTTAAATGTTTGGTGGATACTGACTAATATTTATAATGTCACCAAAAAAATTACGTACAAAAAAACGTACTACTGGAAAAATAGCAGTTAGTAAGCGTATGAAAAATATAAAACTCAAAAAAAAACTTGTATGACATTTTAATTAATAATCATGCGTCTTATAATTTATTTCAGTTACTACTTTAGATACTTGCGGGTATAGTATAGTATTGGGATTTGGGATCAGGAGATTATTATTTTTGTTATATTTAAATGATTATTAGATGTAATTATTTTAGTGAATGTCTATTACAACTACCAGCTAATGGATTAGAGTGTACAAGTGAAATTAGTGAAAATCCTGCCACGGAAAATTGATGGAACTCCAAAATCTTCCAATTTCGAGTACCTATGCATTATTATATAATAAATACATTGTAATATAATTGTTTTCTGAAAATAATAATAACGTTTTAGTGAGTCAAAATTAACTTTTCATGTCGAAGATACATGTAACGACACACCTTTTATTTGGAGCTCACCGTCAACGTCGAGGTGAATAAATTAACTAAAAAAATTTAGAGAAAAACGGGAATTCTGCGCAAAACCAGTTAGGTTTTTAATTTTATAATTTGGGTGATACTCAAAAACTAATAACTTTAGATACTTGAAATTTTCTTAGTTTTTTTTTCTGAAATGTCAATTAAAAAAATTTGGCTTGCCAAAAATTCTTTAAAATTTAATACAAGTTTCTCATAAGTTGTACTGATGGCCATTAAAAAAAATCAAAAATTGTAAGTCACAATTTTTTTTATAAGCGTAGAAAGTTCAAATTTTTACGAAATTGAAGTTATTTTGTAGTTTAAAATTCATAACATTTTAAGTATTTATACCTAAAGTTTGAAAATTTGACACAACGTTCTGCATAAGTTTTTCTTAAAATATCTGTAAAAAAAACAATTTAGCATCAAACGATTTTTTGATTTGTTTCGGAATATTTCACATTTTTAAAGTTATTCTAACTTTTTAACAAAAAGTGTAATTTATTAAACTATACTATATTTAAATAAATTTAGGAGAATAACTTTATTAGACACTACAAATTCTGATCAATCCAGGCCGGGGCTTTTAGTTGAACCTCTAGAACATAATTTGTCTTGTACTAGTTTGAGTGAAACATTCAATGAAGATGAAATCATGGCTCATAATTTAGAAAATGATTATTCAATTTCTAACGATACTGTTTCCAAGTATGACAAATTAGAAGTTGTTTTGAAAAAAATAAAATGAAGTACCTACATATTTCGATGTTAATTTTATTTACAGTTTACTTGAAGGACGTAGAATAGTCGATATTAATTATGTGTTTGAGCAAATACAAAGTATTCGTCATGACAAATTTGATTGTTCTTTCTTGGATATGGTGTTCCAGAATGAGTGTCGCAGAGGGTATACATCAGTGTTTACATTTAATTGTAAAATGTGTAATTTTGAAAATACCATATATTCAGAGAGAACAGTACAGTCAAATTCTTCAGGAATAAATAAAGCTATTGTAAATGGTAGTTTAGCTATTGGTAAAACATATAATATATTATTTAAATTTAACTTAATATATATTGTAATATACATTGTACCATTCTAAACTATATAGGAATTGGCCATACTCAATTAAGCGAACGCTCAGCTGCAATAGTTACCAAATATTTCATCAACGTCTTATATCAAACATCTTTCGATGCTTGGTGACGATATAAAAGATTCTGCCTTAGAAGAGATGATAAAGGCAGGTAATGAAGAGCGGCAATTAGCAATAGACAGAAATAATTTAGACACGGATGGTACTCCCATGTGTACTGTAATTGCAGATGGTCAGTGGTCTAAGCGAAGTTACCGGACAAAATATAATAATGCTTTTTCGGGAGCGGTAATAAACTTTTTTATTATTATATTTATAGGCGCAATTTAGGGGGGGGACTAGGAGAGGCTTAGCCCATTTTTTAAATTTGTTCATTCTTAAATCCAATACAGTAGTACCTAATAGAAAAAAGGGCAACACAAAAAAATGTTATTATAACATAATAATTATTTAAAAAAAATAAATTGTATTAATCAAATAATTTTGTAAGTATAGGCTGAAATAATTGGTTATGAGACTAAAAAAGTTTTATTTGTATGTGTACGAAACAAATACTGTTCTGTGTGTCAGAGAGCCCACACAAAAATCTATAGTCAAACACGATGTTTGTATTCAAATATAAATTTATAATTTGTTTATTTAGTATACCTAAGTACCTACAGAGTATAATATAGATATCAAGTTATAGGCACATTTGTTGAAACAAAATAACATAAATTTAATTGGAATTATAATAGGAAAATATTATTCTATATAAATAAATAATATGTATAATAATATTTATACCTAATATAAATAATCAATATATTTTATACATATATTTAATAAATGGTAAATAAATTGAACGTCTTAAAGATTTCATCAAATTTAATTGAATTGAAAAATAAGTAAGTAATATATTTCTATTTCAAAACTGTTGACAAATGATTACCAATAGGCAATACTGTAGTTTTTTATTTAATTATAATATTTGAATAAGTAATAACTCAATAAAAACAAATCAAGCTATGTTATAATACAGTTTCTACGATTATTATCTATTATTATTTATTAATTCTCCTATAGTGGTACATATATTTAGGTAAGCAGTGGCTTACATTATAATTGTTAGTTCATAGATACACGCGGGTATTGAAGATATTACGGCCGCATTTATGTGTATGAATATTATAATATTGACGCTAAACTTCTAGGACGAACGATCATAGAATAATAGAACGTCGCTCCCGAACGCTGACTGCGAGTAGTGGCCACTAGTGGGGATGACTTAAACGCCGCGCGCTTGTGGATCGCCAAAACACTTAACAGCGCGTTCTCTCGGCCGTTGTACACGTTTCGCTTTATGTGTGGCGTCCTCTTAATATAGGTAGGTAGTTGTTACCCTACTTGTTGAAAAAATTTAATATAATAAAACATGATGAACAAATAGATAAATACCTAATAAAACTAGTTTGCAACCTTAAAGCAACCTACATTGCTGCATAGATAACAATAATCATAAATAATTATTAACAACGCATATCTAAAACTAGCATACAATTTACCATTTTCAAGAACACGAAGAATAGTTGGGGTAGAGTCTTTTAAATCTTTTAAATAACAACCAATAAGGTTAGATTCTCTTTCGTTATATTTTTTAATTTTATAATCATGGTCATATCTATCGAAACCCACTGTTAAAAATAGTTTACACACTAAATATGGCATTCTTGACTTGTTAACAAGTATCTCACCAAAAATACAACCTTTTAAATCAATATCAGTTATTGATAACATTCCAGGCTTATACTGAACTGTATTCTTAAATTTATGAATTATTTAGGACTTCAAATGATTGCATTTTGGCAGATATTGTAGTTGTGATAGAAGTTTGTTTATATAATACTAATAATGTATAATACTCTGTACCAAACTTAAATAAATGCTTTTGTATAATCAGCCATGAATCATAACATTCTTTTGGATAAATGCAATGGAAGACGAAATATGATTTGAAACAAACCTCTAAAGTCTTTAAAGGACACTCAAAATGCCAAAATTTTTGGTTTACACGGACATAACATGTATGGCTTGGATATCTTCTCCAACAAAGGTCATAAATGGTTGAATTGAGGATCCATATTGCGAGTATCGGTCTTGCCTTTGTGTCAAATTTCACCATGTTCTGAAAAACATTTTTCATTAACTATTATATAATTTTTAATATAGCTAGAACACCAGGCTAAAATTGTATTTTAAACTTACAGTCACATGTATAACAAACGCAGAGACTTATTCCGATAATGATGGCTTCCAAAATTTGGGGTTTGCTTTAGAGTTACTATTTTTTATTTGTGTTTTGGTAGTTACAAGAAATGGCAGCAGTAGTATTTTAATTATATTTGACGTTCTTGAATCTGAAAACAATTAACAAAAATTAATCTGATTTAGTTGTTAGCATAAATTATTTAAGTATAGTTTACTTAAATTATTGGTAAAAAATAAAATAAAATATCTTAATATTTTCAAAATGTTACTCCCAGATGCTTTCCCTGTTATATTCTATGACAACTGTGGATTCATGTCCTAATTTTTGTCTACTTGCTTTGAAACAATAAATACCTTTTTTTTCTTTTATGAACACTTATTCTTTTGAATTAGGTATTTTATTTTATTTTTCTCAAAGGTGCATATTATAATTCATTATATTTTATACATATGCATTTAAGTTGAACATACCATTTATTTATAATTATTTTAATATTCCCTTATGGTACATTATTGTAATTTATTATTTGTCAAGATAATCAAATTCGTAGTGTTAATTTTTAAAATAAACTAATAAAATGTATACATTAAATAACTCACATCCATTTAGGCATGCAGTATATAATTTAGTTTGTAGAGCCTGAACATGTTTATCTTTAACTGAGCTTTTTCTAATATCAATTAAGCGTTTTGAAAATGTTTTCCATGCATTTAAAAAGTCATTCCATTCTGAATATAAGGAATGAGTTTCAGAAAAAGCGATTTTGAAATCTTCAGCAATCTAATGAAATGGTTATTACTCATTACTTATTATTTAAAAACTAATTAAAAACAAATAAAATTAAAATTAAATCTTACCAGCTCATATCCTTTTGGGCCTTGTAAAATTGGCCAAGTCAAAAAAATATTTGATAAAAAAAGGTCTTGTGAATCTAAATTCTCTTTTCTTCTTATCTCATAAGTTAATGCCCAGTTTTGTTTTACTAATTGAAAATTGGCATTGAGTCCATCAGTCTCTATCCATTTATTTGCAGTACGAACTTCATCTGTAAACATACATTATATATAATACAACAGTATTATACTTCATGACGTAGTGGCGGTTATACATGCTGTTCAAGGGGGGGGGGGGGGCGAAAATAAAACCAACCCTCCCCCACCCCATAACATTTATATATATAAATTATATATATATAGTATAAGTATATACTATATAGTATATACATATAATATAAAATATACACGCGGATTATAGGTATAAAATATAAAATAATAACATTTATATATTAATAATACTTGTTCAATGCATGATTAGAGCACGGGCTATGTATGGCATTTTTGGCATATATTTTTATTTGTTGCACAGCACCACGAAACCATAACAGAACAACCATCAGTCCCAATACCTACACAGTTGTCTAAGTTTAATAATAATTCTTGTAATATTTTTACCACTGTATCTCCTAAATTCTCTCCTGTTATTTTGGGTTCTACATTGCCTTCAATATTTGACACATCGTCTTTATTTTTTTTATAAATATAATTATGTCAATCGACAAATGACAAAAATCGTTCATATATAATGTTGTTTAATACATACCGAATAATTAAACACATTCGTGAAATATTAGATATAACAGTGGTTTCATCAAACAGAACACTGAATATATCTGCTTTTTTTATTTCTAAAAGTATAAAATCTAATATTTCTTGTTTGCAACATTCAATAATTTCATTTTGTGTTAACTTGCTAATGTATGTAGCTCTAGCACCAGTCGTTTTCAAATGTGTTTCCAGTAAGTGATCACCAGCATCAATTCTAAATTTCAGCAGCTCTCTAAAATTTCCTTGATTAACTATTGAATTCAAGTTGTCCTCTTTTTGACAAACTAAAGATCCATCATCTCGATGACCACGCAAAGGAATATTTTGCCAGCCTAAAAGTAAAATAGTTTTTATAATTGGTCTTAACCGTTCACGATTCTCTAATATTTCCTTACTATGTTGGTCATTTAATAAATTAATAATTTCATTTTTAGGTTTATCATGAGTACTAAGAAAGTCTATAGCTTTTTGTGCATTATCTTTATGATATACATTATTATGATGTACTTCTAATACACCAACCTTACCTAATAGTTTTGCAAATGTATTAATAGGTTCGGTAACCAATTTTGTTATTTGTTCTGTTCTATGCATACCAACTTTAGTTGAAGTTAAAACCAAAACACATATCTTATAGAACAACCCATGTTTTATATTAGAATACTCAACCCA
The DNA here is from genome assembly GCA_949089665.1 of Macrosiphum euphorbiae. Taxonomy (NCBI): domain Eukaryota; kingdom Metazoa; phylum Arthropoda; class Insecta; order Hemiptera; family Aphididae; genus Macrosiphum; species Macrosiphum euphorbiae. The sequence goes on from CARXXK010000002.1 coordinate 59,949,650, forward strand.
TGGGTATTTTTCAAAATGATTTTTTCTTAAAAATCGCTTTTCTCCATTACCTTTTTTATTATGTAGAGAAAATGGATATTGAAACTTAAAACTAGGAATATTGCTCCTTTTAGTATAATTGATTTTATATAATCACTTACGATTTAACTTCGGCATGTAAAATTTGCTATATCTAATTCATCTGTAATTTCAGACTGTATAGAGTCACCAAGCTCAGCTTCAGGCTTTTGTATAGAAATAAGTTCAGTTGTACCTGTACTAGTGTCTACCTCCAATTGTAGGTATGTGGACGGTTTGTAGGGGTTGTAAATGACAACGAGCACGTTCACAGAATAAAATTATATATTGCACAAATAATTACAATCACGTTGTTACTATTCCGTCGTGTGCGGCGTTTACAACGGTCAAACGAGAGATGCCCGTCGCCACCGCCGCTGGACGGGCGGCGGCCGTGCCGCAGGCGGCGGCCAGACCGGTTGTCGGTCGCGATCTCGTGGACGTCGATAGAGACGCCGCGGTCGTTGCGATAACGACCGCGACATACTCCCCCCCGAGTCCACGAGACGCGCCCGAGCAACCTAGTCCACGGGGAGGATGACCGGGTTCGTGGGTGTCACCTCCATGGCTTGGATCCACCGCTCCACCGCGGCCAGCTGCTGCTCCTGGGTGCCTGGATGCTGGGCCGGCTGGAACTCTGGCTGTGTGTCGGGCGGCTGCACCACGGGTTGCTGATCTTGCGGCTGCACCTCGGGCTGCTGAGTTTGCGGCTGCACCGCTTGCCGCCTAAAACGACCACGTCCATCCCGGACGTCGTGGCGCTGGTACGCCGGCGCTGCTTGGCGGGGTGGGGCCCTCCCCGGAGGTCCTGCCCGAGCCCTGGCGTTTCCTGGCTGTGGGGTGTTTGCTCGAGTGGACCGGCGTCCCTCGGCGAACCCCCGCTCGAACAAGGCCCACGCAACCGGGCTTGCTCGTATCCGGCCGAACGATGCGGTGGCCGCGCGTTCGGCCGACCAACCGCCAACCGTGTCCTCCGGACCATCGCCCGACAGCCTCCCGGCTTCCCGCAACAACTGCGCGGCCATCGCCCGGAGTTTTTCCGCATGCCTGGCAATCATGCCGCGGGATGGCCGGTGGTTGCGGTTTGGTGGTGGCTGGTTTGGTCGTTCTGCCATCTGAAACAATGTATGGTTAGTTAGTGTTCTCTGACGGTCCTACAGCTAGCTTCATCGCTGAGACATGTAACTTAATAGGGTGTTTACCCTCCGTCAAGAACACTCCGGTTCCTAGTGGTTTACCCAACTTAACCGGACCTAACCATTTCGGGGCGAACCCCGCGTGAAAACGCTTCTCCGCACTTGACTGCGGATGCGCTTTGTAGTATACCCAATCCCCGACTGTCAGATTACTTCTTCCCGGGGATTCTAGGGGTATATGGGTACTGGGGGCTTTGGGGCCGGAGACTACCGGGTTACCCCCCCGTTCGTGGGTATGGACCCATAAGATCGATGCTCAGCACCTCCCAAGGTTGCCGTGGGACTCTGGTGCGTATACGATCTTCTGGTTTGCGATTCAGTGGTTTTACACGTGCACAGACGTCGCACGCCCGCACGTAGTTACGCACTGCTTCACGCATACCGGCCCAAAAGAAACGACTCTTTATACTTCGGTACGTTTCTTTCCACCCTGGGTGATTCGCTGCTTCGTGGTCGTGAAACCTTTGTAGCAGAATCTGGGCCTTGTCTACCGGGACGACCACCCCCTCTTCTCCATGCGCGATGGATCGTGGGTGGCGGTGCAACACCTTGTCCCGGATGACGTACAACTTCCGAAGCCGACCGAACCTTGCACCATCTCCGGAGAGTTTAGTAACTATCTCCCTTATGTTCGGGTCGTTTTGTTGCCACTCTCGGACAGCTTGCAATGTGACGTTTCCGTCATTTCTCTTCGGCTGGATCGCTCCACACTGGGTGACACCCACACCGGATCCTCCGGACACGCCGGACAGATCGCCGAAGACTCCGGAAGTTCCTCCGGACACTCCGGGCCGAATCACTGGGGGATCGTGGATATTGTTCTCCAACGATTCTTCGTCCACTGTATTCGGTCCCACCGGACAACGGGATAGCGCGTCGGCTGCTTCATTTTCTACTCCGGGTACGTGCCGGATTTCAAAATCGAAAGCCCCGAGTTGTAGCGCCCATCGCGTTAGTTTGCTGTTGGTACAGCGAGCTTGCTGTAACCATCGGAGTGCCGCGTTATCTGTGAATAACATAAACTTACCAGACTCAAGATACGGCCTGAACCTGTCAACCGCCCAAACTATGGCTAGACATTCACGTTCGACTGCCGAGTATCTTCCCTGTGCTGGATTGAGTTTCTTGCTGGCGTAGGAAATGATTTTCCTGTCACCACTCTCCCCCCGCTGGAAGAGCACGGCACCAACTCCGACTTCGCTTGCGTCGGTCTGTAGACTGAATGGCTTACCCGGAAGAGGAGGGCAGAGCCGTGGTGCGGACACCAAAGACTCCTTCAACTTCCGGAACGCCTCTTGCTCAATTTCTGACCAACGCCATTTGGTCCCTTTTGCCAACAGACTCGTGAGTGGTGCTGTGATCTCGGCGTAGTGTGGCACGAACTGACTGTACCAACCACAAACGCCCAACACCCGTAACACGTCTTTTGTCTTCTTTGGAACCGGTAATTCCTGAATTGCCGTCAGTTTCTCCGGTTCCCGGTCTATTCCTTCACCGTCCACGACGTGACCTAGGAATTTGATCTGTGCCACCCCGAATGTACATTTTTTTGGTTGGCACGTCAGACCGTAAGACTGGAGTCGCTCCAAGACTCTCTGCAAGTGGTTTAGATGTTGTTCGGGACTCTCCGAGTATACCACAATATCATCCAAATAAACCAACACAAATTTACCAACTAACCCACGGAAGACTTCGCTTACCAAGCGACAGAATGTGGCGGGGGCGTTTTTAAGTCCAAAAGGCATTACTCTAAACTGGAATAATCCTCTTTGGGTCCTGAACGCCGTGAGCGGACGTGTCTCTGGTGAGAGACCCACTTGCCAATATCCTGATTTCAAATCCATGGTGCTGTAAATCTTCGCTCCACCCATTCCTCGGACCATGTCATGAAGGTCCGGCATCGGGTGAGCGTCCGACTCCGTCTGCATGTTCAAACGGCGATAGTCCACGCAAAACCTACGTGAGCCATCCTTTTTCTTCACGAGTACCACCGGTGCAGCCCATGGAGATATGCTAGGTTCAACAAAACCCTGTTCCTCCATGTCTCGCACCATTTCGGCAATAACCTCGTTTTTCTCTCGGGAGTACCCGTAAGCGTTTAGAGCCACCGGATTTGGATCCTTGAGACGGATCTGGTGCTCTATCACCCGAGTTCTGCCTACCTCTCCGGAGAAAACCTCCGGATATTGGCAAAGGACTTTTTTGACCCGCATACCGTACTCTCCTTCGGGTAATCCTGCGGTTGTTAAGTCCACTCCTACGGTTACCGGAGTTACTGGATTTCTCCAACTCACGGAAACACGTCTTTCTTTCCCCAGGTGGATTATGCAACCGCTATAGTCCCAAGCGACTTGTTGCTCCACGAGGAAATCATGGCCCAGGAAGACATCTCCAATGAGATCGTCTAACACTGCTGCCCTGAAGCTTACCTCCAGATCCACTATCCGGGCCCGAAATTCGGAAAACTCCGTAATTTCTCGGGTCCGACCGTCCGCCATCCGGACAATCTCCGGTTCTTCGGTAAAACTCCGGCCAAACTTCTTTGCCACCCACGGTTTGACGTATGTCCTCGCCGCTTGGGAGTCCAGTAGCGCTACTACTGCCCCGAGTGCAAACTCTAGTTCTATGGCCGGTAACGGAACATCCGTTACTGTAGTTTTCCCCGTTGACACCGTTGCAATGGCTGGAGACTCTAACACTCCGGTCCGTAGACCCCAAAAGCGTTCTCTCAACTCGAACTTTGAGTCTGTATCTGAGTTTCTCCTCTTGCACTTTTCCCGTGGATAAGGAATAAACTCCTCGGAAAAATCTTCGGATGTGACCGGACAAATTAACAACTCCTGTGTTAACTCATCTTGTTCCGCATCACTTGAAATGCTGTCCGCGACATTTTTATTGGAAAGATCCCTCACCTCGGTGAGATTTTCACTTTTGTCTGGAACACTTTCAATCCTAAACGATTTTCCCGACCTGTTGTCCCGCTGGTCGAAACCCGTTTCCATCACTGAACCATTTACCCGGTCCATTGTCACGAACTGTGGTTCCTTTACCGGAACGTCGTTTTCAATGGGTTTTCTCGGGTGGCCTCGGCGATTTCTCCGGCGTCTCTCCGGAGGCTCGACGGTTTTCACCGGACAACTCCTCACTCCGGAGGTTTCCTTCGGGTGACCAAAGTTTTCCTCCGGAGGAATTACGTTCTTACCAGATTTTACCGGTTCAGAACTCTTTTGGTCCGATTTCCTCGGGCCCTTTCCCGAGTCTCCGGTCCGTAACGCTCCTAAGTTCCGTTTCTTCGGGTCAGTTCTTGTAATTTGTGGTTCCTGCTCCGGAACGTTACTCACTGCCCGAGTTGAACTTCGTTGCTTACCACTCTTCGGACGACTCGTGACTTTTTCGCCGGTTACTTCCTGGCCGGTCGGGACCCGGCGGTCCCGCCGGTCGTTTTGGCGTTTCCCGACTCCGACTTCCTTTTCGGACATGCAGCTTGCCAGTGGTCATGACTACCACATACTCTGCATCCTGCTCCCGAAGATAGTCGTTGCTTCGGATTTGGCACTTGGGATTTCTCTGCACTCTCAGCTTTTCGTCTATCCAACCATTTTGACTTTGGTGGTACGCTGGTGCTCACTCCCGCCTTATCCGTAATTACGGCCTTGCTACCATCCAGAACATGGGCAAGCGCTCGTAATTCGCTGAACGATTTCAGTCGCTGTATACGTGCATGAATTCTAAATTCATCACGCATGAGTCCAATCACTGTCATTACCACCGCCTCTTCTGTCAGACCAAGGTTTAACCGCCGATACAACTGGTACTTGTGTAGGACGTACTCCCCCAGTGTTTCGGTCTTGGCCTGAGCGGTGCTCAACAATTCTGATTGCAGACTCGACTGCAACTCGTCCCCGTTGAACTTCTCCAATAGTTCGGACCTGAACTCTTGCCATGGTAAGTCCAACGCTCTCCACCATGTTCCTGCCTGAGCCTTCAGCTGAGGAGCTAAAACAGTCACCCATCTAGCCTTGTGGATACCAGTTTCTTCAAGTATTGCCTCGGCCTGGAGCAAAAACCGCACTGGGTCTTCCTCCCTCTTACCGGCAAACTCTGGTATCGACGCACGGGCCATATTCAACTCATTTTGAGGAATGAGCAGGCTATCCGGGAAATGCACGCGTTTTACACCGGAAAAACTACTCCGTAACGCTTCCTCATGACTTCTGCCGGAAACTTCACCGGACACTCCGGACAGATTACCGAAGACTCCGGACATTTCACCGGACACTCCGGACTGGTTACCGGAACCTCCGGAAACACTCCGATTTCTCGGGTTTTCCCCGGTTAATCTGCTCCGTATGTTCGCCCATCGGCTCTCAAAACTCATTTTTTGAGTTTTGACCGGAAGATTTTGACTTTCGTCCGAGCAACTCTGATTTGGCCCGGATAAGTCGCTGGTTGCTGGTTGTTGGGTATTTCCTCGGCATGAGCAACTTGCTTGCTCCACCCGTTCGGTCGACTTGAGCTTTTCTTCGGCTAACTCCCGCTCCAAGCGTTCCACGCTCTCGCTGAGAGTAGCGATTGTCAGTTGCTGCTTGTCGACCGTTGCTTCCAACCCCTCCAGCCTATCTAACATCTGCTTCATAAACTGGTTTATCAAACTCTTTTCAGAGTCGACCTCATCCTCCCCAGTTTGAGCCACCGATGTTTTCCCTTCCGGTACCTGGGCTGACGTCTCGTCAGTTTCCCCAAACCGTACTGATCCTGGATCCAAATTTTCCTTAGCCCTAATATACTCTTCTAATGCTAAGAGTTTATCGGCCTTGGACCCCCCGGTCTCAATACCACGCTTATGTAACTCCCGGTTAATCTCAGCAATAGTTAATTCACCAATGTATTTCGTACTCATTGTGATTATTAAATTTAACTGCTATTATCTACCTAATTAAAGTACGTTAGATATGAGATTACGTAACTCGGGCAATCGCTGGTAGAGATATGTACTTTCCAATCTATAAATAGCCTAAACCAAGTTTAGCACTGTAGGAATTACGCTAAATTATGCAAATTTTGCTACAATTTACCACCTTAGATTGGACAAGCCCTTAATATTTTATTTATAATAAAAAATCAGAATAAAAAAAAAAATATTAGGACACCTATTGTAGGTTCTTTTAACCCGATATGTGCTAATTTACTTTAATTTACGTAAAATTATTTTTTATTAAAATTAGCACTTACCTTACTCCTGTACCGACTGCGCCAATGTAGGTATGTGGACGGTTTGTAGGGGTTGTAAATGAAAACGAGCACGTTCACAGAATAAAATTATATATTGCACAAATAATTACAATCACGTTGTTACTATTCCGTCGTGTGCGGCGTTTACAACGGTCAAACGAGAGATGCCCGTCGCCACCGCCGCTGGACGGGCGGCGGCCGTGCCGCAGGCGGCGGCCAGACCGGTTGTCGGTCGCGATCTCGTGGACGTCGATAGAGACGCCGCGGTCGTTGCGATAACGACCGCGACACAATGGCAAATTACGTTTTGATTTTTGGGATGTAATGTCAAAATAACTGCTTATTTGCTTCATTGACATATTAAATAATACAATTTAAATTAATAGGTACTATAAAAAAAAATAGGTAGTGTAAATATGAAATTACAACTATTTAGAAAAATACAAATAAACGCATTTCAAAATATATCACCAACGACCAAATAATGAATGTCTATGTACTGATAAGTGATAACTGTTATCAGTTATATTAAGCGCGCCTGACCGAGACATAGAGTTGATAACAAGAAGATTAGAGATAAGGAGACCAAACTCCTATAGCCGCTCGTTTATAAAGTGGCCTGACAAAAGTCGCTTGGTTATTCTGCCACCAGGAGCGCGACGTTCGATAGCAGTGCTACGTTTTACAATTATAGCATGTAGTATAATAGGGATTATGTACGTTTTTCGAATTAAACTTGATAGTTGATTTATTATTCCTAAAACATAAAATAATAGTAATTTGTATTTTGTGTTTTATTTCTTACACATTAAAAATGGTTAATTGTTGTTTCGTGCCAGGGTGTAATACTGGTTATGCTTTAGATGTCGAACATCAAAAAAAAATTGGATTAAAAAATAAAAGTTTCTTTAAAGCACCCAAAGTAAGAAAACATACTATCTTAACCTTATTTATGAATAATCATTTTTTATTTAATTATTTGTTACAAATAATATTTAGATGACATTTTAGACAAAGGACATTCCGAAAAAATTGAAATTGCACCATATATTCATGATCATGAATATAGTTTGACTGATACATCGAGTTTAGTTTTATCTTACTTAGCTGGATACGTTGCTTGAAAATCAACCAGATTCACAAAATGTCAAAAGTGTCTTTTAAGTTTAAAAAATGAAGTTAATTCATCTAAAGACAAACTCATTGATATGCGCTCCAAAGGTTTTTTGATTCGGCCATCAGATAGTCTTTTTGCTCTTATTTCAACTTAAGAAAAAATAACGTTACAGACTTTAGTACCTATCTGAAGAATTAAATGTAAATACAATTTTTTCTATAACTTCAAACTTATGGACGGACACAGCATCTTTACCATGTGTTGGTTGTGAAGAACACAATATGGGTTTGACAAAAAGTATTGTTCGCTTTTTTATTACAATGCGTATGCATTTTATTGTAAGACGTTCAAACTACAATGAAACTACAAAAAAAAAGGAAAAAACCAAGTGTAGTAGACAGTTGTCAAAACTTTAATTAATGTATTATTTTTATATTTACCATATCTGTATTTTATGTTTCATTTATCATTATTAATTAGACTCATAGACCGTAGTCATTATATAATGATGTGAATTTTAAACTTTTTTTATAGCAAACGCCTTTTGAACTTTGATTATATATTTAGGTATACTTTAACCTGACCAGGTAATAAATAATAAATCATTATTTATATTTCATTCGAATTAAAAAAAATGAAAAAGACGTACATTTATAGAAAATTACGTATAATAAGTGGTAAAACTGCTATCGAACGACGCGCTCCTGGTGGCAGAATAACCGTGCGACTTTTGTCGGGCCTTTTTTTGTATACGGAGTTTGGTCTCCTTATCTCTAATCTTCATGGTTGATAATATACAATACTATGATAATATATTATCCGTGGTTAAAACGAAAAAATATTTTGCTATCAAATCATAAAATTCAAAAATTTGTCGATAGGTGTTGTGGGTCAGCGATATACTAAATTTAAAAAAAACCAAATCCCAAGGGGGGGCCGTCCACCTTTCGCCCCCCCCTTATAACCGCCACTGTCTTGATGAAAATCGGCAATGCAGATCTCACCATATTTATTTAATCGGTTTTTTTTTTGTCAAAATGAATAAACAATTTTGTTCCTTATTTAACATTATTATTATTTTTATCATTATGTTTACTAGAACATGTTACTTAAGTAGGTATTTTTTTTCAAAGGGCACTGTCCATTAATTGTAAATCTTTAAATTGAATTAACTTAACAAATATAATAATAGCTGCTAGTCACTATTTCTGCTTGATTTTTATTATATCTTTCAATCTTAATAGCTCCAACAGATCTAGAAAAAAACTAGATGTATCTCTTAATTATATAATTACTCTTTTAAAAGAAGACATAGAAAACTGCCCATATCATGTTTTTGGTTCACATGATAAATGCGCAAGGTATAGAATTCATTAAAAAATAAATTATATTTATATATTTATATTAGATAGGTTTTGATTAAATTATAATGTAGTAGATACATTATACTTAAATACCTATTCATTTTTTTATTATTTTAACAAGAATTTTGTTTTTTAGTAATAAATCTAAATGTTTAGCTATTTTTGTAACGGACCTAAACTTGGCGAACAAAACTATGAATCTGAAATGGAAAAATATGGATTATGGCAGAATATTTTAGCAGCAAGAAATTTAGTAGTGCATCATTCAGACAGTCTTATTAATTTTGTAAATAATAATCATGTTGAAAGATATAATAGCATCGTAGCTAAATATGTCGGTGGTAAACGTATTAATTATTCTTTAAGGGGTAAGAGTGAGAGACAAACAAATTAATAGATTATTGTCTCTATAGTTAATTTATATATCATTGATAGGATCCTACCAATCTCGCTGTAATACAGCAGTTTCAGCATATAACTATGGACCTAGTAAAGAAAATGATTTCACAAGGGCCTGGTGAAGACTATGGTGCAGTTCAAACTGAAAATCAAATTGTGGAAATTACATTCACTGAATATGAAAAAAAAAAAACTAGATTTTCTCAGTAAATTAAAGCTCACTTCAGATGAAATCCATGCATTAGAAAGGAGAACTGTAGACCAATCTAGTAGTGACAAAAGGCGGAGACAAAGTAAAATGCGTCTCACAGCTTCAAATTTCGGAAAAATTGCAAAACTTGGAACTACTACCTCTCGGGCAATTACTGTTAAATATATATTGTACGAGCTATTTTCCGGCAATGTTGCTACAAGGTTATTTATTTTTTTATTAAATTTATCAATTATAAATACGAGTACATGATAATAAATAAATAAGGTTAAATGTTATTTACTTCTAAATAGTAATTATTAATTGATACCTAGCTTTTTCGTTTAGATATGGAATTGAAAATGAGCCGATTGCGAAAAATTGTTTAGAAATTAACTAGGTTTAAATATTTATCCTTGTGGTCTTTTTATACATCGAAAATTAACATTTTTGGTAGCTAGTCCCGACGGTTTAATTGATAAGTTACAAAATGTTGCCGCTATGCTAAGTTTCGATCACATAACAATATTACTAAGTAACAATAATGCAATATTGTATAATTATTCCATAAAAATAATATCTAATATATTATCAAGTAACATTATTTGAATATTTTAATGTCATATGTATGCGATGCTACAAATACTATGTTCAATTAATGTTGCATTGAAATAAACTTGTTTACGCGTGTCAACCCGCAGCTGAGGCCTGCAATTATAATATTATAACTTTATTTATAAGTTCCAAAATAAACCCAAATAGCAATATCTCATTGTTATATATAAACACCAGCATGTGTTTTCCGTTTCGCAGTGCCCGATTGCGGAAAGCCGAACCCGCAGGACGCGAAAGTGCGAAACCGTACGACCGAACAGTCTTTGCAGCAGATGTCTTAAAAATAATATTACACTTATTATATAATTCTAAAAGTCATAAGTTATAACTTTTAACCGTTTTCACTAGTTATAACTTATAACCATTTTCACTAGTTATTTTTCAAGCTTCTCGTAGTTGAAATTGTTCAGTTGTTGTTATTTTCTCTTTAATTCTCGTTATTTTCATTACCATTTACCTACTCCACGTCAACGTCAACTGTACGGAAAGTAATAGATTATCAAAACAGTGATTTCTCAATTCCTGCAATTGTTGGACAGGTAATTATACACCTATTTTGCTTTCTAGTCAATATTTTGGGCATATATCTATTTATCAATTTATGTATAAGTGTAAAACATTTTTGTTATCGTTAAAGAATCAAAAAGTAAGTCTAAGATCATTTATATGTACCTATAGTACCTGCTCCTAATACATTGTTACTATAGTAGTTGAAGAATATTAAAAATACATAGTCACATTTTTTTTTTTATTAGCATTTAAAGTTTGAATTATGACAACATTTATAAAAACCTCAACAATTATCAATTATTGTAATTAAAAAATGATAAAATCTTCAATTTTTATTATTAAGAATTGAACATTTAAAACAAATAATGTCATAAATAGTTCATACTGTAACCAAAAAATCTAAATAGTATAAACACAGTTATTTTTTACAGAGATTTTAATTTCAAATTTGGATGAAATTACGAGTACATAGGTACCTATTAAAACCAAAAATAATGATTTTAGCTATTTTGGTGTAATTTAAAAATATTATTTGTGGATATATAAAACTTAGCAGGTATATTATTATATCTTATGACTTATACCTACACACAATGACATTTTCAAATGTAATTTTTTATGAAAAAATGAATTTAACCTACTGTAGTCTGTAGTAGACTAATGCCTATACTCCGGCCCACGAGATATCAGTACCGCTATTCGACCAAAACTCGTCCGATTTCGCGCATCTCCCACTCAATCGCTCCCACTCAACCAACCACAGCGTTTCGGTGACAGTCGGTGTCTGTCGGCAATTTCGACGATTGCGGCATTCCGGCACATAGTGGGGAAAATTGGGCTCGGCACCGTTGCTGCCGGTCATTCTACATGCGCGTGACGGTACTCTCGTGGGCCGGAGTATAATATTAAAATTAATTAAGTATTTTAATCACCATAACATCATAAAATATACCTGCTTGGTAATATTATAGTCTTCGCTCAGAATCATTTTTCGTATTCAATGGTTTTATATCATTCAATTCAAATTTAACACCATCCATTACAGTGACTCACTTGTAACCTACTGTACAGGAGATTGACATCCACTTGCCCACATTTTTTTTGTTGAAACGGTTGTCATTTTATTAAATAGGTATATACAATGTATATTATACATAGTAAGTAGATACCCACATTCATCTTTATAATTAAATAATAGTTATTAATTTTTCATACATTCTCATAGAAACTAACCAAAAAACGTTGGGTGATAGCTACATTTCCCGACAGTAATGACTATAGTGTCATACCAACTAATTGGGTTTTAAAAACAGTTGATGGAGATGGCAATGCATTGGTAAAATGTATGTGGCCGCCTAGGACGTTACATGTTACGAGTGATTTACTAAAAGAGGCTTTGGAACCTTTAGATGATTGGAACACATACAGAATAAAACTGAAAATTGCAAAGAGTATAGTATGTATTTGTTGTATAGGTACCTACATTAATGAAAATAAATCTAGGCTAGCATAGGTGTACCTAAATTTACTATTTTTGCATAAACAATTTATTCCTAGGTGATTTTAGTTAAGCGTGGTATAGGCATGTTGCATTATCTGAGGAATTGAGCAGCAACATAAACAAAATAAAAACGGTACTTCCGGGTTATCTCGACTACCCAAATATTCCCAAGACTACCTGTTGGAATCGGTTTATGCCCAATTCGCCGACACCCGGTTTTTTGATCAAAAAACCAGTTTTTAAGGGTTTTTAAAAAAAGCCCAATTCGCCGACAAATGATATTGACGACATGCTTCGTTGCATTGCAATAAAACTATAATAGCTACTATCATAATCTGTAAATTTGATGAGTATGATGAATAGGTATAAGAACAGGTACCTATCGGCTATGATATCGGCAAAGTTATGATATCTGTAAACATATTTAATGATGAGTATAAAATATAGTATTATAGGTACTTATCACATGATAATTTATTGACATCCATTTATATAACGTATTGTAAGTCCACTGGGGTTTTCAAATATTGAACATGATTTTAGTTAGTAGTTTTATTTCACTGCATGAGGTAGGTACTGCAATTTACTACACATATTACTAGTTATTAAATTTTTTTCCCCCCATTATGGAATGGTTTAAATTTAAGTTCGAAAAAAATTAGAACTTACTTGTAGTGGACAAATATTTACATAGAATAGACCGGATACGTGGAGACAACGAATATTATAAATGTATAGATAATTGCGGCGGCCGTGCAATATTAAGACAATCAACAGTCATAGTTATGTCTAAGTCACATAATCACGGACCACATGGTCTTGAATTGGCAAAACGAGGTTTCCGAAATAAATTAAAGGTAAATAATAATTGTATTAAATATTATCATATAAAGCTTATTCATATTTTTATGAGCAATTACCTCATGGAGTAAATGGATTTTCATAGCTCATACCTACTTCAATTTATTTTTATTTTTTAAATGATTTTAACGATTTTTATCGAGACTTAAGAATTAATTAATTAATTATTACATATTAAAAAATTAAATATTATTAATTTAATATTATATTATTATTAAATATTATATATTATTAATTATTATATATTTTTATAACTGAACTGTACTTTTTCAAATTGGGTGTTGTCAAATTGAGTGTCGGCGAACTGGGTTTCGGCGAACTGGATGTCGGCGAATTGGGTGTCGGCGAACTGGGAATACACCGTTGGAATCATCCGGGTTATCTCGACTACCTCCGTAGACCGTAATTTATTAATAAATATATATTCCCGCGTTGTAGTCTGTATCATTGTAATGTACAATATTTAATTTTGTCTTCGATGTACAATGGTGGTTTTTATTTCGTCAGTCATTCGACAATCGTCCTATTTTCCGTATTAGCGCTACGTCTAGTTAAATATATCGTTTAGTCAATATGAATTGAATTTCTTTTCCAAAATACAATTTTGGAAAAGAAATCTTTTGGAAATGTAATATTAAAAAATGCCAAAAAAAAAGGTAAATATACGTAATGGTAATTGGTTTGCGAAATCACGAATATCGTTTACTACTGCTGTGCGATTTATATATGGGTGGTCAAATGAAATGACTGGTATTAAGTGGTGTGAACAAGAACTTAATATAAGTGAAAATACAGTTATTGACTGGAATAATTACTTACGTGAAGTATGTGCAATGACGATTGAAAATAAACCACAGGGGAAAATAGGTGGACCGGGGAAAAAATAAAGATTTTTCAAAATAGATTTATATTATTATTCAGAATAGATTTAACCTATATATTTTATATATTTTTATTATTTAAAAAATTGCGGTAGTCGAAATAACACGGTTGATCATATAATAGGTAGTCTTGGAAATATTTTGGAAGTCGAGATAACACGGAAGGAAAATAAAAACAAAAGACTTTATGGCCAGTCATCTGCAATGATACGTGAAGATTCTGATACTTCAAGTGAAGAAGGTAATCTATAAATTATTTTTTTTTATATAAGCTTACTTATTTTATTTTTAACTATAGGTATCAACGTTGTTCAACAGAAAAAAAAATAAAGGTCCACAAACTGGTATGACTGAACAAACTGTTTTAAATAACATTGCTGATCCTCAATTCACCGAATTAAATAATGTCAATTTAATTCCGTCCTTAAGCTCAGAAAATGTATCGTTCAATATGGGAACGTCTCACAGTTTTAACATACCAGAGGTAAATAAATTAATGATTATTTTTAGGAACTTAAATAAAACGGCTAGTAAAAGATTAAATATTTGAATTTAAAAGATAATAATCCTCAACATTAATAAACATTTTTCTAATACAGTTTCCTTTGAATTTCTAAATCAATTATTTTTAGTTATTTCTTTGTTTTTGTTTTTAAATGTTAAACTCATTCTAATCTAACCCCAAACTATTTAAAAAAGAAAATATTGTGATATAATACTGTAATGGGATTACGCAATACCATATATTTTGCTCATAATAACAACCAGGAATGCGACCACACCCAAAAGTGTTTTCGACTACGAATACCACTTTCATAATCGTGAGGTCCATATCAAGGGCGACTGTACACGCGCCGCTCACTTTCAAAGGACGCCGCCACCATATATAGAGGGGACAGCGAGACAGCCTGAGTTAGATGTATCCAGAGACGAGAACACCACACGACTCGCTAGCCGCCCAGCCATTTCACACGACTTACACGGAGATTATCAACTTCGGAACGAACTACAAATTCACTACAATCAACACTATTATTCTGCTTGTTTTGTCTGGTTTAATATAATACATTTGATTACCATTCTAATTGACTATTATTATTTATCAAGTACACCAGCTTTTGGATCCCTGAAGGGCCGCATGTAACACTGGCGCAGATCGGTTAGGATTCCAAAAGGAGGCAACCATCAAAGGCTACTGTCAACAACGAGGAATTGATCACTCTTCAGCGAAGACAACTCCAGGAGGAACCAACAAAAAAAAACAAATAAGTCACATTGCAGTACCAACAAATCCATTAGCAGCATCATCAACGGCAACATGTCATCATCAGCCATGAACGCAGCATTATTGTGAGTGAATAGTTATTTAAATTTGTTACATAGACGTATGCAACATAATTAAGACATATTAAGATAAATCTAGGTAGTTGATTATAAGTGTAATGGTGTAAACCGTTTTAAATTTTATTGAGGGCATATTGATTATTTGAAGTTTTATTATTGAGGGCATATTTTTATTGAAGTTATTATTGATTATTATTGAAGTTTATTGATTTATTGAGGGCATTTTTATTATTGAAATATTATTGAAGTTTATTGAATTTATTAGAGGGCATATTATTGAAGTTATTATTGTATTTATAGGGCATTATTGAATTTATTGAGTATTATTATGATTATTAACGTATTAAATAGGTGGTTAAGTTAATTTATGGACAAAGAAGATACATCTCCCTTGAACGTAGCTAATTCATTGTATGACACTAGTGTAGTAGAAGAAGCCCAGTTAGAAGCCCAGTTATTAGCCCACAGAGAAGCCCAAGCCCAGTTTGAAGCCCAGCAGAAAGCCCAGTTAAATACTATAGTAGATACCCAATTATTAGGTAGCACAAGTAAAACCCCAAGTCCACAATTAGGAGTAGTCACACGTAGCAAAGTCACAGAAAGTTTTGAACATCAGTCGTTAGATTTTATATCTAAATCACGCAATAAAAAAATGGCAGTAACCATAAAATTAGAAGACGCTTTTAAATTAATTCCAGTATGCACAGGGATAGACGATATTTACCAATTTATAAATGCATGTGATATGGCAGTAGGTTTAGTCGACGCAACTAGCGCACCAATATTAGTAAAATATATCACTACGCGATTAACGGGTAGAGCGTTAGAAATGATTAAATATAAAAACGTAACAAAATGGCAATTCATAAAAGCATATTTAACAGACGCATTCGAAGTAACAACCAATGCATCGACGTTACAACTTCAATTAAATTCGATTAGAATGAATCACAATGAGGATGTGAACGATTATTGCCATAGAGTAGAAAAACTATATTATCAATTATGTACCGTAAGCACGTTAAACAAAGAGGCTGCAGAAGCAAAAATTATACATGAAACATTAAGGGACCAAACTCTAGCAGTATTCATTAAAGGATTAGTAGAACCGATTAGAACGATAGTAAAATCTCGTAATGCTAAAACTCTTGAAATCGCGAAACAAATCGCTATGTCAGAACAGGTAGAATTAAGATTAGAACAGGAAAATAGGAATCATTATTCGAGTAGTTATTCGCAAAACAATAATCAACGTAGACCAAATTATGAAAATAGGAACAACAGGAACGTAAGACCAAATAACTTTGTAAGGCCGAATAATTTTGCGCAAAATAATAATCCACGAGCAAACAATTTCTCTCAACCAATTAATAGACCACCAATAAAATGTTATAACTGCAATGGAAATCATTTTGCATCACAATGTAGAAATAATTCGAGACCTAACTACGCGAGCAACGGAAATAACAACCGTCCACCTAATAGAAATAATTTTACGCAACCGCCAACAAATTATAATGCACAACCAGTTACGTGTTCATATTGCAATAAAATCGGTCATAACGTAGATTCATGTTACAAAAAGAGAAACGACGGAAGTAGAAATAATTCGGGAAACGCCAACGTGTCGAACGAGGTACGCGGTACTCGCACGATAAACCAGATTATCGCGGAACAACCGACGAACGAATATTTCACATATTCGCAAAACTAGAAAACAATCATATAACATTCGATTCTAATGCCGCAAAAACTAATCAATTACATTTAATGATAGATACAGGTAGTCAGGTAAATATTCTCAAAATAAATTGCTTACGCGAAGAACTAGAAGTAGACGAAACGCAAAAAATAAATCTACGCGGTATAAATGAATGTCTTACAAAAACCATAGGGAAAATATCAATATTAATTAAATTAAATAGCGAAAACATTAAAACAGAATTTCATATCGTAAGTGCACGATTTCCAATACCCAAGGACGGAATATTAGGAAACGAGTTCTTGTCAAAAAATAACGCAATAGTCGATGTAGCAAACAACAAATTAATTATTCAAACGACCTCGCATGCGCTAACAAATTTCAAGGAGACCGACAAAACCAGTTTTATTAAATTAAATCCGCGGACTGAAACTATTGTAGGAATACAGATAGCTGACCCACTCATAGAAAGCAAAGAAATATTTATACATAAGCAAGAACTAGTAAAAGACGTATATTGCAGTAGTACAGTATCAATCGTTAATAATGGTAGGGCAATAGTTAGCATGTTAAATATCTCGGAAGAAACGAAAAATATATCTGAATTTGATTTAAATAAAATACTCTTTGATACTGAATACGAAATATATAATGTAGAATCGACAAATGATCATAAAGAACGAATAGAACGTTTGAAACAAGTAATAATAACTGACCATATGGACGAAATTGAAAAACAATCTATTTACGAAATATGCGAACGATATAATAACATATTTCATTTGGAAGGGGATGTTTTAACATTCACCAATGTCGGTACACATTCTATTAAGTTAAAAAAGGATCAGCCACCTATCTATCGTAGACCTTATAGATTACCACACGCACAACAGGAGGAAATAAATTCACAAATTCAAAAAATGGAAGAAAATGGAATTATCGAGAAATCGAGAAGTCCATGGAATTCCCCACTATTATTAGTACAAAAGAAAATGGACAATTCAGGAAAACAAAAGTTTAGAGTAGTAGTAGACTTTAGGGCACTTAACGAAGCTACTATAAATGAATTTCACCCTTTACCAAATATTACAGAAATACTAGATCAACTAGGAAATAGTCAATTATTCTCTCTATTAGATTTATCGAGTGGTTTTTACCAAATTTTGATGGAAGAAGACTCACGAGAGTTAACAGCCTTTTCGACTAACCAAGGTCACTGGCATTTCAAACGAATGATACAGGGAATGAAAACGAGTCCCGGAACCTTCCAAAGAGTTATGAATTCAGCTCTGGCAGGTTTAATAGGAATAAAATGCTTAGTATATTTAGACGATATAATAGTATATGGAAAAAAATTTATATGATCATAACGAAAAATTAATAGAAGTTTTCGAGCGTTTACAAATAAGCAATTTAAAATTACAACCAGATAAATGCAACTTCTTAAAAAGAGAATGTGTATATCTAGGACACGTTATTACGAAAGACGGAATAAAACCCGACGAACGTAAATTAAAAGCAGTAGTGGAATTTCCAATACCAACAACCGTAAAAAACATTAAATCATTTTTAGGATTAAGTGGTTATTATAGGAAATTCATAAATTCATATAGCGCAATAGCAAAACCACTAACCAATTTATTAAAGAAAGACACGAGTTTCGTATGGAGTAACGAATGCCAAAAGTCATTCGATACCTTGAAGGCAGCGTTATGCTCAGAACCAGTTTTAAAATATCCGGATTTCACAAAAACCTTCTTATTAACTACAGACGCGAGTAATAAAGCACTCGGAGCTATTTTGTCTCAAGGAGAAATAGGTAAAGATTTGCCAATATGTTATGCGTCGCGCACATTAAATAAAAGCGAAAGCAATTATTCAACAACAGAATTAGAATGTCTTGCAATAATATTCGGAGTTAAACAGTTTCGACCATATTTATACGGTAGGAAGTTTATAATACTTAGTGACCATCGTCCATTAACGTGGCTCTTTAATTTAAAAAATCCATTATCAAAGTTAGCTAGATGGAGAATACAATTAGAGGAGTATGATTACGAAATACGTTACAAACCCGGAGTATCAAATTCAAATGTAGATGCACTCACACGCATGTACTCTATACAGGAAATAAAAAACGAATCATATGAAAATTTTCTCGAAAAATTAGAAACACAAATTATAACAAATAGTAATGTAAAAGAAACTATAGGCACAGTAATAGATTCACCAAACGAATATAATATAGTGTCAGAAATTGCCAAGCAATATAATTTCAGAACAGGAATAAATTATCAGTTAAAAAAACAATTTGGAAACGGTATAATATTACCGACTAGTAAAGTAATAGGGGACACACCATATTTCAAACATGAAAACCGGTTTATAATATTCTTAGTAACAAAAAACAAAGAACGCCAAAGGGCAACTTACGAAAATATATATATATCGTTAATAAATTTAAAATTATTTTGTAAAGAGAACAATTTGAATAAATTAGCCATGGGCAAGCTAGGCGATCACGACGATTTAGAATGGGAAAAAATAAGGTCAATGTTGCGATACATATTTCGCGAAACAAATATAGAAATAATTATATGTGCAAATGTAGAATATAGTGAAGAAGAAAAAGCAGTCATTTTATCACAATTTCACGACTCAAAACTAGGCGGACATTTAGGTGTGAATAAAACTACTAAACGTATAAAAAAACAATTTATATGGAGGGGAATGAAAGAAGATGTTAAAAAATATATAAGGAATTGTACGTCATGTCAGGTTAATAAGGTATCAAATCGACACATAAAACAACCAATGGCTATTACATCCACCTCGTCTAAACCATTCGAAAAAATATTTATGGATATAGTAGGGCCCTTGCCGATTACACTGTCCAATAATGTATACATTTTAACGATGGAGGACGATTTGACACGTTACACTTTAGGAATTCCACTTCCTGACCAGAAGGCAAATACTGTTGCGGAAGCCTTTGTTACACACTTCGTTTGTGTACACGGCATACCAGAAACAATACTCACGGATCAAGGAACTAATTTCCTCTCGAAAACGTTTGCAAATGTTTGTAAAATATTAAAGATAGAAAAGGTTAACACAAGTCCATTCAGACCGCAGGGTAACCCCGTAGAACGCGCTCATAGGACCTTAGCCGAGTACTTAAGACATTATGTAGATAAGAATTTAAATAATTGGGACCATTTACTACCCTTTGCATTCTTTGTATATAATTCAACGGTACATACTTCTACTAATTTTCAACCATACGCATTAGTCTATGGACGTACGTTGGAGGTACCGATTAGATTAAAAGCCGAACCTGAACCACGTTACAATTATGATGATTATATATTCGATCTAAAAGAAAATATGCAAATTTCGCATAAAATAGCTAGAGATCATTTAATTAAAAATAAAATAAAAAGTAAAGAACGTTATGATAAAAATGAAAATCCACAAGAACTACACGTTAATGATTTAATATTATTAAAAGATAATAATCATAGAACGAAACTCGATCCAATCTGGCTAGGACCGTACGAGGTCACAGCAGTTATAGGGAACGAGAATGTAGCTATACAGCGAGGCCGCAAGGTCATCACTGTACATAGAAATAACGTAAAAAAATATTATAATGACGCACAAGTCGATTAAAAAAAAAAAAATAGCAATAATAAAAAATAATAAAAAAAATAATAGTAATAAGTATATAGCAAACATTAAGTTAGAATAATTATGTTAATTTTAGGAATAGAAACAGAACATTCATTTTGAAACTGGAAGAAGCAATAGTAAATGGAAACCACGATACAACCAATTTAGGCATAGAAAAATTTCCGAAATGTTTTATAGAACACATAACCATAGCAAATAATAAATTAACCGAACCGTACACCGAAGCGGATATAAGTGAGATCACACGTAACATAAAAGGGTTTCTGTATGTTATGACAGAAAATAGAATAGAAAATCTGGAAAAAATTAATTGTCAGGACCTAATTGAATTTATCGACGTTATACCAGAGCCAGAGGACCTACTTTATTACAGAAACTTATTCTCAGAAAATAATTAATAACGAATGTAATAAAATGGATTCAGATATAGATAAAAACTAATTTATTAAACAAAAATATACATGATAGTTAACATCATGAAAATAAATTTAATTTAATAAACAAGTTTTTTATTATTATTCGGAATCGTCTTCCTCGTCATCCGAAATTAATATTCTTGACACGATATGTTGCGGCAAAGGAGTAAACCCCTCCGGCCACTCAATTTCCATAATTATGTCCGGCCCTCGAGCTAATAAAAACAATTTTAAAAAAAAAATAATAATAATTAAATAAATCCTTAAGCAAAAACAAAAAAAATATATACGCACGGTTTCGAATGACATATATCCGAGTGGTGTCAGAAGTGGGCTCCATGCTTTCTTGAATAATAAATCTAATCAAAAAAATATATACAATAAAAATAAAAGCAAAAAATAATTACGATAAAAAAAAAAAATATAAATTTTAATTTTAGGGACAGACAAAGGAAATTCATTGAGGAACTAAAAATGGCAATCGAACAAGAAATACACGAAACATATACTTTAGGACCGGAACACACACCGAGGTGTCTAATAGGACATATTAATACAGCAAATAATTTTATGGAGGAACCATTTGGTACTCTTGAAATAACAAAAATTACGCAAATTATAACATTAATTATGTACGATTTGTCATCAGATTCGGTAACACACACAAATACTTTGTGTAAACGGTTAATAGATTATATAAAACTCTTACATGATGCTAGAGATATTTTAGATTATATAAGATGGTATTAATTTTATAAAAATATAATAAGACAGTTAGTTTAATATAAATATACTTTGTACTTTTAGATTGGTGATGGTGACGAGTTTTCTAGTCAATATTATTGAATCTGACGAAATAAATACATCAGAGTACTTTTCGTATACGCCTTATGGAGTTGGCAGGGGTATACAATATGAAGGGTTGGGGCCAGTTAGATTAATAGGGGCTCAATACAATCTTTTAATGTTTTACTCATTAAAGGAATATAACACGAAATATGAACTATTGGGGGAAAAAATTAAAAATATAACAAATTTATGTACTGACCAAAAACATCAAGATTTATGTGGGAAATATCAATTAGTAATTACAGACTTATATAACGAAATAACTAAACAGAAAGAACGTACATATATGTCGCTAGGAAGTACTATGGAGGACATTAAAAACAACAGAAAGAAAAGGGGATTAATAAACATAATAGGTAACACCATGCATACGTTATTTGGCATATGTGATGACAAGTGCACTAAGAAAACACAAGAAGCTATACAAAAAACGGAAGAATCAGGAACTAATATATTACACATAATGGCAGCTCAAACTACTGTAGTAAAAACAACAATAAGAAGTATTGGTAACACAATAAATCAAACCGAACAATTATACAATAATATTACGGAAAAGGAACAAAAACTAAACGAAAAAATGTCAAAAATACAAAACAAAACAAATGATATATTAGACTTACTAATGAAAAATGAAATACATAATTTATATACAATAATTATTAATCAATATTCCTACGAAACAGAAATATTGGGACAAATAGTAACTGCCGCTAGAGAAGGTATGATACATCCAAGTCTTATGACACCGCAAGAATTAGCATCAACATTAAAAGCAATAGAACAAAACATAAAGAAAATATACAGTATTCCGATGGGAACAAAGAGATATGAAATAAATGAATTTCAAAAAATTACAAAAATAAGAATCTACTATTCAAACGACAGATTAGTATTCGATATAGTAATACCACTAATTATTGACACTGAACTCACATTATACAGGTTAACACCAGTACCAATGCGTCATAACCAAGATAATTCTAGTGGATGGTACATGATGGACATTACTTATAATAATATTGCTGTAACCAAAGGCTATAAAAAATTTACTACATACACAGATCAACAATTAAACGAATGTAAAGAAACATCAATATACAAAATATGTAATACACCACAACCTATACAGGACAACAATGAACGCCAACCATGCGAAGTACAAAACTTTTATAAAGCTGACACGTATGCTAATCCTGAGTTATGTACAGTAAAGAAAATAAATTTAAAAAGAAGCATATACCAAAAATTAAAAAGAAAAAATACATGGATTCACGCAGGAAAAGAGACTTTGACTGTAAGTTGCGCGAACTTAATAGATCCATTTATAATACAAACAAATGAAGCAGGAGAAATAGCTATAAACGACATTAGTTGCCAAGTATTTGCACGGGACGCAGTATTAACTGCCACGGAAGAAATCCAAATTACAAAATATAAAGACTTTAAACCTGTAACTAACATGAATAATATTTTAGAAAAAATACCCGAACATATACACAAATTCGAAACAGATGAAAAGTGGGAAAAGGGACTAGCTATGCAATTCACAGATTTACACGATGCATCCAAATCTTTAGACGAAGTACAACAAATGATTAACCAAGAACTTTCAAGAGAACAAAATCAAAAGCATCAATTTGTACACAGTAATTTACTATATGTAACAATAATACTGGCAGTAATATCTATTATACTAATAATAGCAATCTACATAATGATAAAATGCAAGTACATCAGGTCCACAGAAGTCATGGAATTTCCCGGCAGAATAGTTAGATATAGGGCACCCAATAGAAATGACTACATACGAAATTATGAAGAAACACCCTTTACTCCACCCCCTTCACCAAGATAATAAGTTAATTAATAAAACAAATAATAACAATAAAAAAAAAATAATAAAATATAAGTTAGAAAAATAGTAATAATATAGAAATAATAATAATTAAAATAGAGATAAACAATTAATTTAATAAATAAATAAGAGCTAGGTATATGTAAACTATTAGAGAAATACTATATATATAATTATGTTTCAGGAAACAAACAAGAAGGATTTCAAAATAAATATAATAAAATACATAAAACCCACACCAATGCCTGAGCCTAATGTTTTTTATAAGGAACTAAGGGATAGGTTAATAAATGATACCCATAATCAATTGGTACTAAGGAACACAATATATGTACGTTGTTTTAGACAACACGTAATAGACGCAAATAATAATATGCAAATACCTTTTAACGAAACTGAACTTGAAAATGTTATGGATCCGTTAACAGCCTTCTTTTGTACTAGATGTAACCGCGAACCAGCCTGTAATTCAATGTGTTTGAAAATCGCAGAAATATTAGATCAATATTATATTCAACACCAAATTTACAGTGAAGAACATATTCGATAAATAAATTAAACAAAACAAAATATAAAATAAAATAATAATAAAATATAATACGTGCATAAAGAAATAATACGTAAATAATATCCTATAATTTAAATAAATAATATTACGTGCAATAATATATACATATACGTAAATAATATTCTAAATAATACTTATAACTTTTAACTATTTCAGAAATTAAGAAGAAAACAAAAAATATATATAAAAACAAACGTAAAAATTTTAAGTACAAAATGGGTGAAAACATACCACCTGTAGCACGAACCGTTCGAATGCAACTACAAACATTTGAGTTTCTCAGAGAGTTAAAAAACGAATTAATTGAATCAACCAATCATACACAAATAATGCGAGGGGAAGTGATCAGATTACATTGTTTCCCAGAACATATAAGAAGGGCAAATAGTAATATGACCATACCTTTCAGGCCGAATTTCTTAGCACGGGTCATGATCCATGTTAACGATTTTGTACGCACAGTTATCTTAAGACCAAATCATAATCGACCAATGTGTGTAGAGTTGGGTTTACTGATAGAACAACTAATCCGACGACGCGAAATCATTGAAACGATTTTCGAAGAATAAATCAGGAAACTATATCGTATATCAATATCATATATCATGTATCATATATCAAATATCATATACATAGTTATAAATACAAAAAAAAACCAATTTAAGTTGTTTTTAAAGAAAAATAATTATTTTATTTTAGCTCACAGGTACGCTTTTTTATAATGGATTTCGAGTTCTTTACCGTCAGTAAGAACGAAACAATACTGGTATCCGGCGCGATATCGAATAGTTTAGAAAAATACCAACCCAAGAAATTGGAGGGGAGTCCTCTTATACTTACAAAGGATGATAAGTTAAGAAGATTCCGCCGATGCGACCTAAAGAAAACAGTGCAGAATATCAAACGAGTATTCCGAGGGAAAAAGGCAAGAGTGATTGAACCATTGCTGGAACAGTTGTACAACAGTATAAGTCGCCAGGGGGAATCAACCTTGTCTACGGTATACTTGCAAAGATATTTGCACATAAACGATAGGGAGCCACTAATAGTATTTTGGAACGGAACGACAGATATCACGATAATTAAGCGTTTAAGATTAACAGGAATTTTAGCATATTTAAATATATCGGCAATTAGCGTTAGGAATAATGACGAATTTGTATTAGAATTATCAAACCTAGAGACTAAGGAAGTTTTATATTCAGGTTATTTAGGTAAATTAAATAAAAATGGTAGAATGTTAGGACTATCAGAAGCTCATGAACTAGCATGCGAAATTAATCATAATATTACACATTGTCACGATCCAGTTGCAGACGTAATTTTAACAAAATGCCTATTCAATTACATAGTAACAAAGATAAAGCCTATTAAATTATATAAATTAGCAAAAAAATATAAAAGGAATTTTAAGGCAAATAAATAATAATTATTAGTTAATAAATAAATATAACACAAAATAAATTAAATAAACAAATACATAAATTAACATTTATTATATATTTTAGATTCATTGAGGAGCTAAAAACAATTTTAAAAACAGAAGTACATATTTATAACGTTAAAGAAAATAAATTACAATCCGTATGCTTTAATTGGCATATATTAAAGGCAAACAAGAAAATAAATAACCACTACGATCATAGAACTTTAAATAAAATAACTAGAAGCCTTGAACTTTTCATAGATGATCATTGTAATGGAGAATGCAAACAATTAGTAAAAATAATAGAAAACACTAGAGATCCAACTTACATGATGAATTATCTTGAATAGAACCATAGTTGCATATGTCTGTGACAAATTTAACAATTATTCACATAAATTAGTATATAGGTGAAGGATAAATATTATTATTATTATAAAAGGGGAAATACTTAAATTGTATACTTACGTAACGCTTATAATGTTATAATTTCAGGTACCTATATTATTTTATTAAAGATTATTAATCATTTTTATTAACACTAATTGTTAATTAAATCATGTATTAATTTATTTTACTAACCACAATTAAAATCGTAAACAATAATAATAATAATGATGACATTAAAATTGTAAAATGCTCACATTATTGTAATCAAATGTAATACTATAATCAAATTGTTAACTGCATACAAATTTAAAATGTCAATGTAAACAATGTAATTCAGCCATTGTAAACTATTAATTAACGATGTTAAAGATTCTTAACCCTTAAAGGTTAACAATCTTTTTTTTGGTAGGGAGGTGTAATGGGATTACGCAATACCATATATTTTGCTCATAATAACAACCAGGAATGCGACCACACCCAAAAGTGTTTTCGACTACGAATACCACTTTCATAATCGTGAGGTCCATATCAAGGGCGACTGTACACGCGCCGCTCACTTTCAAAGGACGCCGCCACCATATATATAGGGGACAGCGAGACAGCCTGAGTTAGATGTATCCAGAGACGAGAACACCACACGACTCGCTAGCCGCCCAGCCATTTCACACGACTTACACGGAGATTATCAACTTCGGAACGAACTACAAATTCACTACAATCAACACTATTATTCTGCTTGTTTTGTCTGGTTTAATATAATACATTTGATTACCATTCTAATTGACTATTATTATTTATCAAGTACACCAGCTTTTGGATCCCTGAAGGGCCGCATGTAACAATACCTATTTAACATGTATTTCAATAAAAACATGATAATTATTTTATGAACACCAAAAATATGCGTTACGTTCATTCATAATTACATTGGCGCCCAACGTGGGGCTCGAAAATAGAAGAAAATTCTCCCTCGATCCCAAGATTTGTCTATATCATTTTGCAAAGAAGATTTTTCTACATCATGACCATAGCACCGAAAAAAAAGTCACTGAAGAGGCTTTCCACGCATTCCAGCGGGAAGTTGAATGGAACAGTCAGTATTTAGTAGATCAGCTACTCCAAAAAAATAATAAACTTGAAGAAAAATGCACAAAAAGACGAAAATAATAAGAAAAATGAAAAACTCAAAGAAATTGAAGAAAAATACCAAGAAAAAATTGAAGCCGTCGAACAAGAGCTAAAACGACATAAAAATTAAATATGATAGTGTTAGTCGGCAACAACTACATCGTGAATATAACCAAACACCTGAATTGGGACACAACACCGAAATCTCACGCCCGACATTTTTTGGGAGCAACCGTGACTTACACCCAAAAGATTTTTTGTGCAGACTCGAAGAGTATTTCGCCGTCAAACAAACCTATGTTGGTGAAAAAATCATAATTGTAGGTGATTGCCTAAAATCAGCCGCCCTCAGCTGGTTTTCGACTGTCAGGTTTCAACTGACTTGATACGAGGACTTTAAAAAATCATTTATTGATGAATTTTGGTCACGCAAAATTCAAATACAAGTGTGGAGCCAAATAGTCAATGCTTAAGCACCAAACAAGTACCGGCCAACACAAACTACAGGGAACATTTTTCCACCTGGGCAACAAAACTGAGGCACCTGGAAGTGCCGCGGTTGTCCGAGCAGGAAATTGTTAAACATATCTTTAACCACTATCCAGGATATCTCCTATTTCCTATTTCTCCCGATTAATCTCGCTACCCTACTGTACCATACTCGCAGCGATGAAGATTTTGGGAGAAGAGGGACACAGCGAGTAATCACCCGAAAATAATTTAATTTCAAATAACAACAAAAACAATGGGAGTCACAAAGTTCCACAAAATGACTGGAGTCACCGCACCCAACCACGGAACAACCGAGATGACAACTCGCAACCACCACGACAATCACAACAATCATGTGACAACAACCAACAAATCAATCAAGTTGTTGCCAGTGATATAAACACCGTCAATGAGACCTCACACCAAATCAATAAAATACAGGGCAAAGAAGAATCTTACAGTCCATACGTCAAATGTATTTCTTTATCTTGTTCTCGCCAAAGGGATCATCGACGTTATCATAAAAAAGGACCCGACTATTCCACAACTGCCTATCAATGGAGTACGAATAAGCAACACAGTCGGTAAATAAATTTGTAAAATTTCCAAGCAGATCTTTTGCAGATGTAAATTCAATGACGCTGGGTTCCACGCCAACTTCATACAAGTGGAGGGACTCAATGAAAAGGGCATTATCGGAGCCGACATCCTTAACCATCACAATGCTCAGATAAATTAGTAAATTTACAATAGGACATATTGTGTGTGATGTGCCTGCCAAATCGTACTTGCTGAATGTTAAAGGCTTTAACGCATACTTCGGATGTAATACATGCACTGATGAAGGTACATAATATATTGATGGTAGAATGGCTTTTTTGTACATGGATTCCTCTCTAAGGACAAATGAAAGTTTTAGGAATAAAACAAACGAGTATTACCATAAAGGACCTAGTGTTCTTGAAATATTACCAATTAATATAAATGATGACGTGCCTCTTGATAATATGCATTGTACTTATATTGGGGTCATGAAGAAGCTAATTGAATTCTGGGCGAAAAGAAAAAAAGATGTACGATTATTAGATGCAATAAAAAATGATATAAATGACAATATTTTAAATTTAAAAGCTTATGTACCATCTGAGTTTTCTAGACTCCCTAGGTTACTTGACGATTTTTATTTTTGGAAGGCTACAGAGTTAAGATGTTTTTTGTTGTACTATGGACATGTTGTTTTAAAAGGAAAGTTAAAGAAAAACTTGTATGTACATTTTTTGCATTTGGTTACTGCAATAAGAATCCTTGTTACACCTGAAACATGTATTTCTTTAAATGCAACCGCTAAAATATTACTTGACACTTTTGTAAAAGATAGTCCGAGTCCATACAATTTTATCTTTTTTAAGTGTATGTTATGCAGTTTCAAAAAAATTAAAAAAACAATTGCGCATACTTGCGCTTTATTGTGTAAATTACTTTTGATTCACATACATGTGATTAAACGTATTAAAATTGTTTTTATTCAAGCTACACTAGGTATTTTTATACTAATGTTATAATATGTAAATATAAATGTCGTCATCTATTACTGGAGTAGATATTGAAATAGTATTACTAACAATATCTAGTGGATACAAAATAGATTTGAAAAAGTTTAATAATTACTGTATATTAACTGCACAACAATTTGTCGACAAGTATCCTTGGTATAACATGCTAACATCTATTCACAAAATATTAATTCATGGAACTCAAATAATTGAGGCACTGTCAATATTACCAATTGGTCAATTTTCGGAAGAGTCACAAGAAGCTAGAAATAAGGATATAAAAAACTATAGAGAAGGATTTTCAAGAAAATTTTCTAGAATTAAAAATGTAGAGAATGTTTTTAATAGACTTTTGGTAAGTTCTTATCCATTTATTTCCAGTCTAAGGCTACTACCTCAAAAAAAAAATTTGACATTTTCACCAGGAAGTATTGGACATGATTTTGCCTCCAGACATCCACATAAAAACCATAAGAACAATAGAAACAGAGTCATATATTAATAGTGAAAATGAAGATTCCACGTCGTCGAGTGAATAAATTCAAAAGAAACGTGACTTATAATTTAATTTTTATGATATCTGTAAAATGATATTATTCTACTAAAATAACATGATATAAATAATTAAATGAAGTTAAGAAAATTGATTTTTAATTAGTATTTATATTTTGGCCAGGTTTTTATGAAAATATCCCACAGTGCGTCGTGCTTTTAAGTATTAACCAATAATAATGTACAGACAGTCCAGTTAAATAACCTAAAATAGTTTTATTTTGTACATATTCAGTTTTGCTACGTGTCTGTCATATTTTGTTATAACGTTATTAACGTATTCGTACTCGACCCTCGTGCAGTTTGCTGATGCGTGCCGCTCATGCGTGTTTATCACAATACATATTTTGTCGTCTGTTATTTACATATTTTAAACTTTGCAGTATAATATTTTAAAATTTGTATAATAATATATAATTTTAAATGGGTAGACACCAGACAGTTCCCGTAAAAAATTTATAAATAAAAGGAATACGATCTATAATTTTTTTTCAGCCAGTATTAGTGTTAATTCTTCTGCTAACACTACAGAAACAACTGATGATGGATTTGAATTGTTTTAGTCATCACAATCATCTGTTTCAAGTAATCACAGTGACAAAAATATCTCAAATGATATATCCATTAGCTTGCATAATTTTAAAGATATCGAATATTTACATTATAAAACAAACATACTTACATTTTGGGAATCACAAAAACACGAAAAATCTGATCTTTATAAGCTAGCAAATGTTGTTCTTGCTGTACCCGCTATACTCAGGTATATACTTTATTGATAATACTTGGTATTTTCTTGTGAAATTTCTTATTTTTATTTATTTTTTCAGGTTAGTGTTGAATAGAGTTTCAGTGGAATAAAATTCATATTATCTGATCTACGTACATCCTTATCAGCCAATTTATTAGATGCTATAATGATTGTAAGCTCAAACCATAGACCTAATAAGAAATGGACTGCGCATTGAGAGAGAAAACCAGTTTGATCGTTGAGTAAGAAAGATAGACTACAACTTACACCGAATATGGAAGAAAAAGTAGCAATCACTAATTTCTCCAAGGGAATCTAATCATGATAATATAGGTATCATAATTCACAACAATGACAAATTTTGAATTTTGGATTTTTTTTATTATTTTCAAATATTTGTATGAAATAGGCATAATGATTTTTTTTTGTTTTTAGTTATCCATTGTTTCCACAACTTTTATCACTTCATTTGAGGTTTTATAATAGTAAATTATAAAAAAAAAAGTTGTAAATTAAATAAAAGTCAAACTTTAATAACAAGATATACAGGTATAAATTAATATACAATGTTTAAAATAAATTACAATTTTCAATTCCATGTTGCTCATTATAAACATTGGAAATAGATAAATAATATAATATGTAGTATGACTATCCATGTACTATAACCATAGACCTATTAAGAAATAATAATTCTTAATAAGTCTATGACTAGTGTCGCTATTAAAATATAGTTACATTTATATATAATTGAAAAATTATAAAAAAAATTAGTAATTAGGTCGAGTATTTACATAAATGTGTTGAGACTGATAAATAGTTAAAATATAGGTAGTCATTGTTATGTTAATACTATTAATTGGTTTTTTAAATGTATTGTTTTTGTTAAATAAGATCTAATTCTTTCTTTTGGTTGGCTTATAAGTTTTGTGTAATGATGTACACGAATAGTGAAATATGTTTTAAAAAATAAATGTAACAATTGTAACAAATGATTATTCATTGGAGCTTGATTTAATATATGATCAGATAAAGATATAAAAATAGTATTGATGCCTATGGCAGATGTAGCTTTAATTATTAAATAATTTATTAAACTTTGTATCTTTGAAATATTTGATTCATAATGTTTAAATATTTTATCAGCTATTTTACATAATTTTACTAAATCAGCAGACGGTTGTTTAAGACCACCTCTATTCTTAATAGCTATTAATGATCCTAAATTACTATAATTTTGTTCCAAAACATCTAAGCAAGTATCACATACCATTATTCTTTGGACCTTCCTCACTATGAACCCAGCAATGTACCTACTCAACTACATTGGTAATATAAATATTTTCTACAATGTTTCTATCATTAATTAAGTCATCTTCTAATAATGAATTGTCTTCAGCACAAAGCATATCAATGTAAGTATTAGTAATAGTACCTTCATTTTTGTATGTACTACTAACAGTTAATATTGTTGTCAAATCAAGTGGTAAACAGTTGGCTCCAGATGATACCATTATTTCAGTGTGAACCAGTAGCCGTTTATAGCTTGATTCAAATTGAGTGGCCGTCGGGTTGTTATTGAATCCTCCTCTTGCTCTTATTGCCGAGAAGAAGATTTCAATGTGATCTTGAGATAACTTATACGTAAGTAAAATATCTAAAATACCTGGCTTAACTATATCGTCCAATATATTATAGATACTTTGTAAACATATGATGAATCCTAAGAAACCAGTCTTTCTTTGAGATTTAACCAATAATATTTTTTCTTTATTTTTATTCTCACACTTAAGTGATTGCAAATATTCTATTGAATTTTGTATAAATAACTTAATTTTTTCTTCATTTGAGTTTTTTAATGGTTTTTGATATTCAGATTTACTTAAGAAATTCCTTGTATTTAAAAAATCAAAGATGTTATTTATAGTCTTACACAAATGTACCGTTGTTTCTGAATCATTGAATTGTTCTAAATTTAATGTGGTTGAACAAAATGTCAAAGCATTTGCCACACTCATGCTGAATGTTTGGGCAGCCAATCTTACCTTCATATTTTCCTTGTGATAACTAATATGTCTAGAACGAATTTTAGTTCCTGCATGTAGGCCAATTCTATCTTGATAATTTACAAGCTCTTCAAAGTATTTCCATTGTATGGCTTTGTCATTTCCATCATATATTGTTTTCCAATCACCCAAGGTATTTCTGCATAATTTGAGCATATGTGCAGCATCAAGTAATATATGCACTTTTTCTTTTGTTTCAGGGTGTTGAATGAAAGTAATCAAGTTAGTAAATGATAAATTCGCACCAAGGAATCTAGCCATTGAAAAATTAGAGGAAGTGCCATCAAAAGTTAAAGTCTTGACTATAACACCGGCTTCATGTACATTAGACAAGCAAATATTTACTAAATTCGATTTTTCTTGTGATGAAATTCCATATATCAAAAAATATGCAATCGGAACTTTCCAGCAAGAATTTATTGCTACCAACATAAATACTAGCGCCTGAGTAGCCCTAAGAAGACTGTTATTCCCATCAGTACCTGTACCGTAGTTGACATACCCTTGTAATCTTTGGTCATTATAAGAAATATTTTCTTTTATGTACATTTCGTCCATTATCAATCCACAAATTAATTGTTTACCATTTTGATTCATTTCTTTTGATTTTAAACGAATAGCATTTAGGGATTCCTGGGTGAAATCAGGTTCACCATTAATAGAAGTATACCATTTACATATTGTACTTGTATGAGGAAGAGCTTTGTTGAATGTATTTCGTACATAGTTATACGCAGAAGGAGAGAAAAGATGTAGAGTTAATGCAAAACTGTGCAAATCTGGAGAATATTGATGTGTATCATGAAGTAATTGCCGTCCAATCGACTCATTTTCAGCGTTAGGTAATGTTTCCTATGTCAGAAATGAATAAAAAATATATTTAAATGTTTTAAAATATTGCTGTTAATTGTATATGTTTACAAACAACTTCACCAACTCACATAAAATAAATATAAGATAAACTGTCACCAAAAGTTAATTTTCTCTTTTAAACTTCAGTAACAATATTAATTATTAATATATATTATATACAATGAAACCTTCATAAGTTGTAATAAATGTTGTTCCTTAAAAAAAAATATGTAAATTGAGAGAAAAATTATAGATAACTCAAACTTTTCCAATAATTGGACTCAACACACCATTAGTTATAATGTATAAAAATATATGTATTCATTTTTCTAATTGCAGATATATGAAAATAATCAAATTAATTATATAATTATTTATATTAAAAACGCAAAATATTTATAATCACAAGCTTATACAATTAATTGATTTAAAGATTCACAACCAAACATCAATCCAATCCATTTACTTGTCCTAAAATGGCCACTATAGTATCTAGAAAAAAAAACAAAATAATTAATAAAACCTTTAACCTTTAAAAATGTGAAACAATTCTCAGAAATATGGTTATCCTTTTTCAAATGTTCAATGGTTTGTTCCATAGAATTAATTTTTTTTTTCAACATTTTATTCTCTTTTTTTTAATTTCCTAATCTTATTATTCTTTGCTTCACTTTCTCTTTTGGTTGCCAATCAATACTTATATCTCCTATTAGGTGAATCTAAGTCATTCAGTTTTAAATCACCAACATAATGTTTTCTTTTACTGAAATGTAAAAATCATAATGTTACTTCAATTCATAACTTCAATGTACAGGAATAAATTAACACCTGGACTTTGGAACTAATAGACTTTTTGCTAAAGTTGAACTTGATGCCTCAGGTTGACCATCAAATATATTGGTACCTAAAACAATTACAATTTATAAAATTATAACTACTTAATACTATGATTTATAATTCTATTATTTTATTGAATAAATTTACTTGGCTCTGGCATAACGGAGTTCTTTTCCTGATCAGCCATACTTATATCCATAATATTATCTACCTCTTCAGATAGATCTAAGTAAATAAAGAAATAATTATGATTACTTTATAGTCTAAGCATAGTTAAATTATTTTTTTTAATTAATTTACTTGGATCTCGCATCACAGTGTTCTATTCCAAGTCAGCCATATTAAGATCTACCAGTTCTAAATAATATTTATTTGTATATTAAAAAATTACACTTTAATATTTACTTCAGAATAGTTCAACTAAACTAAATGTAGTTTAATACTATTTTATTAAAATTACTTTTTTTAGTTGGATGTAAATGTAGTAATATATTATAAAAATATTATATTGAATACGTAATATTTCATTAACTTACATTTTTTTTCAAATGAATTGGACTATCTGTCTCCAAACAAACTACATCATCCA
Organism: Macrosiphum euphorbiae; assembly: GCA_949089665.1. NCBI lineage: Eukaryota > Metazoa > Arthropoda > Insecta > Hemiptera > Aphididae > Macrosiphum > Macrosiphum euphorbiae. Next base: position 59,984,639 of record CARXXK010000002.1, read on the forward strand.
TTCCAACATTTGTGGCACACGCAGTCATGGGAAATAGTTCTTTACAAACTTCTAACAAACAATAATCAATTTTAATTGAAATACCTAAACAGTAGGTACTACAAAGTACAAATAAATTATTTGTGTATGTAAAAATACTAGGCACAGCATTTTTCTTCAGAACCTTTTTGTTGTTTACTAGGCTCAAAGTATAGTAATTTTCCTCAAAATGTAAAAAACAAACTTTAGAATACTTTGAGTTTTTAAAATTAATATCCACTTTCCTAATAGCACCGAGCCACAAATTACTCAGTTCTTCAATTTTAGGAATACTAAAAACAATCAGAAGTAGGTACAGACAGAATATATTAAAGTAAAACTGCTAAGACTTTTACCTATGCATGGTGTAGCTTTTGAAGGAACCGTAGGACATCCTCGAATGCTACATTTGTTCACCATTTTAATTTATGTTTTATTCTGGTAATTAAATAATAATTAAAAAAACAATTGCACCTTAAACAAGCTTGCAAGACTTCGAATTTAAAGTTAACAACTTGAAAAGTACCAAATCAAATTATAATTTTTGTTTATCACTCTTATCAGTTAAGATAATTCTTATCAAACCTTAGAAAAATAAACTATTTTATTATTTCTTCCACATTCGGGGTAAGTTATAGTCTGTCTCTCTCACTCAGTGTTCACATCGTCAAACCTGTGGGTACTATAGGGAACGCGCAGTCCATTTCTTAATAGGTCTATGGCTCAAACACAAAATTTATGAAATAAATATTAAATTCAATAAAGTATATTAACTAGGAGTTAATGATTAAAAGCTTTCTCGTTTTGTAATTGGTTTAACTATCTGTGGCTTAACTAACTGTAATTCCTTTAATTAAAAAGTTTAGTAAAAATATGATTTGTTTTACGTTTTTTTAGATTTATATTAGTTTTATTTAGCAATAATAAATAAAATATTGAGATGTTCGTACTGTATATTTTTATTCTTTATTGTTATTTTCTTTGGTAGAAATTGAAAATGTTCAAAAGTATGACAATTTATTGGCTTATTATGTTATCTCTTGAGTGGCTTTTTAGTATTTTGTGATTTAAAAAGTCTAAACAATAATTAAACGCTCTTGGGGCTTGGGCATTGTTATTTTAATAGCTGCGACAGAAATTTAGCTGATATAGGTAGTTAATCAATAACAGAATCTAAAATTTAAACTAAATTGGACATTGGTTAAAATGTAAAGGTAATAAAGAATAATATAATATAGTAATAATTCATAACTTGTAAATATTTCACTAATATCAAAATAATAATAGACATTTAAGTTTTAAACTGAAAGTAAAATAAAAAAATCGAAAAAAAATAAAAAAAATATTTAAAATCGAAATCATTTTATAATTAAATCGATATTCTGCTTCAATAAAAAAATCATAAAACCATAAAATCAATATTTAATTTTTAAATTGAAATCAACGCCTCTGTCCATGGCACTTCCAGCCTCCCCAACTATTCCTGACGAAGTTCTATCAATTGTTGAAAAACTCAAGAATAATAAGTCACCCATGATTTCATTAACAACAAAATAGTCAAAAACTTACCACCAAAAACCATCATTCTTCTCCCCTACATTATTAATGCTATATTTCGGCTATCTTATTCTCCTACCACTTGGAAATCAGCACTCATTATAACTATACTTAAGCCAGGCAAACAACTTGATATGAATGAATCGTATAGACCAAACAGCTTACTACCCACGTTTGGAAAAATGTTTGAAAAACTTCTCCTCAAGAGACTTGTGACTATCGCACTCAAACAAAATGCCCTTCCCAGCTTTCAATTCGGTTTCCGTGCCAAATATGCAACTTTTCACCAGATCCACCTAACCTATATCTCTAGAAACAAAAAAATATTGCTCAGGACTTTTTCTCGACGTAGCTCAAGCCTTTGACACCGTTTATAACGACGGTTTATTATTCAAACTTAAAAAAATCTTCCCGGCACCCTATTATTTACTACCCTTTTATTTACTTCTAAAATCATGCCTAAATAACAGAACATTCAGAGTCGAATTAAAAACCACATTTTCCTGAACACAAAACATTCTAGGCGGTGTCCCTCAGGGAAGTGACATCGCTCCTTTCCTATATACATTATTCACAGCTGACATTCCTACAACGGATAACACCCTAATAGGGACATATGCCGACGACATCGCAATCCTTTCATCTACTCAATACCCCCACGAAGCAAGCAGCCTACTTCAAAATAATCTGTACAGCTTATCTCACTGGTTCAAATCATGGAAAATCAAGATCAACGACTCCAAAACTTCGCATGTCACTTTCTCCTTCCTCCCCGGTGACTGTCCTCCTATAACATTTGAGAATTCAATCATTCCTCACACAAATGAAGTCAAATATCTCGGCTTACTGTTTGACAGAAGGCTCACCTGGGGCCCCCACCTCAAAACCAAACGTAAACAACTAAATAGCCGCATACACATCCTTAGGCCTCTCATGAAATCTAATATGTACATCTCCAACCGTCTACTACTCTACAAATCCCTTCTGCAACCTATCTAGTCATACGGAATCGCTCTCTGGGTACCGCTAAACCATCGAACACTAGAACCATACAAGCATTCCAAGCCATTTGCCTCCGCATGATTGCTAAAGCTCCTTGGTACGTCACAAATGTTACTCTTCATAATGACCTCTAAATCCCAACCATTAAACAAACAGCTATCAAATATTATCTTCGTCTCCACTCCTATATGGAACATCACTCAAACCCCCTCATCGCTCAACTTCATACCAATGCATTTCCAGACAACCCACCTAGACACCTCAAACGTGAATTGCACAGAGATCTTCTCAACGCACATTAAATTATTAATCGTGTATATTACTATTTCTCCCTAAATTACCTTCCACGTAGGAATTTCTAATGTGAAACTTCTACTCATTGTACTCCCCTCATTGCCACTTTTAATCATTATTCACATTTACTTATAGTAATTATTTATCGTACTAGCTGATCCCATGCATTTCGTCGCCCGTTAAATGTATCAACTCAATATGACTCAAACTTTGTTCATTTCGTTATTCAATATTCGGTGTATGGTGTTCAAAATTTATCTTATCTTTTCCGTTGCCCGGAATAAAAATTCTGAATCGCAGCAGTACGTTATCAGGTAGGCAATCTACCTGCGGTAGATCGCGGATCCCGTGCTGTTTGTACGGAAGTGTATGATTTAACTCTAAAGTATCAAAGTTATACCAAGTTTATTTTGATATAATACGGTGGATTAATATAACAAATTTGGTTGCTCGTAAAAAATCGCAACTCTTAAAAAAATTTAACCTAACCTGTTTGAGCACCTATTTAAAATGCGAATTTTGGCAAATCCATTCTTATTGCACGGTGAAAATATGAGAAGAACCTCTATTCCAAATTTCAAGTCCGTACGTTGAGTAGTTTTTGAGATACAGCGATCAGTGAGTCAGTGGTATTTGGATTTTATATGTATAGATAACTAATTTTATTGACTAACATTATCGGACTTTATTTATGCCGAAAACCTGCTCCTTGATATCCTCTTTCATTTAAAAAAAACTGCACGACAATTGGATAAGAAGTTTCGAAGCCAAACTGTAACAAAGATTTCCTCTTTTGCTTGATTTCAGTTTTATATACATAGATAAATGCGAGCAAACATATTTTATGTCGTCAGAAATGACAACACTGCTATGCCGATAGCTGTGACGAGATGGGGGTCGTTCTCCGACAAACATAAATTTGATAACAGGATATAACCTCAAATATTCTCCATTACCAACATAATTTTTATTAAATTGGCGTTTAAAATTTTATATTAAAAAGTAAACGAATTTGTAATCTGAATCGTTGAAACTTAAAAGCTCATTTTTAAGAATAAAACCGCTTAAAAGAAAATCTTTGAAATTAAGGCCATCTAAATCCAACAATATTATAATGCTCTATTGTTTTTACTTCTGTCATTATTGTAGACTCTACAAACTCTACAAACTCTACAAACTAAATACCATGGCTAAATACATTTATAATATGAATAAAATGTAAATACCATGGCTCAATGCATTCATAATATAAATAAAATTTAATTACATAATATATTATTATTATTTATTATTTTTGTTTGTGTATTAATGAACATCAGATGATAAAACCACAGGGCTGGAAGTTGTTTAATATAATATTATTATATTTTATTATAAAATGTAATTGTTCATCCAATTCCTCATTGAAATGCCACCATTTAAGTCTATCTGGTCTTTATTAATATTTGTAATATTCTTTTAAATTTATTTTACTATTATTTATAGAACTATAATAATTGTTGAACCAACTAAATTTGATTGCATTTGTTTACAGTTATACATTTATACTTCAGTAGTTTAAAATATAAAGTGTATTGATTGTATTTGTTTAATTAATATAAAACGTTTAAATAATTATCTTCATCAAAAACATTTTTTTAGAACCAACCTATACTTAATAATGGGATTTTTTAAATTTGCAAATCAACATTTTTTTATAAATAAGTGATTCAAAATTTAATTTTAATATTAACAATTATTTTTGAAAAATAGGAATATATTTATATAGCTTACCTTGTTTACTCTTTATTTTAGTTTATTAAATTAGTTTAATATGTATTTTGTGTTTAATAAGTATGGATTAGTTAGCATCAATTGTATTCAGCTATATATAATATTCGAGATCTTGAAACTCTTGAAATCTAAAAACTCTACTAAAGTATTAATAATATAAATAGATTATATAACCATATGTATGTATGAACGGGCTAAGAGCAAAATAGTACAACACAATTTGTAGTAATGAATATGAATAATATAACAATAAATAGGTAGACGCCTAACAATACACCGCGATTATATAGAAATAAAAATAAAATAATAATTAAAAAAAGGTAAAAACAGTAATAGACAGTAACAACAAAATAGAACTTACTAAGAGAAGCATAGGTGCTCATTACAAATGAGTCCAAGTTTATTAAATAAGTACCTAGATCATATTGTAACGTGAACATTTAAAAAAAAATCACCCTATACAATGTTACAAACATAGGTGGTGTAAGTTCAAATGTAGTCAATAAAAACTGATCGGGAAGAATGGATTACCTCGTTAACGACAAGATAATATGTATAGGATGTAATATATAAAATCAATTTATGTCAAGATAATATGGAGTTATTTTTGTTTAATTTATGACATTTTACTTATCTACAAAATACCATGTTAGTTTTCTTTTATTTATTATACTTCACTGCGGGAAATTTACAGAACAGTTTTATAAAACACTTTCAGTCTTATTATACATCAACTCTAGTATTGTGGTTTATATTTTGTTTGGTTAAAATCTCTAAACTTTCAGTTATACATATATCTGGGTTTTTTTTCAATATTATTATTCAATATGAATCATTTACATGACCATAAACATAATTATGTTTTACTTCTTCCCAATCTTCCAGAAGAAATTATTGTAGATGTGGATGTGGATGTAGATGTAGATGAAGAAGTTAACAGTAAGTACTAAATTACCTATATATACATATATTTATATAAAGGTAAATATTACTTACAAATAGCAATAGCCATAAATTAAATGTTAATGTTAATTATAATTATTATTTTATTTACAGTTCAAGAACATGCGACAACATACACAATAATTCCTGGTGTTAGACTTAAGTCACAAATATCTGTGGACAATTTAAACTACAAGTATTATAAAAGTAGAAGTCGAAATAACAAAATGTGAGTAGAAATAATATTATTATTATTTTAGGATTTGGTTTGTTTAGCTAGCTAGTAAAATCTTAATTTATAACTTATTTAGATACCTAGTGTGCGAAAATCAAAAAAATCGAACAGCATTTTGTCCTGTCACTGCGTATGTGAAAACAAATATAAATGACAATGCAATAACAGTATTAGGATTGCACTACCATGCACCTAGGTTAGTTGATGTTCCTATGGTTAATTTAAGAAGAGCTATTGGTATAACTGGAACAAAACCTGGAAATATGTCCACCTCAGTTAGAGAAATTTATAACAGAGAAATAGTTGAGTAAGTAAGAGAAGATCAATAACCTAACCTAAGACCAATACAAAAGTAATATAATAGTAATAATAAAAAATATGCATAACTATTTTAACTACCCTAACCTAATCTAACTATACACCTATACTACTTAATATACTAAAAACTATACTATTAATTAAGTAAGAATATTTCATTACTGCCTTAGAAATCCAGAAGGTGCAACAAACTACACCTATTTACAATCACAAATGTGTGTAAAAAAAATGCGTCGGCGCCGCCATCCCAACAATCCATCTACAGTCGAAGAACTGATTGATACCTTAAGCCAGCATCAAAACTCAGCATATGGAACAACAATGCAGAATCCGTCTTCAAAGTAAAATTTTACATTTATTAAAAATTATAAAATTATAAAATAAAATATTTAAATATATTTTTATTTAGTTTTTTTCAACAACATTTACTGTTTATGGTAGAAGGCGAACGGGTTGGCGTCATATTCTCAAATTTAGATGCTATTCAAAAATATAGAGAAGAACTGCTAACTGTAACCTTTGCAGGAATTGACGGCACATTTAAAACGGTACCAAAAAGTCCACCACAGCTAACCAAAGGCTGTTTATTAACATTTCAAGTGGTTCTAAAAAATGTAGTAAGTATAATTAGTAAATTAATAAATATAGCTTCTCAAGTACATATAAACCTATTGACTGTATTTTCTATTTAAGTCTTTTCCGATGGTTTATGCGCTGACTTCCCGAATGACTCAAGCTACATACGAGTCATTCTTGAGGATTGTTCGTGAGGTTTTGCCATTGAATTATGCCCAGTTAACAATCATATCTGATTATGAAAGGGGGTTAAAAATGCAGTAGAATCAACCTTTCCTGAAAGCAGATTTCAGGGTTGTTGGTTCCATTACTGTCAAGTAAGTAATGTAAAGTATTAAGGTACTTAAGTATTTTATATCAATCAATTTATTTCTTATTAGGAATAGTTAATATAATGTACATCATTTAATAAATATTCTTTAGGCTATTGTAAGGTATTGTAGAAGAAGTCTAAATAGTATTTAGTATTTACCATTTATTCCAATCGAATCCTGAGGCAGCTACAATATTGCGCATGGTAATTTAGTCTGAAATTAATAAGAATAAAGTATTAATACAATATACTGTTTTTTTATGGCGGTGAAAACTCTTAAAGAGTATTAGGGCCATATAAAGAAGAAGTATACTGTTTTACAAAAATGTCTGTTATAGATCTTAGCTTTACCACATTTACCTGCTCAAGTACATCCCAATTGTACATTTACAATACATGATGGATTTTGGGTAATTGTTGAATTTGCCAATCAATATCCGAATATTTATCAACAGATGGAAGTATTTCTGAATGGTTATATTCAGGAATTTTGGCTTACACAAATTGGCGCTGCCTCTATAAGCGTCTATGGGTATGAGAATTATATAAAAAAACATTTTTTTACTAGGTACCTAATAGTAATATACCTAACCTAATAGTTTTAAAATGTATAATATACTTTTTAGTTCAGATATACGCACCAACAATTACCTAGAGTCATTTCACGCTATGTTACTCAATCAAATGGGAAAACATCCAAATATTTGGGATTTTTTGCGTAAGCTCAATTTTATAAAATATTTGTTATTAATAAGCAATTAATTATTTTATTCTTTTTATTTTGGAACTTTCAGCTAATAACTATTACAGTTTATTTTATTTTTATTCTAGAAAAATTGTTGTTGATTGAAAATCAATTTTACGTTGAGATGGACCAAGTTCGAAGAAATCTAACAGTAGATTAATGAATTTATTTTATTTTAAATTTATGTACTCTTATATTGTAATTACTCATTTATACTGTTGTTTTTAAATGTTTAGGTAAGAAATCATACATCTAGAGTACAACGGTCAGATGCTACTCGGAGGGTTAGAGAGTATATTGATACTCTCAATGACGATGGGAATCTCTTAATGTTTCTCCAAAGAGCAGGCCATATGATGGATGGGTATCTGCATGGACAAGTTGGCCCACAGCCATGATAACCTGAGAAAATATTTTATTTCAAATTTTATTATTATTTTTATACAATTTTTATACTTTTAACAACTTTTTTATAACAGATTTAATTATTGACAAATTATATATTTAATTTTTTACATTTATTGACAAATTCAATTAGTAGGTAGTGAATAGTGATGCATGTATTGGTTTTACAATGATTATGTGTGTTTTATAGTTCTATTATATTTATATATTATGATTTATGACATTGTATGTTTTATAATTTTTTTTAATAAATATAATTTTAACAATGTTCATAATAATGATTTTAATGCCTTACCTTAGAAAAAAAAAAACAACTTCAGAAGCTTCAAACCATGACAAAATATATATCTTGTCATGCTTCAAACAGTTAAAACTAAAACGTGTACTAAAACTAGTAAAACTTTCAACTTCAAATTATGTAGATTAGGATCAGATATCTATAGTATCTATAGTAAAATAACGATTTGACATTTTTTTTTTCATGGTTGGTCACTCTGACTGTCGGAGAAAAAATTGGTTGTTATCATTTGTCGGAGAACGGCCCTCGGCCGAGCTGTGACCGGTGCACCCAACCCCGCCGAATTGGGATGCTCCGTCTATGAGTTTAATGGAACCGTCTATGGAACGAACACAGTGCCTTTTCGTATAAAATGTATACAGTAAAAAGTAATGTGAAAAGTTTGTTTTTAGGTTTTTATAAGATTAAACCAAAACAGTATTTACACGAACAGAATTTATTACTGTCTATAGGTGTATCGCGACAGTTCTATATACAAGAAAAATAAATTCGAGATTACTCAAATCAAAAATATGTAAACCCTTATATATAGAAATTATTGAATTTTTATTATTCGTCTTCATAAGAAGTTTCCTTTGGCTGCCCGTTTCCATTTTTTTCGTATTTCAAGGAGTATACATCATCGATGAAATCTGGAATCGGTGGCACATAGTCTCTCTGGCCTTTTCTTACTACGTTCACACGTTCCATGTCGTCGGAATCGTTTTCGTAATTCATCTCCTCGTAAGTTTCCATCTGAATTTCTGTAGAGATGATGCGGTCTACCGTTTCCAAAGAATCGGGCTGAATGAAGAACGATGACATGGTATTATAATATGATATTATCATTATGCTAATCGAATTATTTCCGGCAAACTATTTACTTGTATTAAAGACAAAGCGTCGTTAGCCGATTTTGGTGTATCTTCAAGTTGTACATCTGTTTTAATCACGTCTTGAGTAATCATTTCACGAGTCCGTTTGTAGTTGTATTCTTCGTCTTCATATTTTAACGAGTATAAATCGTCGATGAAATCTGGAATCGGTGGCACATAGTCTCTCTGGCCTTTTCTCACTACGTTCACACGTTCCATGTCGTCGGAATCGTTTTCGTAATTAATTTCTTCGTAAGTGTCCATGCGAATTACCTTGGAGAAGACGTGGTCTCCCGTTTCCAAAGAATCCGGTTTTATATTCGAAACCGATTTATTGTATTTCCTCCAAGCCCTCTGAACGAATAACAACGACACAATGTTATAATATTATATTATTATTATGCTAATCAAGTTATTCCGGCAAACTATTTACTTGTATTAGAGTTGCAGCCTCGTTAGCCGATTCAGGCGTAACACCGGACTTTTCACCCGTTTTGATCACGTCATGAGTAGTAATTTCATGAGTCCATTCGTTATCTATGCATGATGGGGGTTTTACATTATTCTCCTTGATCATTTCTCCCAAGTAATCAGCTACGATCGAGTACGCCGTACACTTGTCTTCGGGAGCATGACGCAGCACCTATAAAATATGTGCATCATATAATTTATAAGACTCACTAGATAAATTTTTTTTGTTGATTAATGGTTGCTTTTGGTTGTAGGTTATATTTACGAATTATTTCACAAAGCTAGGTACAACACTACGCCGATTTTTCCTTCAAATTAAAATTAAATAACCCCCAAAATATAATAATTTATAAATATTAAATGCTCCTAAAAATTTGGGAAGATAGACTTCAGTACTATTTTAGGTACCTACCTACACTGTATAACATTTTTTTGAACTACAAACATATACTAATATACTAAAATCATAGAACAATATAGAAGCGTAACTAGAACAGCTGATGGGTTAAGTGTTTAAATATGATCTGAAGTCCGAACAATGAAACTGTTTCCGTACACCAACATGATACCCGTATTGAAAAACCGTTTCCCGGAACATAGGCGGGATACGCTACGCGGGGTCATCTTGCTTACCATTCCCTATTTCAAGTATGACACGCCCCCCTGGAAACCGTGTTCAAGGCCACAATCGCCCGATTTGGCCAATTCACGGAGTATCATATCCCTATAGGTTTTATTTTATCACTCATCTCGTTGTGTCCGCCAGTGCCGCTCTAACGACCAATAACGCCCTAGGGCAACAATATTTGACGCCCCTCTCCCTCCCACAAAAAATCTCGACTTCACATTTTTAGCTTATAATTAACCACATACCTTAAATATGTTTAATACTTATTAATTAAAGGTTCCTACTTATTATTTTATTATTATTATTTGAATAATATTTATTTTGTTTCTATGATTTTTTCGAAGTTGACACCGTTTTCATTATTCTGGGTACATTACAGAAATAAATTATATATAACTATTTTCACAAATTAGTGGATTTTATTATAAATCATACGTTCTGCGTTTCTGCGTGTGGCGCGTATAACAGTCAACATTGTAAATTGTACAAGTGGATATAAGTGAATAATAATATACAGATTTCAGTCAAAATACACTAACTCGATTTATTTTAAGAAGTGGGTAAAATTGGTAATGAGTTGGTTATAACATAATGTACATATATCTTTGAGTATAATAATTACAGTAGCACAACTACTCGAGGATGGTTGTTGTGGATCACGGATTCCCACAGACTGCCCAACTAATAATTTACTATTTTAGTATTAGATAACAAATGTCAAAATCACATTATTTTAATGTATTTATCTATAAATCAAATTTCACTGTCAGTATATATATTTGATGTATTATTGAAATATTATTCTATAAATATTAAATAATGATATTTTCCCAGGCAAATTAAAGGAGGATTATTAAACACAACAATTAAGGACCTCGCTTTGTTTATAATTAAAAATGGTTTCTGTAATCCATACTGCGATGTTCTTAAATTTGCCGATTACAAAACCAGAAAAAAAATCTTTTTAAGTGAAAAAAATATTTAATACTACCAAAGATATGAATTAGTTTAGTTTATAAGTATATTATTTTTTGGGGTTCAGCCAAACCAGCTAACACTAGAACTATCCAAGCTTTCCAAGCCATTTGCCTACGAATGACTGTGAATGCCTCCTTTGTACGTTACCAATGTCAGCCTCCACAATGAGCTAAAAATTGCTACTGTCAAACAAACAGCTGCCAAATTCTATACTCACCTCCACTCCAAAATAGCCGACCACCCCAATTTCCTCATCGCTCAACTTCACTAAAACCATCTTCCAGAAAACCCGCCAAGACGCCTAAAACGCGACTGGCCTAGAGACCTACTCAATATCTGATTTATATCTTTTAAGAAAATTATTTAAGCTCAGGTGCTTCTAATGTGAAGCTCCTTCATGTCTTTCACTGTCCCTTTCACCATTATGCTAAACATTTTACTTATTGTGCCACCCAATTACAGATTATAAATATTCATTTAGGTACACAAATGATTTTTTTTAAAAAAAAAGTTTTTTACTTAATTATTTTAATGATGTGTATACATATTTAAAATATATTTCATGTGAATAAATTACTATTGTAGTCTTATAACTTATTAGTATTAATATTATTATTTATTTTTATGAATATTGAATATATTATTGAAGGAATGTAGCATTAAGATTCAACACATTATTTACATAATTTTGTATTTAATAGTATACAATTTGATAGGTACTCATCTTTGATATTACAGTATAAAAAGAAAAAATAATACCTAAAATAAAAACACCAAATTTTTCTTTTTATCATTCATTTTTAGTACGCCCCCTAAATTCATAATACTTAGGGCACTTGCCCCATTTGCCCCCCCCCCCCTTGGGACGGTTATGTAGATTGCCTACCTGATAACATACTGTTAACTTTTCACAAAACCATAAGCTAGTCTCAGGGAGAACGCCATCCACGCAGAATTTCTAAAAATTAAAATATAATATGATTTGGTACCCATATGCACAGCGAATTAAACCCAAAATTAGTTAAATAATCAAAATCTTTTATCGGGCAACGCCAGGTTATTCAGCTAGTATAATATAATCGAACATGTCATGACTGATCAAACCTAGAGCCTAAATAATGATAGCTAGAGACTTAACGGTACCTATTATATTATATTGATCTAATAATTCTGAGAAATTTTTCGGCAAGATATTATAGATTGGAAGGGGGGGGGTGTACGGTGATACACAAATATTATACAATCGGGTGAAGCCGGGTAATACAGCTAATATTTTATATAAATTATTGAAATCATTCTGATTAATTTTACTAATACAGTCTTATTAATGTACTAGTTAATGTATTAATAATATAAAATAAATCATAAAAACTAGGTACACTATGTAATAATAAACAATTAAATATAACAAAATATTTTGTTTAATAACTAATAATAATTAAATCAAACACAATATATTATTATCATTATAATTATTATTATAACTGGCTTAACTATTGTTGGCATCAACGCGTTGAGGCTGATAATAAGCGGACTGATTGATTAAAAAGAACTTGTTATTTCCAAACAGCATGCAACATTGTAAAGGGCTTTGTCCGTTCGCAAAGAGGTGAATTTCTCATAATATAACCTTCATATATACAATCAAGGGAACTTCCAAATCTCTTCACAAAGAACAAATTCTAGAGGGGCTGGTGGAGTGATCGCGTCATTTGTATATACGAAAACGAAATTGGTGGGAAAACCCACATGGGACATGGTTCGTCTGGTTTATAAGACGTTTGGCGTGTCTATAAGTCTGCAATTACTTATGATCTGGTTTAGGTTTACGTGTGTGTAATGTACTCACCTCTCGAGCGACGACCATCATTAGGTCCAGCAATCCGTCTGGGATTTTAACTGTTACTCGTTGGCCGTTCGTTATCGTAGGAGGACACGGGGTTCCGTTCATTTCTACCAATTATATAAAATATTGAGACAAATAATTCGATATCGTTGTAAGTATAAATAATATATATAAATACTGTGACGTGTCGTCACGGTATTTAATCGCACGGGAGAACATAATGTATAATAATAATAATAATAATAATAATAATAATAATGAAATATTATTATCATATTATTATTTAATATTTCGTACAACAAATGTGCTCTAATGATGTCCCGTCTGATGATTAAGGGGATGGTAATACGTTATACCCAAAGTGAAACGTATACAACGGCTTTAGGCCTCTTTCGCAGCTGCTCATATGGTACTGATGAAAACGAGCGTACGCTGCGTATGAAACGCGATTAGTTTTCATTACACAAGCGTGATGGGCGATTCTAGAAAATACATAGGTGCAAATTGGGGGGGGGGGGTGCTAAGCCCCCCAAACTTAGTCGTAGCCCCCCCCTCCAAAAAAAAAACCTAGGACATACAATTTTAATTTTTCATATTTCAATGGTCTGCTTGCTTTCAATATATTCAGCCTCCCCCCCCCCCCCCCCCGAGCCAAAAATTCAAATTGCGCCTATGCGAAAGTAGATCGAAACAAAATATCGATTTAAAAAACGATCGGTCACTTTAACAATCCCTTTATTAAAATGCATATGATAGTGTTAGGTATAAATTATATATATGTTACCGGAAATGTTGACATTTAGGAAATGATGACAATTCCTAGTAAATGTTGACAATTCCTAAAATCGGAAGGAAATGATATCATCGCCTAGTAAATGTTATCATTTCCTAACGATAGTAGGCAAAGATGCCACATTTTTTAAATTTAATCTGACTTATTTAAATATTACTTTTATCAAACATAATTATTAATTAATCTACTATCACCTTAATAAATAATCAATAAATAAACAAGTATTTTTTTAACTGATGGCCAATCTGTTGATTTTGTTTCCGCCATCCATGTCGCCAACATATCTTCCACGTCCCGGTTCGCACGTTCTATAGACCCCCTTACTTTGACTATGTCTTGGTTTTCCGTGCACTATTTTAACATCAAACCACATAGTATGTAATTCATTAATTACACTATTAACAAACTCTTTCCCATTATCGGAATGTAGAATTGCTGGCGCTCCAAAATTTGTATAAATGTCCATTAAGTTATATGCTATTTCTTCAGCTCGTTTAGTCTTTAGTGGTTTAATTATAACAAATTTTGTCAAGTGATCCTAATAATGCATTATAAATCTGTAATTGTTTATACTCTTTAAAATCGGTTATCACAATCGACATAAACCCGTGTTTGATATATAATTTCATGTCCCTGCACTGATAGGTATATAAAATAATTTTACCCGTGTGTCTCCGTTTCTCATTTAATTTGAGTTTGACAGCATTATTAGTTCGATAGTGTCTACTATATAGAGTGTAAAGGACTATAATATAAAGTTGTATTTAATTAATTTATAATAATTATAATTTGTATCGAAATAATATTTATCAGTTTTTACAGTAAAATATACATTTTTAATATCATTTAAAAAAAAAAAATAATTAATAAATGTCATTTTATGCATTTTTTTTTATATATTTTTAGATCATCAAATTCCGGGCCCTGGTGATAACATTGCCTAATAAACTACGGAAATGATTACAATTCCTTTTTTTTTTTTTTTTAAATCGCAACTGGACGGGAACTATCGTAGATACTCCATCCGCCCAATCGCATCATTTATTGAATAAAATGAACACAATTTACAAATTATATATGTTATACAATTACAAAATAAGAGGCTCTATCCTCTCAAAATTCGCTTTCAGCACACATTATAAAAAGCCTTAACTAATTTGTCTGTTGCTGGCCAGCCGCTTGTTGCCTGGACCGCTCATCAGCTTCGCGCGTAGTCATAATCTTCGTCACAAGGTTAGTCACTCTGCACCAGTCCTCCTTGGATCGTAGCATGATTCCAATGACATTATCTGCCGACAACTCCTCCACCCCGAGGTACACGCATGCCGTTACTCTGCACCGATGGAACGCATCGCATTGGAAAACCGCGTGCTCAGCTGTATCTGGCGTGGTGCCGCATAGTGAACACGCTGTAGTCGTGGAGTTCCCGAATCTTGCAAGATTCTCGTTGAAGCACCCGTGTCCAGTCAGCAGCTGGCTCAGGTGAAATGTGACATCACCGTGTGCCCTGCTCAGCCAAGGTCCCAGGTCGCTGATCAGCCGGTGCGTCCATCTCCCGTTGCCGGCAGCGTTCCACGCGCGGCTTGCCACTTTGTCAACGTTGTCACTCTAGCCGTTTCTCTGTCTGTACCCTGGTAAATACTAACCCTCTCCTCCGCTAGTAGCTTCAAGGGGGGCATTCCTGTGACGACCGATGCTGCCTCGTGGGACACGGTGCTGTAGCAGCATGCGACCCGCAACATCACTCTTCTGTATGCTGATTCCATCTTGGATATTGCTCTCACCGTCATTGAAGGATACCAGAAGGGAGCACCGTACAGCAGACGAGACGTTACCACAGTTGCTAGAACTCTTCTCGTTTTTTGCCCCGCTCCTCTGAGGTTCGGCAATATCTGTATTAGTTGCCGACAGGCGTCGCCAGCCCTCGCTGCAGCGTAATCGCCGTGCTCCCTGAAATGAAGCTTGGAGTCAAGCAGTACTCCGAGGTATTTAACATACTTCACCGACTCAAATCTAAGGGGGCCGCATCTGACCGTCATGCTGTTCCATTTGTTCCGGTTGGTGAGCATAATCGCCTCGGTTTTTTCGATCGCCAGTTCTAGTCCATTGGCCGTCATCCAATCAATGACGGTCTGGAGCCCCTCTTCCAGTCTCTCCTCGAGCAGGAATGGCACCGATGCGGTTGCTACCAGCGCAACGTCATCGGCGAACGCGATGATTTCGACATCCGTCGGTAGCTCGATCCTCAACAGGTCATCGTACAGCACATTCCATAAATCGGGCCCTATAACAGAACCTTGTGGCACCCCGCACGTTACCGCTATAACTTTTTCACCTCCTTCCCCGGTGACCAGGATCTTCCTGTTCGACAGGTACTGCCCGATGATATTCCGCAGGTAACTCGGTGTCCTCTTCCGTTCCAGCGAACTAAGGATACCTGCCCAGGGTGCGCTGTTGAATGCATTCTTAACGTCGAGGGTGAGCATTCCTACGAATAGGTTGTATGCATGCCCTCTGCCTTTCTGCGTCCTGGAATATCCTCCTCACCTTGCTCATGGCATCTATCGTAGACCTGCCTCGCTTAAACCCATATTGGTTATCGGTGGTGTTGCCGGTAGTAATTAGGTGCTCTCGGAGCCTCGCCGTTAATAACTTTTCAAACAATTTCCCTGCTGAGTCGATCATACAAAGCGGACGGTACGCCGATGGGTTTTCCAGCGGTTTCCCCGGCTTGCGGAGGAGAACTAGTTTCGCGGCTTTCCATCTTTCGGGATAAACTGCTGCTCTAATACAATTGTTGTACAAGTCAGAAAAGTATTTGGGGTGCAAGCCTACTGCCACCTTTAGCACCTCATTCGGTATACCGTCCGGGCCAGGCGCTTTCCCGTTTGGTAGTGACTTTGCCGCCGACGCAACCTCGCTCGGAGAGATGTACGCCGCATCGAGTTCCTCCTGGCTGACTGGTACGATCTCATTTGTACCCACAGGTCTACTGGGGAACAGGGTGCCAACAATTGAGTCTAGACGGCTAGGCAAGTTAAGTCCCGGAATCGGTTTCCTGGTGCTTAGTTTTTTCATAACAATTTTATACGGATTGCCCCATGGATCCTTATCCACCAATTCGCAGATCCGTCTCCAGTTCTCGTCTTTCGCCGCCTGGATCATGGCAGACAGGGCTTTCCTTTCGCTTTTGAATGTTTCGCGTTCGGCGGCGTAGCCGGAAGTATTCGTTCTTTTCCTCATGCGAGTATAAGCCCTTCGCGCTTTTACAGCATTATTAGTTCGATAGTGTCTACTATATAGAGTGTAAAGGACTATAATATAAAGTTGTATTTAATTAATTTATAATAATTATAATTTGTATCGAAATAATATTTATCAGTTTTTACAGTAAAATATACATTTTTAATATCATTTAAAAAAAAAATTAATTAATAAATGTCATTTTATGCATTTTTTTTTATATATTTTTAGATCATCAAATTCCGGGCCCTAGTGATAACATTGCCTAATAAACTACGGAAATGATTACAATTCCTAGGTGGTGATAACATTTCCTTCCGATTTTAGGAATTGTCAACATTTACTAGGAATTGTCGTCATTTCCTAAATTGTCAACATTTCCGGTAACATATATAAAGAATAAGGCACGTTTATGGTATAAAAAGTTTGTCAGAACTTTATTAACATAAGAAGCATAAATAAACACACACAGACAAGTTTATTATTATACTCAACACTAGGTTATAAATCGTAGATCGCGTCGTTTTACCGGGTCGCTACGTTGACCACGAAAAACCTCGGAGTAGGTAGATCTTAACGTCGATCTCGCAATACTGCCACACGTCTCCGCTACCGTAACTAAGGCTCTATATATACGGGTATGCTCATCCGCCATTTTCTATCCAATCCTATGTTATCATAATAATCTTAATCATAATATTGTATTGTTTATATTTTGTTTTAAAACTTTAATAATGTGTTATATATTAAATTACAAGTTAAAGCATCAATTAAATTAATCAAAGCTTACATTTACGTATTTTAATGAGACAGTGATTAAGAAGTTTATTTCAGGCTAATAACCTTCGCTATTGAGCCTTTTCTTCACAATAAAAAATACGTTCATCGCTCTGCTTAAAATCTAAAAAATAAAAATTAGTTTATTTGTAGGTAGGTACTAAGCAAAATATTATTTACCATTTTGTTTGAACTTAAAGGTAAGTGAAGAAGTTCTCTTTTTCAGTTCTTACGATAAAATATAATTTATATTATGTGAATTGATGTACAGTGTACCCGACCTAGGTTGTAGATATATAATACACTTTATTTGATGTATGGCTGCATGAGTTATTTTGTACCACAATATCAACTACTATTCCTATTAACTTTAGATTGGTAGTATATTATGTAGGTTCTATGTATTACCTTTAAAATGTTCTTATTTATTAATTGTAGCTTCACAATATAGACTGATAACCAAAATGTATTTTTTATAGCACTCACAAACAAAAATAAGAAATAGGTCCTTCACATTTTCCAAAGAACTAGAAGAACTACAGAAGGTACTCCAAGAGAAAATTGATTATTTGAAAATTGATACCACAGTATCTAAAAATGATTCTGAATGACACTCTCTTCGTTATACTCAGAATCTTAAATAGTAAACATACCATTGTTGTGTAATGATTTTGGACATTGGTTTATAATTGTTTTATTTTATGAAAAGGTACAACTTTTATTAATACATTAATAGGTACCTACACTCAAAACTTGTTTTTAGCTTTTTTGAGAACCTTTTTTGTACTTTACCATTAATTATGTCAAACTGTTTCTATAATGTGTAAATAAATAAATAAAACATGATGAAAGTGTATCAAACATTTATTTTTAATTAACATAATTTTATATTAAAATTACTTTTTTGTAGCTGAACCATGTATAGTTTTTTTTCTTTTTTGTAGATTGTAAGTAATTTATTACTGTATAATTATTAATTTAATTTTAGAAACAAGATCGAATGCACCATTGTGCATGATGTGGTCTCTAAAATGTTGGTATTGTAGTTTACAATTTACTAATAATTGCACTACCAGTATATTAGGCTCTTTCAAGCCACTCATGTTTAAAAATGATTTGTAAATTTTCCACTTTTTTATTGAAAGTGATACATTATCATTCCCGTTTTCAAGCAATACCATTTTACATGATGAGCAATATTTCTTTATGCAAGCGTTGACTGTGCTTCCACCAATATTGTAAATAAGGTTTAAAGAGTATAAATCTAATTTTGAATAATTTTCTGAAAAAGAAACAGTGTCTAAAATATGTGAATTGAGTGAACATTTATCAAAGTAATAGCTATGGTCCACCTAAATAATGTCTGGTCTGATTTTTCATGCTGCTGTGGCATGCAACTGCTTGCAATGTTAAAACATAAAGTTACTAAAGTTAAAACACTATCACTAAAATAATTTGTTCTTTTAACATCAGAAACAAACTGGCTTACTGCTATGATTATCATTACATTTAAGCAATCTGTAGAAGATGGAAGTTTGCCTATTCATCTTCGAGTTTGGGAGAATAAGTTTTCTAATGCGTCTTGAATGAAGCGATGTGTTAATATAAAATCATAACCATTTTTTAAGAGAACTTGAATAACATCACAAATTGACAATGTAGCTAATATTACACCAGTATTTAATGGCTTCCAACCTGTACCATTAAACTGGGTATCACTTATTGTTGTAATTAATTTCATCAGTAAATCATATTTCTTGACATGATTCTGTTTGGTAATAGACGTCTTCCTTGTTTTAGAATTTATCATTCCAAACCACTGGTAAACAAATTTTATGAAAACAGCTGTTGATAATGCATTTTCTGGTAATATTTGTAATTTGACATCTGCTTGAATTTCTGCGACTGCATGCTAAAAAAATTACAACAATGCAACAACATGCATTTTTTGAAAATTGCCAGGAAAAATGTCTTCTCGCTTAAGATGATAGAGTAATCTCAATTCTCTTTCTTCTGTTACTTCTCTGTCCCATAATCACTTAATATAACATCCTGATAACGTTTGAGTTGGTATATTTTCTTCAAGTTTAAAGTATTCAGCAATTGTTATATAACCATTAAGTAAGGTTGATTTCAAATTCTTCAACAAATGACACTGATCTGCAATAACATAGATCGCTTTTTCTTTATACTCAAATTTGTTCAAGCTAGCTCCATTTTTCTTCACGGATATTTTTAATTCATTCCATAAGTTGAAATTTTTACCTCCCATGTCTGAAGTGATTGCCACCACTGTAAGCCCAAGTTCTGTAGCAAAACTATGCATTCATAAAGAAATTGTTTCAAATCAGTTCCACTGGTTTTATTGCTTGTTATGTGGCAACCTATTACTTGTTTCCATGGTTCCATAACTCCTCGAATTAATGCTACTAACAATTGGTTACCTTTTGTGTCATTCAAATTGTTTTCCCCAGCTCTATCTGTGCATGGACAGAAAGTTACATCTCCACAAACTTAATTTTATTTTTTTTGATACCTCCACTGTCATTGATATAGATCTCTTCAATACTGAGGATACACAATGTATCCAATTTATCTACTTTGGATACAAAATTGAATTCCAGTTCACTTAATCTACGTGTATGTACCCAGGCAAAGGATAATTGGTATTTCTTAAAAACTCATATCCATGAACGCCAAATGCAAAGAGAAACTTCAATGCTGCAAATACAAATAACAATACATTAAGTAATCAAATTTTAATTGGGCCTACAATATTATATGTATTGGATGGTCTCATCGAAATAATATTAATGGCAATAGAAAATGCTAACCTTTTATTATTGCCTCTGGAGACCATTCTCGTGTTCTTATATTGTTTAATGTTGCTATTTGGTCTTTATTTAGGAAATTCTTCAGCTTGTTCATTTGTTCTTCGGTAGTTTTTTTTTCTTCTAGAATTCTCAATAGAATATCTGTTTTAGTTTTGAGTTCTTCCGTCAATTTTCTATTTTCTTCTTTTTTGGTGTTAATCAGTTTATGGATGTTTTCCATTTCGCTTCCTAAAAAAAATCAACTGTTGGAAATAAGTGTATGAATAATTGAATTAATAAAATATATATAAGGTATTAATATTTAAGGTGTATACTAAATATAATTTAAAAAAACTGAAAACCTACAATAAAATGAAAATGATTTCAAAAAATATGTGAATAATTGAAATCAGATGATCAAATGCAATTGTGAAAAGTAAGTTGGACCAGTAGCAGTAAAAACACAATTTAACTAAAAAGCATATAGTTAGAAAAAATCATTAGTAAAATACATTTCAATTAGAATGTCAATAATCCCTGAATCATACATTATGGAACTTAAAAAAATGGCAGGGATATTCTAAATAGGTGCTGTAATAGTACTTACTGCAGGATTAAATTGGTTTTCATAAGACTGATTGGCTACATCTGCATGTTGAAGATTTTTATCGGGAATAGTTTCTGAAGAAACACGCTTCATTTTTTCCTTCTCCGGAAGGCGCTACAAAAGAAAGTAAAGGGAATAAACATTTACATAGGTATTACACATAACTAATACCTACACAAAACTTAAGAAAATACCTTAATGATTAATTCACCTTATATAACGATTTTATTGATGATGGATTGTGTTTTTTAGGAGGTCGTGGGACATTAAACAGAGTTGGTACTGCATTTGGTTTAAGTTTTACTCGACCATCTGCTCCATGTAGCTCTAACTCACTTTCTTCAAAATGTGCCTGTGGGGAAATTTCAGTTTTTAATAATATCTATTAAATTCTCAATATTAACTTGATAAAATTTACCTCACATGAAGCAGCACCTTTCTCAGGAACCCAATATGCTCTCCTGTAATAAATGAGCCATAGTTTTCGCCGCTTCTGGTCTGCAGGAAATACATACATGCAATGTCCTTTTGATGAGTGATGACGGCAATTTATAGCAGAGCAACCACCCATTTTCCAGAAATCGTATGTATTTTATAATAAATTTATATTTGATTAGCTACTATAAAATACAAAACATCAAAAAATACATGTAATACACAAGTATTATCTGGGGAATCGTAAATTCCTACACGAGAGTAACAGGTAGACAATTACTTACATTAATTCCTACATATTATGTGATATGTAAGTTCCCACACGAAAAAAAAAAAGGTACCTATGTTAGTTCCTACACGACGGAAGACAGGTACATGTGTAAGTTCCTACACGGTAAAAAAATGTATATGTGTAAGTCTATACTGTCATACATTTTAACCCTTTATTCTATATAATATATAATTTATAAGCTAATTTAATTTAATAATATTAAAAACAATAATTGTAATATAATTATAATTCATAATTGTAAGAACATAATAGTGTGGAGTATGTGATGAAATAATGTTATCGCACTCGTTTAAATATCTATACATGGTGCCTATATAAAATAATAGGATTTATATTAAATAATAGATTATAACGATAGTTTATCGATAAAGCTGACAAAGTGACTTACTTTCGATACACGAAATATCTACGACTTTTCATTACACTAAACAAAATATCCCTGTATTATCAATAAAAATTTGGTTTGATTTAACAATATTTTGATCAATATACGGTCAATAAAAAACTTTGTTGATTAAGAGATAAAACTTTTGTTAATTCAACAAATTAAACTTTTGTTAAATTGACAAAATGGTTTTCTTGAATCTACAACACCATTTTGTATTTTTAGTTTGATATTAATGAAATAATTTTGTTAAATTTACAAAATGTTTTCTCGAATCCACAATACCATTTTGTATTTATAGTTTGATATTAATGAAATGTTTTTGTTGAATTGACTAAATTGTTTCTTGAATTTACAATACCATTTTGGAATTTTAGTCTGATATTAATGAAATAATTTGTTTGAATTTATAAAATAATCATTTTAAATCTACCAAATATAATATTAAATATATACATTTATAAGTTGTATAAAGTGAAGAGTTTAGGAAGAATAGGTATTTAGCAAATGTTTTTTGTAAAAAACAAAACGAAACATTAAATTGTTTTTGGTTTATTCATTAACACCCAGTATATAATATATTATGCATACAATTAAGATTTTAATTCATTTATCACTTGTTTAATTAATACATTAGATTTATCATACTTTGTAGTTATCTTAAAAAAAAAAAATTGTATAAAAAACCACACATCACTAGACTCTATTGGATACTCTACATTGAATACATGAAAAATCTTAAAACAGATGTCAAAGGCTTTAATTGCTGAAAACATTTTATACTTAATGTTGTCAAAATAAACAAGTATTTGCTTTGGATCAAATGGTGTTCCAATAACTAATATACAAGGCTGGATTGCACCCATCTCAGACATTTTGTTTAGTGTAGATTTCATGTCCACAGAAGTTGGCGTCACAATGATAAATGAGTTTTGTGAATCTCGTATGCTGTATTTAGTAAAACCTTTTCTACCATTTTCATCACGAGTAGATTTTTTCGATGAAGGAATGAATACACAGTGTAATAAATACATAATAACCAATACTTTTGAATCTGAAAAATTAATTATTTGTTATAAAACATTTTTCCATTTTATAATTAATATAACACACAAATAAATATTACCAAAAACAATGAAAGTATGATATTGCCTAATGATTGGCTAACCTGATATTTGTAGGTAGGTACTAAATAATGTAGTATGTATATAGATAGGAATCATATATTAAGTCTATTACTGAATTCATCATTTTTTTTCTATGGAATATTGTAATAATACAATGCTTATTAAATATTGGTATAATAGTACCTTCCTATTAGAAATGAATTATTAATACATGCTTTCTAGATTTTTTCAAGTATAAACAATTTCTGATTTAAACTGTTCTTTAGTATTTCTTTAGATTTTAAATAAACTATCATTTAATATTAAATAGACGGTACAATGTATATTTTTATACTAACAATCTTACAAATATTACCTGTTGTCAAATCGTTAAGTGTATTATTGAATGTTGTCAAAGTTTGTCGGTTAGCAGGGTCTTTTACTCTCTCTTTCAATACTTCAATGAGTTTATTGTACGATTCTTCAAAAATTAAATTAAAATTTGAGTTGTCTACTTGTCTGTGTATAAACTTAAAAAATCAATATCAACCTAGAAATATCAATAAAAAATGTAATAATGATCTCTAAAATACTAATGAAATCATGTTATTGTTTCAAGATTCTTCAAAATTGTGCCTAATGAATATCTCAATTTCACAAAGATTTTGTTAACTATTATAAAAATGAAATAAGTTTATTTAATGCATATTTTATACTATTATTCTATCATTTTTATTTTTTAATCTTGATGTTATATGTTATTAACTTTAATGAGTAATATATATAATTTTTTTTTTTAATTATTATTGAAAAATTAAGCTATATGCTACAACTTATTCCAACACTGGGGTACTGTAACAAAAAAAATTATGGGATTACTTTTAGTATTCAATATTAATTACTAAAAACCTTCAATGAATATTAAGAAACTTTAGGTAATATTTTCTATCCATTGGTAAAAAAGAAAATTTGTTGTTGTAAATAATTTTGAGGTAGTTACACGCACAAAAAGTGTTAAAACATGTTCAGTGACCCCTTTATCTTATATTAGTTTATTAGATTCTATTTAAAACCTTACAAGTTTATATCCCATTGGCATAGTATAATGATTCCATTTCTTGAATATTTCAACAGCGTTGTTTTCTTTGATAAAATTTAGCCGAAAGTTGATGGTTTTCCTCCAGATATCTTTAATTTCAGGCCAAGTTAAATCTTTGTCATATAAATATGAAGATATATTTTCAGAATCGGGTTCACTAGCTATATAAATAAGGATTATTAAAATGATTGGCATAGAATTTTAAAGAGGGTAGTTTGTTATGGTACAGCATAGCTATAGACTATAGTTAAACCCTATGTCCCTATCTATTCCTACATTTCATTCTCTTTACTCCATTTTGCCTTTTTTCTTCTCAGTTATATTTTATTTACTAACCACTCAAACTATTCTACTACATTATTTATCTCAGAGAAATTCCACATCTAACATTTAAGAATAAAATACTAAATATTACGTAAAATATAATATTATACATTAGTACATTACCAAGTAAACGATTGTTTTTATCCATAGTGCGACATATGAGTTTTGAAGACTTTTCTTTGGGAATTTTTGATAATAATCCACTTTGCTTCATTGATCGAATAGTATTAAAATATTTTGTATACAATTTACCTTTTGGGGAATTCATGGCATTTTTAACAAAATATATATCCTATAATAAATCACAATACACATTTATTTATTTAATAGGTTTATTATTAGCTAGGTACTTAAGACTTATATTATTACCTTGATTTCAGAATGAAAAGTTCCAACAATAATTGTTAATGGCTATAGAATTTGCCAATACAACTGTCATTGTAGAGCCATTTCTGATTATATCAGAAATAATAATCTCCACTAACATATTACGACAACTTTCATTTAAAACATTATGTTTTGTATAGTAATCCAGAATTAATGACCCATTCGGATTACTTGTTAAAACACTATGCAATTTAAATACTGTATTTTTAGATATGTCATCATTTGTATGGGATATTTGACTAGTAGATAAGTTATTGTTCAATGTTGGTGATTCCTTATTTATTGTTAACGATTGCTGATATTTTTTAACACGATATTCAAATTTGATCTGTATTCCTGGCGAAAAGTTGGACAGTACCATTGGAAAGTGATGGTCTTGCATGAACTGTAAATATAAATATATTTAACTTCCAAATCAATTTGTTTTTCTAAAAATATTAAAGTGAAACTTACATTTAGTTGAAACATGATATTTTAAATTTTAAAAATGTTACCGATGCAAGTTGTATATACTGATTCTAAGTTCCATTCTATAAGCAAATTCATCAACTCTTCATCATAATGAAGATCTGAAAATGGGCTGTGAAGAGATGGAGTTGTGAAGTTTTGAGATGAATTATTATCACATATAATATTTGCTATTTGAGAGGAATTTATATTCATGATGGAATGGTTATTGGTTAAATCTGCAATGCTGTAATTAACTTCATTTACACCAAATTCATTTACTGAGTCATCCATGTTGATGTTCTAAAATATGTAATAAATGTTTTAATGATGTACACATATGAACAATTATCTAGGATTAACTAATAGTGAAGACTGTTAAACTCAATAATGATATTTCTATTCAATTAATTAATATATTTATTAAATTCAACAATAGAATTAACCTTTTTTTAATAATATTTATGGTTTTTATTAAACATAGCTTATACAAATTGTATAATTATTTTTAAATTAATTAACTTTGCTATTGGGTTATGTTTAAACAAAGCATAATTGAGCAATTTTGAACATGATAAAAATAGTGTACAAAGTTATTTTATTAGTATAAAAACTTTATTTAATATTTTTTGCCATTAAAGTTTATAATACATTTATGAATCTACATTGATAACCTTCTTTACAAATGTATTTGATTATTTAAATAATAAAATCAAAAAAATTAATAATAAAACAAAAATACATAATAATATGTTCATATCTGCTTCTACCTACTAAATATACTTATAAAATTAAAAATTAATAGAAAAAGATAGAAAATAATAATAATAACTAAATAGTACTAATATTAATATTAATCTGAATAATACTCTTTTACCCTCAGCATTAAATTACCACTAACAGATTCATTTATATTTACTGGTGGTCCACTACAGGCATCTGGAGTCAGAATAGTTTTTAATATGATGCTCTTTGCTTTATTTAATTAGTATGCTTTTAAATGAGAGTTAAAAAAATCTATCTCAATTTGTTGCACAATAAATTGCACTTTGAAACTAGCTTTAACTATAATAATTTCTAAAATCTCATATAAACATACTTCCTCAATAAATCTCGTTAAAAAGTAACCTATTTTGTAGGTAGTACCTTTAAATTGAATTTGAGAGTAACATAAAAATTGGTCACTTGTTAAATTTAAAACTCTTAAAATAAGTTCATTGTAATTACTACTTTTAATATGGATTTCATTGATTATCATAGGATTAGAATTTAGAATTTGATATGCATATTTGTATTGGAATTTTTTAGCCAAAGACAAGGGAATATTTTTTCTGGACGTTATTGCATGTGCATATAATTTCATTTCTTTGTGTTTGGCTTCAAACCTAAAACACCAAAAATGTTTAGGAGGACCAGAATTCTTTATAACAGTCGGATAATGCACTAATAAATGGTGCTTAGGCTTTAAGGTATCTTTAAACAAAGAAACATATTCAGAATTATGCTTTTCTATAAGTCTCGGTAAATGCAATATTGATCCATTAGAAAACTGACTTGAAAGTAAAATTTCAATAATCTCAAGGAAATTTAAGAAAAAAATCCATATAGTGTCATCTTCCGGAATCAAATCACCTACCATTAATGAAAAATAAAAAACAAACGTCATCATCTCTCTGGCTGACATTTTCAAGTGGAAGTTTTTTAAGTGAGCCTGTTTGATAATAGGTGAAATATTGCCAATTTCTATAGGACCATAATTAAAATTTTGTTTTCTATAATTTAATAATTCTAGTGAAAATATCTTAACAATATCAGTATAATAGTTTATTATATGGCACATATTATAATGGCAAATTCCTTCGAAAATATCATGCATTAAGTCTACACTATAGTTACTTGTAACATGAAAGGATATTATTTTATTTAAAATTGATTCTTTATACACCCCTGTTTGCTTTGAATCATTAACCCTAACATCTTCTGCATAATTAATAGAATTGCGGAGTAATAAACTATTTTCTTTGAATAGATGTCGTGTTAAAGATTTATCAGCTTTGCAAAACCTACAAAAGTAATTTGCTGAAAATGACTTACTAAATTCACAAATACTGTTTAATCCCAAGTTGTCACCAAGAAATAATCCTAGTATAAAATGTACTTTTTTTGGACCACATGGAGTGTCAATAACGATACCATTTACTTCTAAATCATTTATTTGGAATATTAACTTATTCAAACACAAATCATTGCCAAAGTCTTTCATGTCTACAGCTTTTATTAAAGCTGCCAAATATAAATATACAAGTTTTGATTGATCAAGCAGAGGAAAACTATAGTAAATTGCTGAAATTGAATGAACAGAAGCATGGGAGCCCAATGGGTTATTAATTTCAAAATCGTCGATATACATAAAATAGAGGATAACAATTTTATTTTTATAAGGCAAACTTTTTTTTTTCCATAACTCTCCTTGAACAAAATGTTTAATTTGTGTTTGGTGACTAGAGTTGTTAATCAATTGTTCATAAAGTGATAAACTATTAGCTAAATTCTCATTTTGTTCATAAGTTTTTTTGAATTGGAAATGTAACGGTAATAATATACCTTTAGAAGTTTTGTCACCATAAATTATTTCACCAGAGTCAGATACTAAGTTGATTTCTTCATTTATACTAAATTCTTGAACATTCTGAAATAAATTGTTTCTAACCAACCAATTATTTAAAGAAAACTCTGAATTGCAAAAATTAAATGTATTAGTAAATGCTGTTTTAATTGTTTGAAAAGATGATAGTAAAATTGGTTCTTTTACCGCCTTCTGAGTGACGCTAGTAATTAAATTTTCAACGGGTTTTATTATATATTTTTCAATTTTTCTTTGGATTTCAAAAACATCTTTTCTACTAAAATTGTTGTTATCAAGCAATGACAAGGTAAATTTAACTTCAGATGTATGATACGAGTTAATTAAATTATCTAAATTAGGAATGTTATGTTCTCCTATACAATAAACAACGCACAATCGATTTATCACTCAATGTATTTATTAACAATCACTAACGACTAACAGCTCGGGTCCTCACACACGACACACCGTGTGGACCTCCGCTCACTAGTACTAACTATAGTCGCAACTGACTACTAAAAACTAACCTACAGTGGGAGAGCGACACACACTGTCATCGGTGACTCCCACCCATGCCCAGATATTATCAGGAATATCATCATTTTCAAAAGTTACTGGACAACTGTTGTCGGGAATGATGGATATAGTATCATTAATTTCTATTGCATCATTTTGAGTTGTATAAATACATTCATTTTCAGCATTATTATTACTTAAATTGTTTATTACTGGTATTGAAGTTGGTGAATTAATAGGTTTAGTTGTGTGTTTTCTAATAATGTGTCTTTTATAACTATTTAAATTAGAAAATGTTTGAGTACATTCATATTCACAACATTCATACGAACTGAAAGGTTTCAGTAAATGAATTATTTTATAATGAGCCAATAGTGCTGCAAAAGTAAAACCACTGTGCTTACAAATAAAACAAATCATTATTATAAGTAGGTAGGAACCTTACTAGCTACCTAGTATTTTAATGTATAATAAAGAGATTTTAAATAAGTTGGTTAGGGTAGGTGGTTAACAAGGACTGCGAGAAAAATGAATAATGTTACAGTATACAAATATTTCACTTACCTTATTAGTTTTAAAACATACAAATAACATTCCGCAATATAGGTACCAGTCAATTAATTTACTTACCGATCCTTTGATACTTTGATCTCGTCAAAAACGTGGTTAACTTTTTAATAAACGTCTTATGGCCGGTTTCACCACGTAGGAGTTAAAGCGCAGATTAGTTAACTCTGAGTTACCCAGTAATCCAGAGTTACCATTTTTTCGGTTTCACCACGGGTTTATGTGTGAGAGTTAGTTAACCTGAGGTTAGCTTACGATTGGCCCATAAATTGGCCTTTTCCGGTGGCCTGTTAATGATAACATTTATTTTTCACTGATAACATTGATAATAAGCCTGATAAAGTTGTTTAAAAGTTTTTAAAATTTGTGTTTTGTCTTTTTTAAATTGGTTTGCGGATATTTTCACATAAAAACATGAACTCAAATGAAGTGAAGAGGTCTAGGAACGTTAATTTTAATAAAAGAGAAGAAGAACTGCTAGTGGAATTAGTGACCACCCACAAGCATGTTCTTGAAAATAAAAAAACCGACGCAGTCATGTGGAAGGAGAAGGAAGCGTGTTGGACAAAACTAGCGTCGGAATTTAATAGTCAATCACTATTAGTTCCACGCACCGTACAACAACTTCAACTGAAGTACAAAAATATAAAAAAATGTGTGAGGAAAAAAAGTGCTTCGATAAGGTAAGTGTGACCAATATTTCAGTTCTGACGATTCATATCTCTCTTCATTATTGATAATTTTCAAACGTGGGCTAGTTAATGAAAATAATTAAAAAATTCAACTCAACTAGTTTAAAGTTCAGCGAGAAAAAAAAATTAACTTAACTCAGTTAAAAAAAAGCAAATTTTTATTTTCAGGCCACAATATTCATAAATCATATATTTTCCTAGTGTTATAATTTACATAAAGATTTACCATGATGTTTAACACTGTGCAGACATAACAAATCACATTTTTAATATGGTACATTATTACCAGAAATGTATTAACAAAAATAATTAACTAATTAATTTAAAAATTTAAAAAAAGTCTTTAAATCTTTAACTTTTTTACAAGTTAATGCCCACCTTTGATAATTTTATTTTGATTAATTCAAGACTGGAACATCTAAAGACAGGCGGTGGCAAAAATGAAGCAAACGCTCTCAATGATGCCGAACAAAAGGTGAAGGACATGATTCAACTCTCTATTGAAGGCATGCCTTCACAGTTTGACTGTGACTATGAAGTTGATGCCATGCCTCCAGTTCATGAGGATCCCAATGAAGTAGATGGTAAGATCATATTAAGATTGTCCTGTATTTGCCTCCAACCTCAAATATAGGTACCTATATTTATTTTTCAGACAATTTTGTAATGTTTGATGATGACAACGATGACAATTCATACTTTGTGACTGGTAAGATCATGTTACATACTTATATAATATAATAGTAACAATTTAATTAGTTTACTATTTTCTTTTAAATATAATATAAATAAATTGTTTCTAGTTATGCCTAATGAATTTCAATGTGACAAGTCTTCATCATTGACTTCCAGTCTTGTTAAGTATTCGAATACTTGTATTTAAATACTAGTATTTAAATACTATTTTTGTATTTTAAATACTTTTCAAATACTTTCGACCCGTGTATTTTTAAATACTTTAAAAATACTTTTTTTTTGTATTTTTATTCGAGAATACTAAATACTTTTATTCTAGTGTTCAACTCGAAATTTCAATAATTACAAATTTTTCGTAATATACTATTTTAAATTTTGTTTCTAAAATATTATTCTATTATTCTATAATGATAATAGTTTTGACTAATGACTGTCTTAATGAGAATTTATAAATAAGGTTTCCCCAAAACACAATCAGACACTTATAACAGAATGACTGAAACCCCCGTCTGCTCCTCTCTACCGTAACATTAAGTAATTAATAAATAAGTTTAAATACCTATATATTTGCATATAGTGTTTAATTATATATATTAATTATTATTTATTAATAAAATTAACATTTCAATATGAGATTTATTGAACTAAAAAAAGTATTTTGTAAGTATTTTGAATACTTTTAAAAAGTATTTGTATTTATATTCAAATACTTTTAAAAGGAAGTATTTGAATACGTATTTTAAATACTAATGATAACAAGTATTTAAATACGTATTCTGAATACATTTGAAAAGTATTCTTAACAAGACTGTAATGACTTCCACAAACATCATAACTAAACCAGGTATGTTTACTAAAGCTTACTATTCTACCCATAGATAACGTTTTTTTAAATTAAATTTTTATATTGAATGACAATATTCTAGAATAGTTATCTATCTAGATACATTTATCTAAATGGGTATAATTTTTATCTAGATAAATTTAGGTATTGCACAACACTGCTAATAAATATATATTGTTACATAATATAATAGTAACAGTTTAATTAGTTTAGTATTTTTTTTAAAATATAATATAAATAAATTGTTTTCAGTTATGCCTAATGAATTTCAATGTGACAAGTCTTCATCATTGACTTCCACAAACATCATTACTAAACCAGGTATGTTTACTAAAGCTTACTATTCTACCCATAGATTAATTTACCCATATTTAACAATTAGCAACTACTAAATCGTAACAGGTATCCATTATAATAGTAAAGATCAAAGATGTATCTACTTCGATAGCATCAATCTTTATTAACATGTATTTATTTCAGGTACAACTATCAGCCAATGGGATGTGGTGACTCCTCAAAAATTGAAATCGAAATTGAGTACTCCACTCAGAACTCCTTACAGTGAGTTAACGTAACATATAATTTCCATAATATTGATAACTAGAATTAAGTGATGTTGATGACTTGCATTTTTTTTTCAGGAAAAAAAAAAGTCGTACTGTCGAGGCAACAAAATTATTAGAACATAAAGATGAGCTTACCGAATGGCAGATAAAATGTTTACAGCAAAAGTTTGAAATTAATGAAGTGAAAAAGAGGACTGTTATTTTGGAAGAGCAAAAATTAAAACTAGAAATAGAACTTCTAAAACAAAAATTACAAATGTAAATTTATTAAATTTTTTCACGTTTTTTACAATATGAATTTGAATTTATTTTGTTAATCATAAAATTAAATACTATAATACTAAAAAAAAAAAGTTAAATCAGTTAAAAGTTTAATAAGTTTTAAATAAAGTTAAATAAGTTTAAATAAAGTTTAAAGTTTAAGTTTATTCTTATAGTAAATTTGCAAAGTGATCATTGATCAGCCTATCTCTCTCTTGCTTTCCTCTTGTTCCTACCAAATTATCAATGTGATTTTCATTAACATCATTAATAAAATTGTTTTCCATCAGCTCATCGTCTGGAAGTTCATCATGCATATCAACACATATGTTATGGAGAACAGCACATGCAACTATAATGGCTTGTGTGTTATTCAAGTTTACTGTTAAACCTTTACTGAGTACAGGGAATCTCCGTTTCATAACACCAAAACATCTACAAAATCACAATGAATAAACGTATTTTCCAAATTTAGCATAGAGCATTTTTGAGTATTTTTTTTTAATATTTACCTTTCTATTACATTTCTTGTCCTAATATGGCTCTCATTATATAATTGCTGGCTTCGTGTGGTAGGGTTTAGCAGAGGAGTCATAAGGTAGGGCTTAACTTCATAGCCACCGTCACCTAAAAGGTAGCCTTTTATGACTCCTGTTTCAAATTTGTGTTTGATATTAGAGTTGTCAAAAATTATTTGATCGTGGCTTGATCCTGGCCATCGCGCCACTATGTCCATAATTTTGAGCCATGGATTGCAAATGCATTGGGTATTGATAGAAAACCAACCTTTCCGGTTTCTAAATACTTCTGCATTATCTCCACCTATACAAATTACGACGAACCATGTTAGAATCAGATAGAACATATAAGATGGCAATAGTATTTATATGTTATGCCTACCTGGTGACTGAATTTTTATGTGGGTGCAATCCACAGCTCCTATCACTCTAGGAAATCTACTGTGGCTGTAAAATCCATTGACTACCCTATTTCTATCAATCTCATTAGATGGGAATGAAATGAAATTTGGCCTTTGTCTCGCTATGGCTCTGCAGACTTGGTGTACGTATCGACACGCTGAGGATTCACTGACTCCAGTGAAGTCAGCAACACACAACAAAAACGAAAATGTAGCGAGGTACCTCAGCATCATATACAATTTACTTGGAGGTAATATTGCTCTGTTCCTGAAACAAAAAAATAAATATTAGGTAGGTAAAGAAAACAAAATTATTTTATATGGAATTAAAGTCTACTTACCTGGTAGAAGGAGGAGATATTTCATTTTCTATTGATCTCAATATTGTATTAAACGTTGCTTTTGAGAGGCGAAATCGATTAATAAAATCATGGTCATCTGTTCAAGATAGTTGACCCTCTCGTAAAAAAGTTTTAGGTCGCCGTTGCATTGCAATAACTTCGTCATCAATCGCGTTTTCGTTATCAAATATTATTCTACGGTACATAATTAAAACGTCAAAAACTTCACAATAAATTCAAACAAAAACGAACAGACTTTTCAATTTTCATCAAAGCACAGAAGGCAAAAGAAAAATGAAAAGAAAACGTGTTTATACAACAACCACTATCAATGGTTGTTTGTATCACGGTAAATCGTGATTGTAACTAAGAGTTAGCTCTTAACACTCAGAAATATTGGAGGTTAAAATCTGGGAGTAAAGATTTTCATTAACTTGGAGTTACCATCTAACTCGAGGTCGTGAAATACGTTTTTATCGCTAACTCCGAGTTACCGGTTACTCGCACTTTAACTCTAGGTGGTGAAACCGGCCATTAGTGTCTTATACAAAAACAGAAGAATCGCGAGTCGGTGCTTAGCGCATGGGCAATGGGCATTGGACAAATGTGAAATGAATGATGTGTGTGCGTGCGTCGTACGTACGTACGCGCAGATATCGTAGACAGAATTCATCAAAAAACCCATCTTTGGTATTTTTAGACATGCTATAATTATTTTAAATAAAGTATTTTATCAATTTAATAATATATTTTATTGGAATAAGAAAATTTTTATTAGTTTTACATTTATGTTTTATCAAATTAAAAGTTGTTTATTTTATAAACAGATTCAAATTAATTTGTTATTTTAATTAAATTTAGTATTAATTTGATTAAATATTTGTAAAATCGATAAAAATATTATTATTTTAATAAATTAATTTTTGTTAAAATTTGATTAATGCATTTTGTTGTTTTAACTTGTGATAATTCGTTGAGTGTACTGATAAAAATTGTACAAAAAAACCCACAGAATAATGTACATTGTCACATTGGATGATAATATTTAGTACTGTTCGAAACATTCGTGTGTCTGTCCATATCCGTTACGAAGTCACGATGACTAGTGAAAATCGCGTATCCTTTATGCTAAGTGAAAAAGGCAAAGACCTTTCAGTTTTAAATTATTTTAAATTTTTTAAACATCACACATCAAAAAAAAAAAATGAAAATACATGGTAATGTGTTATAAATAAGTGTAAGGCAAAAGTCTATACAGAGTGTTTAAATGTTAATTTGATTAATATAGATAGATCGTGTTTTGACCATAGTCATGCAAGTGATGAAACTTTAAAGCGGCAACAAATAAGTAATTCCTGCAAAAGAAAAATTAAATAATTATTTTTTCATGTAACACAAACAGCAAATAGCATTTTTAAAACAATTAGATTTTGTATATATGGATGGTACTTTTAACTATTGTGATAAATATTACACGCAATTATACACAATTCATGGAATTAAAAATGGAATATATAGGTACCATAAATGTTTTGCTTATTACCAAATAAGGAAAAAAAACATATACCTATCACATTATTAAAAAAATTAAAATATCTGATAAATATTTTGAAATAGCGATGCATCAAGCTGTTTATGAAATTTTTCCAGAAACAGAGGTGTTTGGCTGTAGATTTCATTTGGACCAAGCTTGGTTTCGTAAACTACAAAATATAGGTTATGCGTCACAATTTAATTCAGCATTTGACGATGTAGGAAAATGGTTGGTACATATTTTTGGACTTTCTTTTCTAAATCCAAAGGAAGCGGAGGATTGTTTTATAGATCATTTTATGGCAGATAAACCTAAAAATTCAGCAATTACAGAATTTTGTGATTATTTAATTGACAGTTATATTACAAATAATAGTATTTTTCCACCGAAAATATGGGCTAAACAATCTTCTGATAGAATACACATGACAAGTTTTCATTCGGATTTCAATAAAAATTTTTATCATCAACATCCGCATATTTTTAAAATTATCAATATTCTCAAATTATTTCAAGTGAATACATACATAAAAATAAGAACAATCGATAGTAACTTAGTAATTAAAATAAGTCAAAAACATGCTGAAAAAGAAAATTTTATAAATCAAAAAATAAAAGAATATTCAACTAAACAAATCAATCAATATGACTACGTTTAAGGTATAAGCTTCAGAAATAAACCTCATAAAATATAATATTTTTTTTTTTATTGTTTTATTTTATTAAGATTATTAAATTGATAATATTTATTTGGTAAATTATTAAATATTATAAAGAATTATATAGAATATAGAATAAAGGGTTAAAATGTATGACAGTCTTATAATATGATATAACTGATATTAGATTGATAACTTATAATATACTTAGTGTAGGAACTTACAGGTGTACTTTTTTTTACCGTGTAGGAACTTACACATGTACCTGCTTTTTACTGTGTAGGTACTTACCAGAATAAGGTACATATGCACCTTATTCTATCGTGTAGAAACTAACATATGTATCTTGTTTACCTGCTAGGTCTCGTGTAGGAACTTACATTCGCCCGTATTATCTAGTACAAGTATATCTACTATCTAGAGCGTACCGCCACTGCTCAACAACAACAGTGGATAGAAAATGGCGGACGAGCATACCTGTATATCTAGAGCCCTACCGTAACGGCGGAGACGCGCGCCACCAGTGAGTCATGACTTACAAAAATAAAAGTATTAGAAATAATATCGCTAACAATAGTAAAACAGATTAAATTAGAAAACTTTCATTCACATTTTGAAGCATTTGAAGTAAACAATGAAAAATAGTTATGAACGATTTTGAAACTTATAGAATTGATAAATTTAGTGGTCCACCCATTAACATAACTCCTTCCATAGGGAAGTTAATAATTCACTTTTTAATAATAAATTATAAAAACTAGAATATTATATAAATTAAATTAAAGCAAAAAATCCAATTTTCGTGGCAGCTTTGCAAAATTATTTATTAACAAAGCTTGAAAGTTACCATCATTATTACCTTTTTCGCAATTAAAAATAGGGCCACTATCGTCGTGACCTCTCATTGCTAACTATTGACGACCACAAAAAATAATAGTTACTATTATTGGAATTAATTTTAAGCGAGTTTCGATAACTTGAGCTTTTTAAAAGAATCTACTAGTGTAGCTACATCAAATGTTTTATATTCTATTATTTTAACAAAGTCATCCGCTCTTAACGTTGACAATTTATGATAGTCAGCATTTAAGTGGGTTCAGCGTTGTAAAACATTCCAGAGCATTTTTCCAATTAATAAATGGTTTATTAACTAATGCACCGACTTTTACAGAGCTACCTTTTCCCGATGTTTCGTTTGAAAACAATACACACATTTTACAAAACGCAACTTCTAGTTTTTTTGAATATACTAACCAGGAAAAACGAGTAATCCAAGATAGTTGAAATTTTAATTTTCTTTTTTAAATTACCGTAAAGTTGTATGAAGTATGAGGCTGCCATGGTTTTTTCAATAAATCATACTCAAGCTTATCGTCAGATATTCTTGTATTAATATATACACCAATATCACACATTTCAGTTAATTCAGTTAAATTAGTTGTATCAGTGTTGCTCTCAATTTCGGTGTTATTAATAATATTTGATGAAAAAGGAATATCATTAGTATGATTAGGCTCGGGCACAGCGGTTTTTTTATTAAAAAATTGTAGTAATGAAGGTTGTGATGTCATACTTGAATACTTGATAGTTGATGCTTTTTAGAACTTGATACCTCGTGGATGGTTGGATTGTAACAGAATTCAGAAATATTCGTTTAAATGATACAAATTATAACACACGCGACTCGCACAAAGCACTGAATTTACCATAATATACTGAAACAACCTAAGTCAGAAAACAAACTAAATTCTGTTCATCGCATCTTATTAGTCGTAATAGCTAATAAGTATATTATCGAGAATTTGAGTGGCCGTTAAAGTCGATACCATGAACTGAGATATAATATTACTATTAATATCTAAGATAAATATTACTATAGATAGTATAGATATTATGACTATCGACGACGCACGAGTCGCACGACGGTCCGTCATTATCTCAAATCTCAATTACCTAGTAATAGTGTAATACCTATTTCATATAAATTGTGAACACCTATTTTTATTTATACGCCTCGCCTGCGATTTTCATTTTTGTTTTATCCCGTGTTGAGCTGTTGGGTTTTAGTTGATACATTGATCAAATAAATTCGTATGAGTGCCGTACCAAAAAACAATTTCAACGTGGGGGTGGGTTGAACCCCCACCTCCTCCTATATACGCCACTGCTGTAACCCATTATAATGGACACTGAAAACAATATTGAAGATACCCTTTCAACTAATGACGCTTTGTAGTTGCAAGATTGTTTTAATGATATTCATGCAAGTTGAATTAATAAATAATAATTAATTTAATTTATAAATGTATAAACTCTTGTATATAAAATAGGCATTTTATTTATTAAATAGAGTTTAAATTTGGAATCATCAACACTACAAATGCCATTATTGCAAGGTTATGAATATCCCATTGAAGATTTACAACCATTACATGATTTGCTAAAAAGTTGGAGATTAGAATTTCTGTATCAAACGTTACTGGGTTATTGTATCTTTGTGTCATTCAATTACGTATTGTACTAGGTACCCAGTTATATTTTTAGTTTAAATTAAAAATATTTTAGATGAATTAATTGTTAATTAGCAGTTATGAAATCTGTTCATGTAAATGAATTTTCAATAAATTTCCATTAGGAATCAAAATAAAATGTAGTCACTTCTTAGAAAATTGGCAAAATACATCATCAAATAATAAGTTGGACACAATACTACCAAAAAATACAAAATCCTTCATTCAAGAAGAAACTGTTGTTGATATTAATATAAATCTGAGTGATATATTAACCACATCTACAACTGGAACAATGATTATTGATTATTATAAGATCAACAATCACCAGTATATGACCAGTATATCTGTGGTTCACTAGTACCTTATGCCGTTTGAATTTGTGTCTTTACGGTATGTGTTTAACGTGGTTTATGAGCTGTTGTAGTGCTTATTACTCTTGGGCGGCCATGACTGTTGGTTTCGGGATTGTGTCCTAAGTATAGTCCCGGCATAGATTATACGAACTTTGTCCGCAGCTTTTGACAAAGTCGCATAATCTGATGCCGGTCGTAAAGCTTTGTTGCCGACGCGCTCTCTGTGTGGCGTCTTGGCGGCACTCTTGTTTTTACGAAGTAGGTGTTTTCTAATGCGGTTTGGTTACAACGACATCACGGTGTGTTGCATTGGTCTCTAGTACTGTTTGGGATTGATGTTTACGCTTTTCCGAACTTGTAATAAGTATTTATTACAAGTTTACTGTAAGTAGGTACGTACGTTTACCACGAGGAACATCGTGGTATCTTGATTCGTGCACAGATGGCGCCACGTATTTCGTTACTAGTAAATGTATCGATAATTGTGTATCGTTACACCGATATGCTCATCAATTGTTTGTTAATGATTTTAATGTTTTCAATTTAATATTAATCAACTTTGCCACATTTTCAAAAACTGCATACCTGGTATAAAAGCTTCAATGAAGTTATATATCATTTGGATACACCCGAAGAAGTTAAATGTCACTTTATTGTATTTGCCAATAGAATTAACTAATATTAAGTTCAAGCAATGCACCAAAAAAAATTTTGAATTTTGTCTGAACTCCCGTTATACTTCCAACATAGTTGCAACACCGTCAAAACAAGTAGAAATAACATTTTCCCATTTGATTTCATATCCTTAAAATACATCATTTAAAGCATTAAATAATTCTCTTCATGTTTACAAACTGTTCTATTGGTCTGTTTTTGAATTTCAAATTATCTAATTACAATCTATCAAAATAACTAATTACAACAGATAACTGTTCATGGTGACCAACGTCACTAGTCTCATCAGCCATTATTGACACTTTTTCATTTACTAACGCAACTTTTAATTGTCTTTTAATCACAATACTGATGAACGCAATGAGATCGTTTTGTATGTAATTACTACAATACATAGAATTTTTAGGTCCTGTTTCAAAGTGCATTTTTAATATTGGATCATATTCTTTTAAAAGGTCAACTATATATCTACGTAAACAATAAAAAATAATTAAAAAAAAAATCACAAAACAGTTATAACCTCAAAATAAAAATAATATATATAATAGTTATTAACAAAAATTACTAGTGTAAATTAAAAAAACTTTTTGATGGTCTTGCAAAATAGCTACACATATAAAACGCATAATACACAATTAATTAAATTTACTTCTCAATGCGTTCATCTTCATAAACATTGTGATTATTTACATTTTCATTAACTTTTGTAATGAAACGCAATTGGTTGATAATAATTTGTTTTTATTGATATAATATATTTTGAACCAATATGCTTATTATCTCAATGTGGTACAAGAAATATGTTTTATATAACATTATTTTCTTTTATATAGATTTTATTTATACTCCTCAGAGTTTACAATAAAAATAGTTATCGGGATTACATAAAGGGGAGGGAATATGAACATTTAAACTCACAGTTTGGTGGAAATGGTATTGTGTAATAGGCTCAGCTCGAGCGGTGGCGTGTTGACACAATATTCAAAGTGCGGATAGAGGCGCAGTGATCCCTTCCAGGTGATCTAGTATCTACTGGCGTATACGACTTATGGCTTTGAACTGTTGTATGACGGCATTTGGCACGGCTCGGGTGGCGGCTTGGCGGCAAACAACTGTTGTGGGTGACGTCCAGACTGCAAATGATTGTTTGTCTCTGGAAACGAGTGTCTAAAGCACGGACTAAGATATACAGGACTTGACACGACTAGGTTGGAGGGTGTGGGGGGTTGACTACGAAATGTAGTACAACAGGCGGTGTTCGGGGGGATACTTTCCTTTTAGCATTACTAGCGCCGTCTTAGTGGATACTTATAGAACTAGAACACATCATACAAATTTCTAGTTCCATAAATATCCACTAAGACAGCGCTAGTAATGCTAAAAGGAAGATATACCCCCGAACTCCGCCTGTTGTAATACATTTCGTAACCACAATATTCATCTCGTGTCCTCAAAGGTATCGAAACCGGCTTTCGATCAAAAATAGGTCGAAAGGAACTGTGGTTTCGATTATAAAAAAAAACCCTATTCTCAAACGGTTTTCGACTACTAATCCGACATTACTAATTTTGTTCGATAGTCAATTAGGTGACGAAAACGGTTTTCGACACAACATTATCACATGTCTTCATTTCTTTTTTCTTGAATTATTTGCACAACACTCGTTTAGTATATTCTTTATATTTTATCTACGATCTACCCCCTTGAACTGTAAAGATATTCGTTAACTTTGTATTAATATAATACGTGTAGACTAGGTAATTTAAGCAATATGGCATTAATTGATGACGATTTTGAAGTGTATAATATGCAATTAAATGCAATGAATATGGACTTATTAAACGATATGAACTTTGAAAATGAGGGAAGACGAGTTTTAATACAAGAAGATCCTTTCGTTGGTAATTACATACATTTCAATTATTAATCAAGTAATAGAATAGGTACTTTACTTGCCCGTAAATATCCAGTTAAAATCGCTTCATACATTTTGAAGTGTAGTACGTATTATAAATTGATACTCTTAGATTTTATTATTTTTTTTAAATATATTTAATCATATCAATATAATTGTTTTATAAAAATTAGCTATCATAATAAACATTTTAATTTTTAAGTTCTCTCTGACCGACAATTCATTGGGACCTATCGGTTAAGTAAGGTTCTAGTGCGAGAGTTAACCAATCTGCTGACTCCTTATATAAAAAGTCCGAATACATCTGCTGGACTAAGTATCGAAAGAAAGGTTAGTTATAGAAAATTATAATACACACAAATATAAAATGTATTGTTCAGTGCTTAAAATTCGCTTATTTAACTAGTACAAATCTTTTGAAAATATCTATACTTAATGAATCTATAGTAGGTAGTGCACATAATACGACTTTGTTCCATAATTGTTTTTGTTATTTATTAATATTTAGTTATTGTTATAAGTTGATTATACCTAATGTTTATCCATTAATCAATATAAATTGATTTTCATACATTAATATAACTTACCTACTATTAGGTAGTATTGTATAGTATATAGCCATATAGGTCTATTTACTACAATAGTTACTACATCAATAAGTAGGTACCTACTATTCAACAATTATATTTATTAATTTTTATTGTGCTAAAGGTATTAAAAAATACATATAATAACATTAATAACAAAATATAGAAAATGAATCATGTTTTTATTAATTATTATAATAGTCCTTGATAGATGACTAGAAATTTCAAATTAAAGACTAAATAGCTTAAGTCAGTAAACTTATGGTATTATTAAATAATAACAATTATTTTACTTCGATTTTGCTACTGCACACAATTTTAGGCACTGTTATTTTTGATAGGTTTATCATGGTGTTTTCTGTTTTTATACCAATATTATTATTGTATTGTTAGTTATTAACAGCACTAAGATTTTTTGCAAGTGGAAGCTAC
The DNA here is from genome assembly GCA_949089665.1 of Macrosiphum euphorbiae. Classification (NCBI taxonomy): domain Eukaryota; kingdom Metazoa; phylum Arthropoda; class Insecta; order Hemiptera; family Aphididae; genus Macrosiphum; species Macrosiphum euphorbiae. Next base: position 60,027,295 of record CARXXK010000002.1, read on the forward strand.
CAGCAAGATATTGGGGAACATAGAGGTGCTTCTGTGAGTCAAGCTTCTGTAAGTAGGTGCATTACTGAAGTAGCCAATGCTTTGAATGTTCCAGAAATACTCAACAAATATATACATTTTCCAAGTTCTGTTAGTGAACTTAAAGAAGTTCGTTTAGGGTAATATATTTCATCAAAATCTCTACTGTATAACATTTAACTTAATTAGGTACATTTATTTTTTTGCTAAGTTTCTATGAAAAATTTGGAATACCAGGAGTAATTGGTGTCATTGATGGAACTCATATTGCTATTGTGCCACCCAATACAGACGATCTCGTTTATCCTGAACATGTATATGTTAATCGAAAAGGCTACCACAGCATTAATACACAACTGGTAATTTTAAACATGATATTATACATTTTGAAATTGAATAAATTAATATTTTTAATTGTTTAAGTTTGAATAAATAATATATAGTATAAAATATTGTATACTATGTTTAATAAAGATTTGCGATTCAAACCTGAAAATTTTAAATGTATGTGTAAAATTTCCGGGAAGTTCTCATGATAGTCATATTTGGCGTCTTAGTCATGTGTTAGGATTGTTGAAACATTTGCATTCCATAGGACATACGTCTTTATTGGGTACATTTCAGTTAAATTATTAATTACAAAAGTACCTATAAATGTAATTATTAGTAACTTGATTTACTTTTTAAAATAGGGGACTCTGGATATGGTTTGAGACCGTGGCTATTGACACCGCTTAGTGAATATCAACCAAATAGCCCTGAAACTAGATTTAATAGGTACTTGGTTTTGTAGAACGAGATCAATTATAGAACGGTGTAATGGTGTTCTTAAAATGAGATTTAGGTATTACCCTATGTTTACTCTACCTACTCTAGAACTACCTGCCTATCTATAAACTTATAATACCTATTTATATTTTTTTAGGTGTTTACTTAAACATGGAGTTCTCCACTACAAACCAGAGAAAGCTTCTAGTATAATTAATGCCTGCACTATATTACACAATATTTGCATAATTAACAATCTACCTCTCATAGATAATAATAATGAATATGATGAAAATGATTTAGGACTTTTAAATAGGTACCTATGCTGCTCCAAATGATCCAAATGTAAATCGTAATAATACAGAACTTATGGCAGGAAAACGTATGCAACAGCTAATGATAGATTCATATTTTCATATTTAGAGAATTATTATTAAATTATGAATTATTCATTTATCAACCTTCAACCTAACAATTTTTATAAAAATTAATAACTCACCTTCAACAAAATATTATGTATTTTTTATTGTAAAACAAAGTAAAAAATAAAAATCACATCTTTGTTAATTTATTTGTATCTTAAATTACACAAATATAGTTGTGTATTAACTAATTATGAAAAAACTTCAACAGATTATTCAAACTTTGTATTAATAAAATGATTGTATCACAAAATAAAAAATTACATCTTTGTTCATTTATTTGAATCTTAACCTATACAAATAATTGAGTATTAACTAATTATTAAAAAACTTCAACAGATTATTCAAACTTTGTATTAATTAAATGATTGTATCACAAAATAAAAAATTACATCTTTGTTCATTTATTTGAATCTTAACCTATACAAATAATTGAGTATTAACTAATTATTATAAAACTTGGTAAACTTGAACAAATTACTATTCAAACTAACATGGAATAATGTTGTACAAGATCTAACTGAAATACTAAAAATTAAGTAACATATTAATTATAAAGAAGCAATAACCTATATAAGGCTATATAAAAGCTAAATTATAAACTATATAGAATTTTAAAAACAAAATAAAAATAATACTTTGGTGATATGATAAGGTATGCACAATTAATAATATGGCAAATAACATTTTTTGTTCAATATTAATCATTCTTTAAATTTACTGTTAGCCTCCAATAAAGCAACTTTCTTTTCTTTTGCTATTGTGATTCTTTCTAAAAGATTTAACTTTGCTGTATAATATGATTTAAGAATTCCATTTCTCTCTTCACTGGCATAATGCAATTGCAAAGAAGCATCAGCAGATTTTTGAAATATATCAAGCTTACTAGAAAGAAGTTGAATTGAATACCAGTTAAATAATTTATTTTATACAAAACTATAACAAATTTAGAAATTTTCGAATCATTTAACATGGATATCAACAAAGCTGGGCAAGTTAGTCATTTTTTTCAACTGGTTGAAGTTAAGTTATTAAATAAAAAAAGTAACTTAGAATATAAGTTAGTTTCTGAAACTGTCCGAATTTCGAACTTAGTTAGTTTGGTGAGAATAGTAACTTAAATTGGAGTAGAAGTTAGAAGTTAGTTTTTTTATAGATTAAAAAACCTTTTTGTTGAAATGTAAATAATAAGTTATTTAGTTATCTAACTTCAATTATTGATTAAAACTGAAAAATTAAATTAAACCTTTAATTTGACCAAAATGTTCTAATTAACTAAGTAATAATTTCAATTAATTGGTAAATCACTTATCAGTTATTAGAACATAAAGAGTGAAACAAAATAAAAAATATACATAACAGTATGAGAACTTAAAATATTAATTAAAATTAAAATATTCATTTTGGAAATTCAAATGAAAAAAAAAATAATAATAATAATAATAACTAGTTAGTTTTTTTTCTAACGAGTTAGATTTGACTATTTTACACATTACATTCAACTTACTAGTTAAGTTACAAAGTTAATATGAATTAAAACTAACTAGTTAGTGCCCAGCCTTGGATATCAACAAAACAATTTTGTATGAAATAATTTAACTTTTCAAGGTAGTTTTCTTATAAATGGTATGCTTACCTTTTTTTAACAGATAATTTAATAGGCTCTTCAGTAATTACTTTGTCTTGATTAATAAAATTGATAGAGTTGTCAATAACATTATCTTAGGATCTAAATGTAAATATTTAAAAAAATAAAACTGTACCTTATAATGTAATAAATTATTTATATAAATTACATTTCTATGGGCTTAGATGCAAACTCATTAAATGATGACTGTAAATTTTCCAATATTTTAGAAGATGATGACTCAATTGGTAATGGTAAATCGTTAGGGAATAATTCTTCTCCACATACATTTTGATAAACTGATTTTTCTAATGGCCTATACAATATATACCTTTCAGTTATTTACCTTTTAGACTTCATGATTTCATGAATATATAATTAATATTGTATGTTATTATGTATTGATGAGATATTAGTTTTTCAATAAGAAAAATCTCATAACAATTCAACATTTAATTCTTACTGTAAAATACTGTTATTTGCAGAATCAACTAAAAATTCATAATTATCAAAATGAACAGTCGGTTCAACTGTATGTGGTTGGCCAAAAATGGGTACTTCTCCTATTATTACAGCAATCTTTTCCTCTATAGGTGCTTGTGTGTTTTCTTGCTCGTAACCGCCTCCGCCCGTTTTAGAAATACTTTTTTTTAAGTCCTACACTTTTAGTCTTGGCATTACATTTCATATCCGTCCAAGTCTAATGGATGTTAAAAAAAGTATTTAGTGTACCTATCTGAATATTTGTCATAATTTAAATTGTATAATTGATAGTTACTTTTCTCCATTTTTCTGTGGTTTTTGTTGCACCTATCATTGAATTTAAATCTAAAGTTATTTTTTGCCAAAGATGTTGGGCATTTTTGTGGGTGAAATTGGTAGTGAATTTGCCTTTTGTCAACTCTCGATGCGTCTCCATAAAATCCACAAGACATTCCTTTTGCGCCAGAGTGACGGACTTGCCTTTAATTTTTTTGTCAGTACTCATAGTAGCCATCGTAACTTTAGTAACACTTTTTATTGTTTTTATATACTTGGAGTAGACTACTAAATACTAATTAATATGTTTAAGGCTCTAAGCAGTAAGGAGTAAGGACTTAGCACGAGTAGTGTCAAACAAGTTTTAAATTTTAAATGTTGTATCAGGCACTATCAGCAATCAATTTGTGATAACAACTGAACATTTCATGGACAAAACAATGATTTTATTCGATAATCGAGAAGTATATCGAATAAAATAATATTCGACATTCAATATTCGATAGTTGTTTGAGAATACGATTGATCGAATTTAATGGGTCGAATAAATATTAATGATCGAATATTCACAATCGAACAGTTTTATTCGACCACTGCTTTCGATACCTTTGAGAATAGGCCCGTGGTATCTTAGTCCGTGGTCTAAAGACAGCGCCTCTTATCAGTGCTATTATTCTAGTATCAGTATCATACTATCACGACAGTTGCCTTATCAGACAATCGTTTGATTACGTATTTTAAAATTTAAATATTACATATTATATTATTTAACAATATATGTTATATTATATTAATTATGGCTTCAACTTCTAGTGAACAGTTAGAAATTATAAAATTAATATTTGGTTCTCTTGAAGGTAAGGATTTAAAAAATTAATATGCAAAACCAGTCTTGTTAATATTTAAATATTAATAATAATATTTAAATATTAGAGTTTTATGATTGGAAAGAGAAGGAGTAACTGGCCACTTCGACACGCTATGTCTAATATTGACAAAATAGTTACTACAAAGTACTACTGACATCGATCTGGAGTATTTAAATCAAAAGGAAAAGGAGAACGTGCATTGAAGATAACTGGTTCTTGTAAAATTGGTAAAAATCTAATGTTATAAGTCTATACAACACATTATTTTATAATTTTTATTTTTTAATGATTTAGATCAATGCTGCCCTTCTTTTATAAGAACCGTTGCTGGGCTGATCAATATAGAAGCAACATATTGTACAACTCACCTTGGTCACCAAAATGAGATTAGATTTCTTCCTATCCCAACTAATGTTCAAGAAACAATTGCTGGTATACCTATATTTATATTTGAGATTTACTCTTACTAGGTGGAGCTGAACACGGTCTAATATGTATGTATTAATTATAGTATTTATAGTTAATGGATTAATTTGTCCATATGAATGTTCAAAATGGGGGTCAATATTTATGTATGGAGTATCTTCATTGCCTTTTAGATCTCTTTTTATTTCGTTAGTAACTTTTAGTGTTGGCTTATTTAGTCTTTGTTCCTCCGGTGCTTTCGTCTTTGGTTCTCGATTCTCTACATTTTTTATTAAGTTGCTTTCTTGTTGATATAGTACTTGTATACTTGAATCTACAGTTGTATTTATTTTGTATTTGTATTGGTTCATAGTAAATTAATATTAAATTAATCATGTAAATATAGGTTTGGTTAAATATATTATTAATGTTTGTTATATTTAATGTTATACAATTGTTTATATGTATTAGGATATTATTCCAATTAATTCAGTTAAAGTGAATCTTGTAAGTATTATATTCCAATCCTTAAAAAATTAAGTACCTATGTGAATTATTTTGGTTAAATATATTATTAATGTTTGTTATATTTAATGTTATACAATTGTTTATATGTATTAGGATATTATTCCAATTAATTCAGTTAAAGTGAATCTTGTAAGTATTATATTCAATTCCTTAAATATTAGTGTATACTACATTATATTTTGAAATTATACCTAAACATGTACTTATTATTATATTTATAGGTAAAATTGAAAGTGGAATCCCGCCAAATGTCATAATTGATCAATTCCGCAATGAAATTGATTTTAATATCGAAAAAAAAATATTATAACAAGGAAGAACATATATAACATTTCTGCTAAATTTGGTTTACTTCACAAGTACAAGCTACTTGATGTTGATGCAATAAGTGTGGATCTTCAGGTAAAGCGATTTGCTCAGAATCCTAATAAATCATTAAATCCTATTATTTTATACAAAACACAAGGAACTGAGTATTTCCCATTAGAAAAAGACGATTTCATGATAATTATACTAACTGAAACACAGAAGGCTGTTCTTGAGAAGTTCAGTAGTGAAAAATTATGTATAGACTCTACTCATGGCACGAACCAATATAATTTTAATTTAACAACCATTATTGTGATTGACGAATTCGGTGAAGGATACCCTGCTGCTTTTGTATTAGTTCAAAGATTGATGAAGTGCACATGACTGTTTTTTTTTCAAAAATCAAAGAATGTACTGGTTCTCTTACACCTAACGTATTCATGAGTGATGACGCTCCTGCATTCTGGAATGCATGGATAAAAATGATGTCTCCTATTCCTAAATTCCATCTTTTATGTAAATGGCATATCGACAACAATTGGCGTAAAAATTTAAAAAAAATTGATGGATCACAAACTACAAAAGCATATGTTTATAAAACCCTCCGTGTCTTACTAGACGAATCTGATACAACAGAGTTTGAAAATTTATTAAGTTCTTTTCAGTGCAAGTTAGAAGAAGAGCCTGCAATGCATAACTTCAAGGCATACTTTGTAAGTACTTATGTTCACAGGAAAAAGTTGTGGGCTGCATGTTACCGGCGGCAGGCTATGCTCAATACCATATTGGTTTTAGAAGCTTTTCATAAAACTTTGAAACATGTCTATTTAAAAGGGAAAAAAATCAACGGCTTGATGCTCTGTTGTGGCATTTACTAAAGGTGGTGAGAAATAAAAATTTTGAACGACTTGTTAAATTATGTAATGGTGGTAAAGTAACTCATTTTGTAAATGCTATTAACAGTCGACATCGTTCTGCTCTGCAAGTTAGTTACAAAGTCATTAAAATATCAGATGATACTTGGTCGGTGGAATCTAATTCATTAGAATTAGATTATTTAATTTAAAAAAATGAACCTTGCTCATATAAAGTAATTTGTATTGTGTGCAAATGTTGTGTTCACTTGTTTTCATGCACATGTTATGACTACAGTATTAAAAACAATATGTGTAAACATATACACGCTGTTCGAATGGATTCAATGGTAACTGATGATGATGTAAGTATGGACGTAATATGTAATCCCATAGAAAATGATGAAGTATGTATGAAAATGCCTGCTGAACAACAGCTTACTATACCAGTATACCATCCACTGAGTCCATTGCTAATAAAATTCAGCAACTGTACAATATGTTTGTGTCACAAGCAGGTTCACTCGATGATCAGCAACTAAAAAAAATAAATACAACTGTAGATTCAAGTATACAAGTAATATATCAACAAGAAAGCAATTTAATAAAAAATGTAGAGAATCGAGAACCATCCAACAAAAATGAAGACAAACAGCTACGGTTTTATTCAACGAAAAAAACAAGGACGAAAGCACCGGAGGAACAAAGACTAAATAAGCCAACACTAAAAGTTACTAACCAAATAAAAAGTGATCTAAAAGGCAACGAAGATACTCCATACTTAAATATTGACCCCCATTTTGAACATTCATATGGACAAATCAATCAGAAGAAGAAATTAATTATATTATTATTGTATTTTGGTGTATTTTAGAAATGTGTATTTATATTTTTAATTTTTTTATATTTCTATAGGTATAATATTATTTTTTTAACCAACAAGTTCATTGGACTTTTGGATTTTTTCTAATGCATTATTTTTTAAAGGTATTAATTCCCTGTATGTTACTTGTGAATTATATCATTACTTGTTAGTTTTTACTAAGGACCAATAAATAAAAACAGTGATACTTTGTTTTGATTGTTTTGTCCATATTAATTTTTGACCCTATATGTTGGACTTTACCAAATGGATTACAGGAATTGAGGAAATTAAATATTCTATCCATCAGCCTTATACATTTCCTGTTGCTTCCCCTAAAACAATATAGTAAATCTGAATTAAATAACAATTAATAAATAGTATTTGAGTTTGTTTGAAAATATTAATAATTTTTACCTTCCAATCTATGCCAGGAGTAATAAAATATTCTACCAACTCATCATAAGATCCATGAAGTTTACATCCAAGATGATCCAAAAAATGTATGGACTGTTCAGATGTAGACCTCTTTTGGCAACCATAGGCAACACGAACTTACCATATTATGCGACAAAATCACAGGGTAGTATAAATGAAAGGATTAAAAAATTTGTAAAATTGAAACTTTTACGTATAAACGAAAACAATTTGTCACGAGTTATTCACATATAACATATTTAATATTACATAACATAATATTCGAGTTATTACTCATAGCAGTATGGCGCTAATAATATTTAAATGTAATCAACCGATTAAGTAATAAGGCAACTGCCCTGATCACAGATATAAAATTTTATATCTGTGGCTCTGATAGTGTGATACTGATAACAATAGTGCTGATAAGAGGCGCTGTATCTAGACGCTCGTTCTCTGGAACGCAAATTGACGACAGCGACTGGCTCGTGGCGGCGTGCTGTGGTATGTAAAGCTGCAGGGTGTCCGTAGTACAGTGTGACGACACGTACTTTTACGGCGCACGATGGCGAGACTGGAAATGCCGGTACAGACTATATACACATTCGTGTGTAACGAGTGGTGTGCTCGTCCGGCTTGTGCAATCTGGGGCAGGTGCTGGTGTGTGTATAGCAATCAGTGTCCGTGTGTAACGAGTTTGTTAGGCTCGTCCGGCTCACTGATGTGCTATACTCAGCGGGGAGATGGGTGATTTGACGGTGTTTTCTGGGTGGTATATATAATACTGGGGCCCTTTTCTTGATGAGTAAAACGTATGAAAGGTTTTTAGTAATTTAGGTGTTTTCCGTACAACTTAAAACCCATGCAAAATGTGAATTGCATTGTTTACGATCTGCTGATTTTAAGGGTATCTTCCAAAGGGTTTTAAGTTGCGGGGTTTCGTCGGAAAATTATTTTTTTACTCGGGCGGCGTGCCGGTGAAATAGAAGTTGTGGTGTTCACGCGTTCTAGTGAGCGCCTTGAACGACTGGTTTGTGTGTTCCGCGGGAGTAATGTATAATCGAGAGCGCGTCGCGGTAGTTGGTACACGATCGATGACGACTCGTAACGAGAGCGTGCCACTTGATTGCCCCAATTCAAATGAGAATAGGTCGAGGATGGCAAGTATGTATTTACATCCGCCCTGTCCCCTGGGTAACGGTCCCATGAGATCGGCTGATACCATCTCCAGTGGTTTCTCCGGGAGTAAGCTTAGTGTTGGTCCCCTGGCCGTTATGTTGCTTATCTTGGTCCGTTGACATAAAAGAATCCGCCATGTTTGTTCGAGTTGCATAACTGTTTATTTTGTCATGCCTATAACAATAGACAGATTATCTACCCATTTCTTACACTAAGAAGAACTATACAATTAACATGAACAATAATAATAAACCAAATCTAAATTTTAATTTAAGTTCTATAAAAATAAATAAATACACAACAATATTAAGATAATTATTTTTATTTTAGTGATCTTGATTGCGTATAGTATAAATTATAAAATATAAATAGTATGTTATTAAAAATAGTTCAATACAGAGAAAATATAGTTCAATAAAATGTTTAAAAACTAAACTTTCGACATTCTTAACATTTCTGTACTTTTTTTACACATTAAGCCAATTACTCGATCTGGTGTAATGTCTTCCAACAATTCTATTTCACAGTTCATCAAGAACAATGATTCCAAATTAGCCTGTGTTCTAACAAACAATTAAGCCAGCGGCGTATCCAGATAGGGGCTATGGGTCCTGTTGCCCAGAGCGGCAAATTTTTATTTCGTACTTTATACACTGACTTCAATTCATTAATATTTTTCCAGTAAATGTGTACCCATCTCCCTCCCTGCTACAGTCATATTATTTATAATATCAGTACAACTTCAAACTTGCCTATTTCATATTTGGCTATTTACAGCTTCACCACGGCGTGGAGTCACCGCCCACCGGTAACCAATATACGACAATACATATTAAAAATAGATGTTAATAATAATTAACCCACTATGACAATATGTATTTAAATGCTGATTAAACGACGATAGTTGCTTATAGCGAAGTTATTAATATCAAACTATCAACCGACACGGCGACACAGCTGAAAGCTGTAAACAATAAACAGTATAAACCGAATAGTTTCGTGTAGTCGTATCTCGGAATGCCTTTTGTCTCATAAAGATCGTATGTGCATACCTATTGCAGGCTATTACAGTATTCTGTATTACCTACAACTGGCTACTGTAAGATTTCATTTGAGACTATTTGATTATAAACACTTATTAAGGTAATAATTGACAAGCTATCATATGAATTGAAAAGAAGGAAACTTGCTTATGATGAATTGGTGAAAAAGTTTTTTTATTTTTTAAGTTACATAAAATTACTCCAGAAAAATTAAGGGAAAATGCTGAAGTATTGCAGAAAACTTACCCAAATGATTTAGCAACATATTTTGTAAATGAGTGTGTACAATTTCAAGGCCATATGAAAAACATTGAAGTTAAGCTTACAACAATACAGTGTCGCGGTCGTTATCGCAACGACCGCGGTGTCTCTATCGACGTCCGCGAGATCGCGACCGACAACCGGGGTCTGGCCGCCGGCCCCGCAGCGGCGGTGTCATCTCTCGCCGGACCGTTGTCAACGCCGCACGCATCATAATTATATCAATTATATTAATATTACCTGTGCAATATATATAGTTTTATTCTGTTGAACGTGTTCGTGTCAGTTACATTCATTTCAAATCGTTCCTACACCTACAACAGTTTATAAGAGAACATGATATTACTAGAGTTTATCCCTATTTTGAAGTAGCTTTACGTATATTTTTGTGTACACCATCTACAAATTGTAGTGCAGAGCGTTCTTATCCACACTAAAAAGAATAAAAAACTATTAAAGGTCTACAATGGCACAAGACCGCTGCTCGGCTTTAGCTGTATTAGCAATTGAAGCTGAAATAACCACTTCATTAGATTTTGAAAACAATAATTAATGATTTTGCTACTTTTGAATCAAGGAAGAAAAAGTTTTGAATTTTGTATTTATATTGTATACCTAGCAGTTAATAGAGGTTTTAATAAATAATAACAATTAGCAAGAATATTTTTTTTTTGACTGGAGGGGGGCCAGCAAAAATGTGTTGCCCTTATCCTGAAATTCTTAAATAAGCCACTGCTTCTTAAACGTGTTTTTAGAATCTTAAGTTTCGAAAACGATCGTTCATTTTTTTTTCTAGTTCACATATTATCATTATCTTCTAAGTCTGAATTTTATTTGCAAATTGCTTTGGTTTTAGTTTACATCATATGCATCTCTAATATCCGTTTTGGATATTTGAGGCCAGAATTTCACAAACGATAATAATTGTTCTCCTAATTTATGTTTATCAATACTATGTAAAAGTTCACAAACTTTATGATAGCTTCAGAATGAATTGAATTTTTTTTCAATTTCTTCAAATCTTCTTGGATTAAATAGTTCAAGATCATAATATAGTTCTTTACTGCCCAAAAATCTACATTCTAAGCAGACAATAATATTTTCCACTTCTACGTTAAATGTTTTGATTTTATAAACATTATCAGGAGTATCTCCATCTTCTATATTATTATGGTTAGTACTTGAATTTTATCCAAAACGTTTTGGAATAGTTTTTCTTCTCTTTTCAGGAAGCTCTAATTCTATATCAATGTCTGACTCACCTTCCCAAATTACACTAGATACAAATTCAATGATTATTTTTTCTGCTGCACTGACTGGTAAAAATTATCTTTTGTTTTACATATAAACAATGTAAAAATTAAGGACATAATTAAGGAATTTTTTTAAATAATTAATGAAAAATACTAAAACTTTAAATTAACAATTCTTTATTAAGATAATGAATATTGAGAATATCATTTATATTTCATGATACTCAGAAAAACAATTTTTTTTTTCATTGCAACACAAAAAAACGTTGCAATGTGAGCACTTTGAGTGAGGCCTCGATTCAATCGCCTTTGAACTACAAACCTCACATCTTGCACGTTCTTTGACAAAACATGGCCAGTGTATTCCAGTATTTCCGGTTCTAACATCCCTTGATACAGAAAATCCAGTTTTTCTTCGTTTATTGTTTTTTTGTTTTTGAGCTGGAGAGTTTTTAGTTTTTAATGATTGTTTTGTGAGTAATCCTTGTACTACGGATCTTCTATACTCCAAGACAGAAATTTTATTGAATATTGTGGTATACACCACATATGAACTAACAAACATGATGTCTATAAGTCCAAAAAACAAACGATATATATAGATATATTATAGATATATAGATCGATCTATCTATATTGTATAATGCCCTCAATCTATCAGCATGATCCACACCTCCCATATACTTGTTATAGTCAGAAACTACTGAAGGGCATGGGACTGTTACTGCTGACCCATCTTTTGCTTTTCGCTTTACACTAGTTATTTCCGAACCATGGAAATTTGATATAAGGTGAACAGGTTTGTTGTCCATCCATTTAAAAAATGATATTCCATCTACCAAAAACTTAGAATCAGACATACCCCTTTTCATTTCCTTATCCATAATTTTTTTTGGCAACCCTTTTCTATTAGTTCATACAGTACCACACGCAAGGGTTTTTTGTAATTTTAATTGTTGAACTAGTTTTGTCGAAGAAAAGAAATTATCAAAATAAATTTCTCTATATTGATTCCATACTGACTTTATTGTCAACTCTAACACTACCCGCTCACCAAGTCCAAGGCTACTAAATTCTGGGTTTATGGTCTCCTCTATACCCTGGTAGATTTTAAATGCTAACATATACCCATTTTGGTCAGCCATGCTCCAAATTTTGTACCCACGTTTAATAGGTTTCATGGGATTATATTGCTTGAGAGTGGACCTGCCTTTAAATTTTACCATGCTCTCATCCACACTGAGTTGTGTACCAAAATAGTTATTACGAAATGAAATATTAAGTTTTTCAATGATGGTCCGTAATTTGAAGAGTTTATCTTTATTATTTGAGGGTAAACTTGCATTGTCATTGCAGTGAAGATTTTGTAGAATTTTTTGAAATGTATTTCTAGACATGGCATCAGACACAAATTTTACCCCCAAGTCAGGCGAACTACTCCAGTAGTCTTTCCATGCCGGAAGTTCATGGTAGCCCATAAAAAAATTTATCCCAAAAAATACCAGCATCTCATCTTTAGTTATTTTTAGTGTCCTATCATTTTGCGTACCATACAAGTTTGTTTGATAAACTAAATCATCTATTATTACATCCATGAAAACTATAAAAACATCAGTCGGGGTATTACATTGAATGAAGTTAGATTCGTTGGCTCCAACACATCCAAGACTCTCAGGTCTTTCAGTTCTAACATCTGATTTACTGTGCCAATGCAGGGACATATTGTCTACTTCATCGCCTTCCACATCAGGAGTAATATTATCAAAATATATAATATAAAATTATATACTCTAACACAAATTAATAATTGCTTACCATCATTGTGTGTTTGATGTGCAGACTTTTTCTTTTTTTTTTTTTTAATATTGTAGCCATACTCATGTTCATCAAATTGCAGACATCATCATCATTATTATCTAAATCTAAAAAATTAATAACTATATCATATAAATTTGTGCATTATAACATAATTTATAATTGCTTACCAGCATTTTGGGTTGTATGTACAGGCTTTTTCTTTTTATTTGATCTTGTAGGCATACTAATTTTCCTATCAATATCTACAGAGTCTAAACAATATATATTTTGTAATTTATTTGTACTACTGTTAGATATAATATCATTAATTGGCATATTCTGAGCAATTGACGTTGATGATGTCCAAATGTCATCCTCAATCATAATATCTAAACAAGTATGCAAGTAAAACAGTATGCAGTGTCTAATTCATAAATATTATATTATGCAAAAAGACTCACCCAAGTTTTCAATATCAAACTCATAATCAGCTTGGACATCCTGGCTTTCTGCAACATCCAGTGGGTCAAAATCAATTTCAGAGTCATTATCATTATCATCAAAATCTGATATAACATCAGCATCATCTGGAATCTCTTCTAGATATTTCTCAATGTCTTCGATATTTAGATTAGTCATTTTCTAAAATAATTTCTAAAATTGTATTATTATTTTGAATTCAACCGTCAAGCAGAAACAAAATACAAATATAGGCAAAATCGTTTCTGACTGACGGGACTTTTAAGTCCGGCCAATTCAATCATGAAATGTAATCAACTCAAGGTAGGTTAAACTTTTAACTCATTAATACCCATCCTGGTATAATAATTATTAAAAAAATTATACAAAAAGAGAGTTAAAGAGTTAAAAAAATCTTTCATTGTAAATAAAACCAGTTTCATCATTTATTCAAATAAAAAAAATTAGGTACTAACATTTTATTATGTAACATTTATGTGTAGGTAATACTACTATTATTCCATTATTATTATTATTTTTATTATTACATTTTATTGTTAAAGGTTGATTTTATAATAACATGTATTACAGTAGACTACCCTTTAAAATACTAAAAAAAAATTGTATTTTCATTCTTCAGTATGGTAACACTTACCAGTTGCCATCAAGCTCCCAACAAATAGTGGGCCGGTAAAAAAGTATTTTCCCGGGCTGGTCTGTAATTTCAATCCGTCCCTGGTCTATCGTGTATTTTTTGTTTAACATTGATCTTTACTCATTTCACATTTGTGTATTAAAATTATTACCTTATTAAATACGTATATATTATAAATAAATATGCCACGAAAAATTCTAAGTGGTGCGGCCAAAAGGAAAAGAAAACAAGAAAAGGAAAATTATATTTTAAATACGAATAAAAAAATCAACAGTTTCTTCGGATGTAGTCAGCTTAATAACGATAAGTACAAAATTGAACCTTTAGCATCTACTTCATGTAAGTACCTCATTTATTAAGTTTATTATTAATTTAATTTCTAAGCTTTAATTGAATGTATCGATGTCAATTTTTGTTAATTTACATACCATTCATTAAACATGTGACAAGATGTTTTGAGTAAATTTGTAGCATATACCCAAGCTATTTTTCTATAATATATCTGTTTACTTCAGCCTTTATTTGAATAAATAATTACCAAATAATTGTTTATTAATTTGTTTAAAACAAGTTATTAAGAAAATTAAGAAAAATATAAATGGTACTTCAAAAGAAATACTATCGAACCATTCAAACCTAAATGTAAAATTACTTTAAACAATAAAACAGTGTTTTAAATAGATAATTCAAATAATTTATTAATCAAAAAGGCATTACATTTTTTTAGCTGAAACCATATTAATGAAATCTAGAGGTATTGTTGAAATTGAAGTTGAAAATGTAATAAATAATGATAATTTTGATGATAAAGATGAAGAAGTTGAAGAAGAACAAATTTTGAACTGTATTGAAACTGTGGCATAGGTATACTTCAAGTAAATACCTCATTTATTAAGTTTATCTTTGAATTAATTTCACATCAGTTTTAATTTCTAAATTATTTTAACTATTATTTGTTGAATTTGTTCTAAATATTGCTCTCTTTTAAATGCATACATTTTTAATTAAATTACTTTGGAATAGCCAATTTTCGTTAACTATTTAGTTAACAATTTATCTTAAAAATTTTTTTTCTTTTAATTATAGATATTGAGAAAATTGTAAATCCCCCTAAAATTATAACTGTAAAAGATAACAAAACTATTAGTGACTCTCATGTTGTGCTTGGTAAAGTTAATGATGACATTTTAGTTGATCAGTCTTCTGCAGGTACTATTTAAAAAAAGACAAAATACTTTTTGTGTCTACTTGATTAATATTTTTTTTAATTATTACTTAGATTTGTATGGTGGTGTTATGAATTTGTTAAATCTTCAGGAAGATTTTCCAACTGACAAAGCATTATTTCCAGAACTAATTACAAATAAAAATCTTAAGCAAAGTATATTACTTTTTGGACCATGTAAGCCAGATATGAATTTCCCAATTAACAGTGATGGAAAACGTTTTTCAACTAGTTACCTACTATTATTTGACGACCAAGTCTGGTACAAGAATACCTCGATTATGGTTATGTTACTCTGTTTGTCTGGATAAATCATATTGTGAAACTTGTTGGCTATTTGCTGACAGATTTTATAGTAAATTCAAGTCATATTGGATTGACGGTATTAATGATTGGAACCACTTATCTCAATGTATACAAAGGCATGAATGTTCCATTCAACACTTAGATGCTACTAAACTTCGTTCAATATGTGCCAAAACTCATACTATTGATGCTGAATTAGAAAAACAGTATTCTGATGAAGCGATGAAGTGGAGAAATATATTAACTCTTAATTAAAATAATACTTTATTTAACTGCTGGTAATTCAGCTTTAAGAGGCAATGAAGGTAGTAAACAAATCAATAATCCTACTGAAGGCAATTTTTTAAGGACGGTTTATTTACTTGCTGAATTTTATCCCTTTTTAAAAAGTGCCTCGATTCAAAATTAACTAATAGACATTTTGTCAACAGACTTACGTCGTACAATTTGCAATGAGATAAGGAATAGTATTTTTTTTTCAGTTATATTAGACTCCACCCAAGATATTACCAAAAAAGATCAAGTAAGTTTAGTTATCCGTTATACAAAAGTGAACCATGAACAAAAACAAATAGTAATAAAAGAATCGTTTCTCGGATTTTTTTTACTAAAACATCATTATTCTATTAGTTATGCTGATCTTTTAAAAAATACTTTATTGAAGTTTGATTTAAATATTTTAAAATGCCGTCGTCAAGGTTACGACGGAGCAGTAGTTATGAGTGGCTCTCTAACTGGAGTTCAAAAAAGAATCCGTGATATTGTACCTAATGCAACATTAATTGTTCACTGCTACTCCCATAATATTAATTTGATTATATGTGATGCTGCAAAAAGTACAAGAAAAGTGCTTTCTTTGTTTGAAACAGTTCAAGATATTTACCACTTTTTTTAGATCAAGTTCACTTAGATGGAAACAATTGGCTTTTGGAGAAGATAAAGGACTAAAGATTAAAAATGTAACTATAAAACAATTATGTCCTACCCGTTGGGAGGCTCGTCATAATGCAATATTTTCTTTAAAACAGAGATTTTCAGATATTTTAAGAGTAGTTACAAATATTCAATTAACAAGTGACAAAAGTGATGAAATACATATGGCAAAAATATTACAAAACAAACTAGGGTCAGCAGAATTTATTCTTATTCTATGCATATGGGAACCAATTTTGGGATCACTTCAAATTTTATCTAAAACTTTACAGTCTGTTCATCTTAGCTTAAACAAAGCTTCAATACAGTTACAAAAGGCTACTGAAAGTATAGAAAAAATGAGACAAGAGTACGAAAAAATAACTGTTAACGCAAGAAAATTGTATGAAACATGGAATATACCATTTAAATTTGATAAAAAGCTTCAACGATATGCTGTAAGACATTTTGACGAAGTAGATAGTGATTTCGACTTACGGTAATGGAAGATAACTTTAAGGTAAATGTATTTTACCCAGTAATTGATACAACATTGATGCAACTTAGAGAAAGGTTTAAAGGAATGCAAATGTTTGTAACGAGACAAAACCGAACGCCCCGTTCCCGTGGCGCACTCTCGTCACTAGTAGTAACTGATCGCGTACGTATCCCAGCTCTCGCGAAGTAATCAGACGCCATTACCGCCGAACACGAAAACAGCCTTTCACGACGCACAACAAACTTCCTTTTCGCCGGCACTCCGCCGAGTTAACAAAATCATTTCACAACGAAACCCGTCAGTTTAAAACCATTTGGGATATACCATTGGAATCCGCGCATTATAAACTATGTAAAGCATATTTTTTATGGGTTTTAAGTTGAACGTAAAACACTTTAATCTACAATCTATGTGTTTTACTCATTACGTAAAGGGCATGAGTATTATAAGTACCACCCAGGAACACAGCAAAATTGACCGTCTCCCTGCTGAGTGCGGTATATTGACGAGCCGGACGAGAGTAACTCCTCTTTATACACGGACACCAATTACCAAACATCGATCAGCATTGCCCCCAGACTGAGTAAACCGGACGAGAGTAAAATTCTCGTTATACACGGATACTCATATAGTCTGTCCCGGCATTCCCTTTCCACCACGAACGACCGTGGGCCGTGAAAGTGCGTGTTACCGCTCGGTACTACGTATACACTGTGTGAGACGACCAACACCAGGCGCTGCAGTAGTCACTTCGTCATCCGAGGACACACCATCATTCATCACCGGGAAGCTATACGAGTCATTCACCGTCCGGGATCAGTTCATTACAGTTGTCCACAGCCATGCCGCCATCAAGAGCAGAGCCTATCAGTCAACGTTTAGCCGTATACGCGGGTAAGTCACTTTCAAGTGTTACCGGGCCTCTATACGCGCAGTTGTTTTGTGTAAGTACACCGCCGCCGAGCAGAGCCAATACTTCACCTCTACCGAACAAAACCGCGAGTTCAATGTTCACATTCCCACCCCTTTATGTAACCCCAGTAATTATTTTTATTGTACACTCTAATGAGTATAACTGAAATAATTTATATAAAAAAAAATATTGTTATACAAAACATATTAATTGTATCAAATTCAGATAATGAGCATATTGGTTCAAAATATTATATAACAATAAAAACAATTTATTACCAACTAAATGCGTTTCATTACATGGTCTGTGAATATTTTAGTATACTTATTCCTCAAACATTAGTAGAAATGTCTGAAGAACTTTTAATAAAATCAGCGTATGACTTTACCATTAAATACAGAGATGATATAAGTTCAGATTTTACAAGACAAATTCTCTTTAAAAGCATATTTATCATCAACTTATCAAGAAAACTCACTTCAAAAAATGACTGTTCAAAATTTAGGAGAAATAATTATCAAAGATGACTTAACTTCCATATTTCCAGATGTTTTTACTGGTATAATCATTTTTATGACTATACCAGTAACATCTGCTTCAGCAGAAAGGTCATTCTCAAAGTTAAAACTTATTAAAAACTATTTGCGCAACTCTATAGGTCAAGACCGGTTATCTAACATCACTATTCTGAACATCGAAAGACTTCAAGCAGAAAATATTAATGTAGACAAAATCATTGAAGACTTTGCAAATTTAAAAGCAAGAAAAAAGAATTTTCTTCGATAGCTTATAATTTAGTTTTGAAAATTATATACTTAAGTTTATACCTAAGTTTTAACATTTTTAATTAATATTATTATTTTATTCAATTACATTTATGATGTTCAAATTTCAAAATATTTTTTATGACTTACCTACCTAAGAGTTATAATTATATTATTTATTTACCCACATTTATATGTAAAATTATTTAATTTTTATGTTGTTTCTAAACTACAAGTTATACTTATTGTTAAAAAAAAATGTCTTATTAGGAAAATAAATATGGAGATTTTCAAATAAGTAAATTTTTTAGGAAACGGGGCTCAACAGAGTTTTCACACACGGGCCCAATCAAATCTAGTTACGGCACTGCTTGCAGCCGGCGTTCGCGCTTTAACCTTTTACAATAACATTAGTTTATTATTGTCATATAATACTACTGGTATAAAAATGATGTTTTAAATTGTATAGGGATTAAAACGCACAAAACCGAAACGGAACAGTTTGAATTCAAAACTAGAAGAGAGCGAGAAGTATTACACAAACAATATGAAATGTACGATGCTTTCATAAAGAATGATTTATATGAATATAAAAAAAAACAAAAGATTAAAAAATTAAATTGTTGCTACTTGTAAGAATGCAAAACACGAGTTGTTTTGTATAGATTATCTTAAAAGATAATATGCAGGATAAATATTACAACCATATTTTTTTGCTTGTGTCCTAATTAAATTGTACTGATGCTTTGTCAACTGATCCTCAATCAGCAAAGAAAGAGCTTCGTCATTAGAAATGACCTTAATTTTACTTTTACTGTCTTTATAAGATTTTTTGTACTTTGAAGCAAGCTTTTGTAGGTGTTGTACACGTACTATTTTTGATAACATAAGCACTATCTACATTTCCAGATTTTCTTAGAGACATTTGAGCAGCATATGAAAGCATAGTTGCCAGTTGGACTATATTGGGTACTCCTCAAAGAGGGTATTGTGAGGGGAGCCCTCTCCGGCGCTTTAGGTGTAAGTAGAACAGTACGCTGCCAGGGTGTACCACTACTCACACTGTCAAGGTAGGGAGAGGGGTATGGAGTGAAGTTACTTTACGTTACACACAATTGAAAAGAGAAATGAAAGTAATGAATAGAACTATGGAGAGATGATCGTTGGCTGAAATCCGGCCTGTATATCTGTGGTTCAACACGAGTTATTGTGTTATTGTGGGTCGATGTGCCGGGTTACGTCGACTATTTTTCACTGTTTTTCTATGTGATGCTTGTTGCTTTTTTGGTGGGCGGCTGGGTTGAATCGACGTAGTATTTAATGCTTTAGTAGTTTCTTGTGTTGATGTGCGTCGCCGCGCACTCTGTGCGTTTCATTGTTCGGCGTCTTTTTTCGTGTTTGTTCAATGAAAATGTTGTTGTGCTGGTTGGAAAATGTATTGAACAGTGTCGTACCGTAAGATATTAAGTGTCGCAACACTTTACGCTTTATTGAAAAGTAAAACGTTGGAAGGTTATAACTTGGTCGGCGCGGTACCTATTCACTTTACGCTTGTCGCGTCCGGTAGATGGCGCAGGTGGTTTGGTTAGAAAGAATTATTCCTAATAATTCTGCCTCGTTACATACTACATCAATCACTGTGTGAAAAGTCATTAACACCCTGTGTGGTCGAATCGTGACTATTAAACCTGAACACATAATAGTATGTTATGCGCATCTAAAACTATTTTTAACAAATTTATATTTTTAATTAAACAACTTTTTTTAAATTTTTTTGTTTTACAGGAGGGTGTTAATGACTTTTATTTAATAGAAAAGATTTGTTATTTTTGGGTCCTGCTGCATATTTTAACCATTCATGTAATCCCAACACCAAATGGAAACATGTGGCGAATTCATGTGGTGAGCAAAAACAATCAAACAGATAAAGTCCGCCAAAAAAACTACGGCATACATTTTTTTGGACTAAATAATCAAGAATGCAAATGCGAGTGCTGCTGTGTCCAAAAAAAGATTTTGAGGATTTATTTCCCTGTACTTTTACTTAGGATATCTTATCCTTTTATTACTAATTAACATTTGTATATCAAGCTACGGCAAAAGATCCTAAACTATATATCAGTTGACAGTTATTATATCGCTGTTCGAAATTTCAAATGTTCAATGACTCGAACTGATGATGTTCTTATATTATATTAGTACCTATATTAAGATTTGAGTGTACCTAGTTTTTTCTAATTCTCATTAAAATAACGATAATGACTACAACTAAATATTATGATATTTTTAAATCTAAAAGTGTTAATAATGCTAATGAAGAAAAGACAAATATTAATGTAAATGTGATTCATCTAGGACAAAAACAATTGGTTATTGAAAAATTGTCTGTAGCCAATAGAAAATTAGTATTAATTGAATATTGAATATTAAATTAATTTAAATAAAAAAAATATTTAAATATATGAATTTATTTGTATATTGTCAGTAGCCATAAGGCTTATTATTTATGAGGGTGCGGGGGCGGAGTCCCTGCGGCTCTGTGTAACTTATACAATAATTGTATTGTAAGAATTTTCTAGCCCCCCAAAAATTGACCCTAGTTGCGCCTATGGCAACGGGTGAAATTACTTTAGTCGTGGCAACTGATGATTATGTTTATAAAGGAATAAACGATAACTATGAGTTTTATTAAAATTGAACCTAGAATGGACCAATGACTTTGGTATTAATATCAATAAGTAACACGACTTAATGGTTACCAATACATAAGCAAGGGCGTTCCGTAAGGTGGTTACCTACGCCCCCAAGATGTTTTTGTCAGTCGGCAAATTGTAAATTTGGTGAAAAAACTTGACACAGTCGGCAAAATGTCAACCCTTTTTCATTATAGGATCGTCGTCGCGGATTGTGTTGTAATTGTAATTGTAGATATTGGTTTGACGGGTTTCGATACAATTAAAAAATAATTACGCATTTCGGCAGCCGTGATAGTACGTCGCCGGTTCAGTGTTACTACGGTTGACCGAGAGCTGATTACACTAGGTTTAACTACACAGATATTAACAATTTTTGTCATACGTTTAAGTAGCATAATTGGTAAAGTAGCTTTGAAGGGGTTTAAGTAGCAAAACCGGTGGACAGCATGGTCCGAATCTATCAAAGCGGTTTCCGTTAGCTATGAGGATGTGGTACATGTTTTAGAAGATATGAAGTCATCGAAAAATTTTGATTCTAATACCAAGTGTTCTACGATGGCACTGCATAGAAAAATGTTAGATTTCGATTTTATTTGTACCTTACATTTTTTTTAAAGTATTATGTTTAATGTAAAAAATATTACAGAGTTAGGGCCTGCCACACACGACCAACTTTTTTGTCTTTGTCGCTGTCTAGTTGCTTTGGTTATTGAGAGTGAGCACACGACGATCAACTATTTACTGTATACTATTTACTAATTGTGCATTCGATAAATACGCGTGCACATCGTTTGTTCACGTACATTTCAATCGTCCAATTTCAATCTTCATCATCAATTACTTACACCTTACCTATTATGGATTTTTTGGATACTGCAGTAGTTTGTGCTCTTATCATTTGACACAGGAAAAATCAACGGAAAAGGAAATATTGGGTTAACCCGTTGATATCTGAGAGAATGAATAAAGGGGAATTTCTCTGATGTTCGAAGAGTTAAGAAGTTACCCACAGAAATTTTTTGGTTATTTCCGCATGAGTGTAACTTCATTTGACTAGCTAATTACATTTCTGGAACCTGCCATCACCTACCAAAATACGAACATGCGACTGGCGATTCCACCAGAAGAGAGGCTGGCTTTTACATTGAGGTGAGATGTATAGATAAATACAATTTCTATTTTTATTTTCATTATTAATTAATAAAAAAACAGTGAATAAAAGTAAAGATAACATTTTATATGAAATTAGATACAATATTTAATTAAGTTTAGTAATAGTGTTCATTTATATCCTTCATGGTTTCTAATCCATCTGAAGACGCTGAAAAATTTGATATGTATGACTGTACACTGTCGGTAGTTTGAGGTGAAATAAGTTGTATGTTTTGGTTCAAACTGGTGGGTTGATTCATAGATGCAGATGTACCAGTTATTAAATGCAAAGGAGTGGAGTAATTAGCAAAGTTTCTACTGAAATCAAGTGTGTTCGTTGGTGGAGAATTGTTCTAGAAATTTTTTAGTAACTGAAGAATTGAATTTGTGCATCGATCGTTTGATGTGTGGGTATTGCTCTCAGCATAGGTACAAGAGACAGTGCAAAATTTGTGTCGGAGTCAACCACGCGTGGAGCAGTTTCTTTTTTTATTTTGCTTCAAGTATATGGATTAGTTTTTCTTCATAACTCATCTTCTTATTCTTCATTAAATTTGATGTGATATGTGGAGAAGGAAAGACAAGCGGGCTTTGTAAATCCACACGTTCCCTCACGTTCTTCATCGCTTACGTTTAGTTCAGCATTTTCACTTGTTTCGCGTACTTGTACGGTTGGTATAAGAAATAAAAGTTGGTCATAAATTTGTACTTTCGTCGCTTACTGGCAGGTTGCCCTGACTTCACCGACTTTTGTTCACGGAATTCTCTTACAAAGCGCTTCCTTAGATTTTTCCATCTTCGTTGTATCATTATTCCTAAAAACCATTTATAAATAATAATATAATAATAGAGATTACAACTAGGTATTAAATTTGTAGTAATATTAGCTATATTAAAAACTTAAAAAGTAGTACTTAATTCAGGCGCGGATCCAGCCCGAGATTATGGTGGGGGGGGGGCGAATATTTTACATACGAAATAAAATATCTAATAAAATATAATATGTGGGCAAGCGCACATATTTGTGTTCAAAAATAACTTACATGAAACAGTTATGTTAAATACAACTTTTTAATCAATTGATAAATTCCAAATAGTGAACTAAAAACTAAAACATCAGTCATGTTAATCACGTTAATCAGTCGACTGTAGTCCGTGGTACTGGACGGTTGTGTTGTTCGTTTTAGTGTCCGTTATCGTGGTGCCTTTTGTCTTATCATTAATTTTCAACGCTAATTATGTCGACTTCTTCGCCGTCTGATATTAATGATGATAAATTTAATAAACTTATTGATATGTTCAACGATTTAAAAAGCTCGCAGAATAAAATCATATTATCACTTAATTCATGCCGTGAGTCTATTAAGTCGCAAGATAAAAAGCTGTCTTCTTTTGATTCCAAGTTTGACTTATTTTCCAATCAAATTACTTCGGTAATGGAAGAAAATAAGTCATTGAAATCTAGAATTGAGCAACTTGAATCTAAACTATCATCAATCAAACAATCTCAAAGCAATACTCACTCTACCAATCAAGAAGGATTTTTCTCAGAATTTATGGACCGTCAATCTAGATCTCGTAACATTATATTGTTTAACTTGCCAGATCTCTCAACATCTGGTGATGTCCATAACAACGACGCTTCACTTATTGACGATATGTTTAATATTATCGGCATATCTACCAAACCACTGTCTGTTCATCGTTTGGGAAAGCCTTCGAGTAAGCCTCGTCCTATTCGGATTGTTATGCCGTCACCGCCTGATGTTTTTAAAATTTTAAAAGTTAAACGGCAGCTATTAAATGTTGATAAATTTAAAACTGTTCGGGTTTCATCTGACCAAACATTACAACAGCGTAAATTATACTCCTCGGTTGCCTCTGAACTTAAAACACGCAAAGATGCTGGTGAAACCAATATATTTATTAAGTTTGTCAATAATTTACCAACCATTTCAAAAAACGGTCAACGAGCCCTACAATAGTTAATAAAATGTCCATCTACTATCAGAACATTCGAGGTATTAATACTAAATTGGATATGTTTACTCGTAATGTCTCTCTATGCAATTATGATATTATTATAATTACTGAAACCTGGTTATCTGACAATGTAAAAAATGCGGAACTTGGACTTTGTCCCCGTTATACTATTTTTCGATGTGATCGTTGCAGTACTCGTGATGTTACTACAAGAGGTGGTGGAGTGCTGATTGCAGTCAAGAACCAGTTCTCGTGCCGTCGTCTTCCTCTCTTGGACAACTCAGTTGAGCAATTATTTATACAAATTAGTGAAAAATCTTTATCTTTAGTTATAGGTGCTGTTTATATCCCCCCTGCTTCTGATATTAATGTTTACGACATACACTTCAATGCTATTGATGTTTTGTTAAATAATAACCGTCATTCGAAATTTTTAATTTTTGGTGATTATAATCTACCAAATATTAGTTGGCAATCTGTAAATGGTTCAATTGTCGCTTCAGGTGCTCGTGCCGGTTCTCTTGAATCTAATGTGTTAGCGCAATTGTCTTATCTAAATTTAATGCAATTTAATTTAATATATAATCGCTCTGGATCGTTACTTGATCTTATTTTTTCTAACGTGTTTGATATTAATGTAATTAACGAGAATCACACATTATTACCATTAGATTCTATGTACCACCCAGCACTATCAGTTGAATTACCTATTTTACCATTTAAGTATTTAGAATATAATGAACAAATGTACGATTTTGTCAACTGTGATTATAATAGTATTAGATCTAATCTTGCTTCTTTGGACTGGAATGGCATATTCAATGGTCTAGATATTAATGATACAGTAAATATATTTTATAATAATGTTTTTAAAATAATTAATGCCTATTGTCCGGTTAAAACTGTATATTTAACAAAGCACCCTCACTGGTTCAGCAGTTCTTTAAAGAAATTAATTCTTGATAAAAAAATTGCTCATAAAACATATAAACAATCACCTAATTCATATAATTACAACAAATTTTCTAATTTACGTGCATGCTGTAAGGCTCAAAATAAAATTGATTATAATATTTTTATCCAAAAAATTCAAAATTCTATTACTAGTAATCCTAAGTTATTTTGGAAATATGTTAATAGCAAACGCTCTACTCTTTCACTCCCAAACTCTATGTATTACAATAATGAAAATATTTCTGGTGGTTATGACATTACTAATTGCTTTGCTCAACATTTTTCCAGTGTCTTAAATATGCCGTCAATTACTGAAAGTATTGTTGATTATTACAATACTAGTATTCCTTCTATTGATTTAAATTCATGCACTCTGGCTATTAGCGATGTTTATAATGAGCTCAATGAAATCAAATATAGTACTTGTTCTGGTCCAGATAATATTTCTAACACATTTTTTATGCAATGTAAGTTTGTTTTATCAACTCCCTTATTGATCATATTCAATCGGTCTCTTGCTATTGGAGTCTTTCCGGACCAATGGAAAATATCATATGTCTCTCCGGTTTATAAAAGTGGAGATAGTAACCATATAATTAACTATAGACCTGTCTCCATTATATCCATTATTCCTAAAATATTCGAGGGTATCGTATACAAGAAGATTAGTCCGCTCTTTAAAAATTTTATTATAAACGAGCAACATGGTTTTATGTCAAGTAGATCCACTACTACTAATCTCTTGGTTTTGCAACATTTTATTTTAAATGCATTTAAATCAAATTGCCAAGTCGATGTAATATACACTGATTTTGCTGAGGCCTTTGACAAGATAGATCATAATATTCTCTTCAAAAAATTATTCCAATCCGGTCTCTGCAATCCATTCTATTCTTGGCTAGTCTCTTTCTTATCTGGTCGTAAGCAGTACGTTAAATTTAAAAATTATAATTCTTATATTTACAATGTCACCTCTGGAGTTCCTCAGGGATCTCATTTGGCTCCGCTTCTTTTTAATATTTATATTAATGATATTAGTAATATCAACTCAAATATACTGCTATTTGCCGATGACGCTAAACTATTCCGTATTATAAAAACTCCACTAGACTCTAATCTGCTTCAATATGATCTTGATGACATAAGTAATTGGTGTGATAATAATAAATTATATTTGAATGTTTCAAAATGTAAAATTATTACTTTCACTAGAAAGCGTGTGTCTATATTAAACAAATACTTTTTAAATGGTATTGAACTAGAACGAGTTAATCTAATTAAAGATTTAGGTGTATATCTTGATTCCTCTCTTTCATTCAATGATCACCATGTCCATATTCAGAATAGAGCGTCATCAATGCTTGGCTTTATAATTGCGTAGTTGTAATAATTTTGATAATCCTTTAGCACTAAAATCACTTTATTGCGCTTTAGTTAGATCAATTTTTGATTATAATTCTATAATTTGGTCTCCATACACACTAGGTCCAATTTATTCTATTGAGGCGATTCAAAATCGTTTCTTGAGACTTATATCCATCAAGTGTAATATTAAACGTTTACCTCACACTTCATATGAACCATTGTTACTATATCTAAACATTGATACTCTTCAAAACAGAAGGATTAAAAACGATATTAGCTTTATATTTAAACTATTAAATGGATATATTTACTGTCCTGATCTTTTGTCAAATATATCATTTCTAGTTCCTTGTCATTCAACTAGACAGAGAGACACCTTTTATATGCCATTCCAGCGCACTTTATATGGTAAGAACGCCCCTTTAATTAGATGTATGCAACATGTAAATAATTTTAATGTCGATCTTTTTATTTGTTATTCTGTGAGTTCATTTAATTTATATCTTAGAAATTTATTCACTTAAAATATTTTTATACCCCCACACCAACCATTATATATATATATAAAATATATATATAATATATATATATATATACTATTGTCTATTTATATTCAACAACTACCATTATGTACATACTATTTTATGTTCCACATACTATTGTAATTGGGCTCGCCCGTTAAATTGATAAATAAATAAAATAAATAAATAAATAAATAAATGAATATAAAAATTAAAAAGATAAAAAACGTACATAGTCATTAAATTTAAATTACAAAATCTAGTCTTCTATTAGATTTTGCAAATACATCAATCACATCCTCAGAGTTTATTGTTATATCATGATGAGCATGTAGTAAAGCCAGTCCATTCAATCGATCTTCCGAAATTCTTGTTCTCATCCATGTTTTTATCCGCCTCAGAGATGGAAAATTGCGTTCTGCTGATGCAGTGGTCACTGGTAATGTCACAAGTATATTTAATAGAATATTGATTTCAGGAAAACAATCGTAGTCACAACGTTTTAAAGCATCAATATGAGTCACAGGTAGTTGCTTTTCGTTGAGAAAATATTCGTGCCAAAGGGTTAATTCTCCACTTATGCGTTTTTCAAATATATCATGAGATACATTTAAATAATTTGATACTACATCACCAAATTGATTAACCACGTTTAAAATCTTATTTTCTATTTTAGTCTTATCGTTAAAAATATCTTTTTTCTCAATTATATTTGGTAGGACTACATCAAGATCGTATACTGATATTGAAGCTTCGTCAAATCTTGATTCTAAATCAGCTAATAATTCATCCAAAAAAGGAATAAAAAGGACAATTTTATAGTATTTTTCAGGTGTTTCCACTTGAGGATTTTCTCTATTTTTCATCAAGCTTGTTAATCTTGGCATATTTATGTCAGATAGTCCTAAATTGAGTAGCTTATGTTTTGTGTTTTCAAATATTTTATTGAAACATTCATCACCGTTCAAACGCTTCTTCTTCAAAACGGAAATTACAGATTTAATTATCACTCATTATTATTACGTCAACGGTGAACATACCTAATTCTTATTATTATTATTTAGTATTTGAAATAAAACTATACTATAACTTTACAAGATTACAACTGTATATTATAAGAATAATATATTATATATATATATATATATATAATATATTTATGTATACAATGATTGTCGTGGTCGCCGCCATCAACAGTTTTCTGGGAAAAATAACCATTACTTTGTTAAAAAATGAACGAAAATAAAATCCGAATACACCGTTGAAAAAAAGACATTTCACTGAATAACCACGTAGGTATATAAACGGAAGAATTGCTCAGATAACCGAGTAAATTATAAGGCCAAAAAGAATCCTATACAAATTGACAATTGTCTACAACCCGTCGATCACGGCACTCAACGTATTAAAATTAGTTTTGATTCTTTTTACTGGGCATTTTTCCTAAACAAAACACAGCTTACGGGGAGGGCGGGCGCCCCATCCGCCCCCTTAATGAATCCGCGCCTGACTTAATTGGTACTTTTCTTTAGGTATCTAGCAAGTGGCTCAAGTTTCAACGAACCGTCGTACAACTATTTGATTGGCACCAGCACAATTCGTTAGATAGTGAAAACAACATGCAATGAAATTTGGAATATTTTGCAGCCTATTGTTATGCCAGAGAAAAGCGAAGAAGTGTTACACATATCTGAACAATTTTATAAAAATACCTATTTTCCTAACATCATTGGTGCTATAGACGGCAAACATATCAGAATAATCCAACCACAAATGACTGGCTCAGAATTTTTTAATTATGAAAAATTATTTTCTGTAGTGCTGATGGCTATGCTGATGGTATGGTTTGATGATGATTATCAATACTGCATATATGTTACGACAAAACCTTTTGAATATACCAAAAGACCGAACATTGCCTATCGATCCAGAAGGTAAACCAATGATTTTTTGTTTGGTTGCTGATGAAGCTTTTGGTTTATCGAGACACATTTTGCGTCCATTTGGGAAAAAAAACGCTTACCCCATCAAAAAAAATTTACAACAGAAGCCAAACAACAGCTCGGCGAATGGTTGAATGTACATTTGGCATATTAGCAAACAAATGGCGTATTTTCCATAGACCTATTGATGTTAGCATCGATTTCTGTGACACGATAATCAAATCATGTTGTGTGCTCTATAATTTCGTACGCAAAAGAGATGGAATTAACTTTACAGACACAGCTTATAAATGCCCACTGCAGAGTGTTAACATTGAACTCCACGATAGAACTAAATCTGCTGTCAATATACGTAACTATTTTGCAACCTATTTTACATACCCTCAAGGATCTGTTCCATGGCAGTACAATGCACTCTGATGTGAATAATAAATTTAACAATAATAAATTTAATAATCATATATTTAATATATTCATTTTTTTTAATAATAAATAATGTCTTTATAATATTAATAAAATAATAATACCTTGTTAATATTATTTTACTATTAATACGAATACGGTAAATGACATTGGAACACCTGTTATATTTTTGTAAATATTACTAATATTTTTAGAGAATATTACAAGCATATATTCAAATTTTTAAGTCAACTCCGTTGACTGTTTAATTTGTTTACTGCCTTTACTTTGACTGTTTATTTTTTTTTAAATAAATACCCCAAACGAATTGCCATCAACCTATGAGCCTACCACATGTTGTGAACTGGATGAGAGACACTGCTAATAGGCTTCAAAGTCAAACAAATAACTCTTATTCGAATTGATTATAATATAAGTTTATTTAATATAAAACACAAATCAATTAATAGTTTCAAATTATTGAACTTGTACAATTTAAGACATAAATAATCAGCATGGATACCGTCAACTAGTAGCCTGCCAAGCCTTTATATATACTCGGCGCACGTTAAGATCATGACCAGTCGCGCATTCAAAACAACTTCCTCCACCGCACCGCTCGCCATAGTGGCAGTTGCCGGTTTCGTATACGGAACGCCTCATGCGTCAACAGAGACGTGCACTTGTTTATAAAACAATAGAACTCACTCCATCACACTGTATAATCGATTGTATGACGGTGCGGCGTTGCGAGACACTCGTCGCGGAAGCAATACAACTCTATCTCCCTACCACGTTGTATAATTATTTTATATACTTATTATTCAAATTAAATTTTTTTATTTTTAGAAAAAACCAATAGATCCTTTACTTTATTTAGAGTCTAAAAATTAATAACATATTTTAATATAAAAGAAAATCTTTTAAAACAATATTATATGGTTATATCAAAGTATTTATTTTAAATAATATACACGTTAATTGTATCACATTATAACATACATTTAAAATAATTACTATGAATAATGAATATTTAAACATGTATACAATGAATAAAATAAAAAATATTTTAAAAGTATTATACAAATTTACAAATAATTAGGTACATTCGTCATCAGACGAGTCTGTCGATTCACCAATTGTTAAAATATGACGCGGATCGGGCTGGAGTTCATCTATCATCTCGTCGCAAATGAAGTCAACATCCCAAAACTTCTGTTCCTCGTCCTTCACGTGTCTTATGAAAGACTGCCAATCTTCTGGTTTTACCCTGTCAATGGCTTGGTGAAGCAGATGTTTGACGTCGATAATCTTGTATGTAGTGTTGTTTGACTTGACATATGACTTCACCATTGACCATACCAATTCGATGGGATTTAGCTCACAATGGTAAGGGGGCAGTCTCAAAACCGTCTTTCCGGCATCTTTGGCTATCTCGTCAATTATGTATGCACTGTATCTAAAAAAAATATATTAATAGTGTATAGTATGAATAGTTTATATTTTAATACTAACCTTGGTTTTAAACGTTGGACGATGTCTAGGAGATCATTTTTGGTAAGTTGTGAGGGGTCGATTTCTTCACCTTTAGACACCAGCCATTCTACCATTTCTGCCTTTTTCCAATTCGTCGTAGGAGTTTTTTCTTTTTTCACGGAGTGATATGGTGCATTATCCAACACAATCACGGCATTGTCTTCTAAAAGAGGCAATATTTCCTCAAACCATTCTTGAAATGTTTGACCAGTCATTTCATCATGGTAATCTGATGAATTTTTTTTTGACTGGAAACACAATAGACCACCTGACACGAAACCAGCTACAGACCCAATGTGTACAACAATTAACCTGGTACCTTTGCCACTTGGGTTTTGGGGGCCTGTAGATAGACCTTCCAGGAATGCCATTCTACTGGAAGTAACGGTTGTGTCAACCCACACCTTACTCACACAATCACCGGTGTTGAGCCAAGTTTCATCGAGGTAATATATAGGTCTACCTTCTTCACGAAAACGACGAATTGAAATTAAATATTTTCTTCTCCAACTTAAAAGGTCTCTTCTCTCTGTTAAAATACTATTTCCCTGGCGTTTTGTAAATTTGAAATTCAAGCTCTTCAAAACTTTCCGTAAAGAGGTTTCCTTCATATTTGGCAATGTAGTGTCTTCGTTTATAGCGGTTAATACCTTCGCAAGTGTCGGTAGCTCTTTATTATGCCAAAATGAATGTACTTTTCTCCGGATAGCGTTCTTGTCAAAATCATCTATTTTATCCACAACACCAGGTCTGTTTCTTTTTCTGTTGGGTGAAGTCAAGGTCTTAGTTTGGTTGTACTCGGATACTGTTGTTTGCACCTTATTCAATCCAATACCAAGTGTATCAGAAATACGTTTCATCAAATCGCGATATTTAATTTGGTCGTTTTCTGATTTTAATTGCTTATAACAATTAATTATCATCATTTTCTGTGAGCTGCCAACAGGCTGAAAATATAAAAATATTAACTATTATTGAAATGATACAGATAAACATTTTGTTAGTTAATGGTATTGCTAATTGTTTTAAATATATTTTTAAATTATCAATTTTAAAAAAATTGAAAACAATATTTTCACCAAAAAATATATTAATCCAATATATTTTGTTCAAACCGTAAAGAAAAAAATATTTTGTAATAAAAAATACATTTCGGTTTAAATATTTTTAGTCTACAACATTTTGATATAAATCTTATCGTGATTTTCACTGTTAAATAAAAAATATTACTATAAAATTGTTTCAACTTACTTTGCCTTGAGGATTCTTCTTCCGTGGGGAAATAAATGTTGCAGCCTCCTCATCAGACATATTTCACGAGAAATTGACGTACAGAGAACAATTAAAGCGCGTATAGAAAAAAATCAAATGGGAGCATACGGAGCAAAATCATGCAAGCGCGTACACTGTTCAGAACAGTAATAAACAGGCTATCCACTACGACACGGTGTATGCGGTTCACATTTGAAACAGCGCTGTATAACTGTCAACGGATGTTTGGGGAACCAATGAAAAATCGGCTGCGCGTAACGGACGCTAAACGGTCCGCCGCCCGGTCATGATCTTAACGTGCGTCGAGTATAGTAATTAATGCTGCCCATCACGTACCGGACACATGATATACTGCGTGTGGTCTTATACATTGTAGTATTAAATACCTCCCCCACAAAACGAGGGCTTATGATTAATAAGACCTCTAACCAGGAACTGGAACCGTACCGAAAAGAACCGGTTTTGGAACCGGAACCCTTTCAATATTGGGAACCGAAACCTCACCGAAACCCTAATTCAAATTAATTTTAAAACCGGAACCTCACCGGAACACTTATTTAAATTTATTTAAAAATCGGAACCTTACCGGAACCCTTATTTATATTTATTTAAAAACCGCAACTTAACCGCAACCCATACTTTTTTTTAAAGGTTTTTACAGTAAATTTCGGTTTTGTTATATCATTAATTTTATTTAATATATCTGTCAATTGTCATTGGTACATGGTAGATAATATGAACTAAACAAATACGTAAATCTATTATTATTATTATTAAGAGGTTAATTATACAAAAACAATCATTCAATATTTGTATTTTGTACGTAACAACTGATAATGTAATAGAAATGAGAAATTCCCAATAAAAATAAGTCATTATTTACTGCATATTATTATATGTAGGTACCTATAGGGGTTCCAGTTACCACAATACCAAGCAATTCTCAATATATATGGTTAATATTTATAAATAACTAGGCATTTTATGATTGTGTATATTATTACTATTAATACTATCGTTATCTGACGTACAGGAAGCCTCGCGGTAGAAATATCTGATAGAAAAATTAGTATTGACGCCAACGAAACTTATCAAATATTTCTTACATGAGTGTTAACTTTCAAGTATAAAACCTAAACAGGAATTTCATTTCAGTTTTCATTTTTTAAGAACCGAAAAGAAACCGAAACCTACATTTTTGTTATTTTAAAAACCGAAACCGAAATTTCGATTTTTTTCAAAACCGAAAAGAAACCGAAACCGAAATTCTAGTTTTTTTTAAAAACCGAAAAGAAACCGTAACCGAAATTTTAGTTTTCTTAAAAACCGAAAAGAAACCGAAACCGAAATTTTAGTTTTTGTAAGAGCCGAACCGGAACCGGAACCGTCAAAATCATCAAGGTTCCAGTCCCTGCCTCTAACTATTGCTCAGAATGCTAAACTACTAGTATCATGAAAGCCATCCTTTACAAATATGAACAGTTATTAGTAGTTTACATAATTCTTAATATTATGTTAGTACATAACATTTATTTATTTGATATATTTTTTTTCACATGTTATAATATAAATATAAAATATATAAATATCGTAAAAAACATAGTCTTATTTGGCTTTAAAGTAAAACATTATATAGCAACACCGTACGGTTACGTTAGGTTGACAAGGTTAGTCAATATTTGAGCAGCTAATTTGACCTTCATCTTATTTTGGTCCCCCTTAACATGAGCTTGACTCAATTTATTACCTACTTTTAACAATAAATCTGATTGAATTTTAAACAAATTTTCAATAAAGTCCCACTCCTAAAGTATTACAGGCTAATTTTAACATATGACAAGGGTCTGGTAAAAAGAATACTTTCTCATTGGAAATAGGATGATTTATCCAACTTTTTAACTCTGTGTACGATGATATATCTTGAAATTTACATCTTAATATTTTCATAGAAGAAAAATTTGTGAAAACACTGTCACAGGTTATGCCCCAAACTCTCAAACCAGCATTATGTGTAATTGATAAAGCAGATTTTATCAATTCAGCTTGGGTGACAGCATTGATTCTGTTTTAAAAAAAATATCCAAAGGACATTTCCATTTTCCTTTTAAATTTATCAACATGAATACAAGTACTTCTAGTTCTTCTAGTTGGCATATTCTTACCTTCTAAATCCAATTGACTACCATAATCAGAATCACCATCACATTTATTGGCTTTTTTCTCCTAAATTAATTATTTTTTGATAGCCATTCCATGTCTATGTACTGGAAGTTTAACTTCTAGACGGACGGGGTTGGTGGTTGACACTCGACTAGTGTCAACACAGCACAATGGGAACGACGATAACTATTCGATTTTGATACGAATAGTAATCTTTCTATCACTAATATGGTGTGTTATGGATAAATACGGGTAAACCGTATAACACACACTATACTGGTGATGACTGATGAGCAAGATTTATGTGCTTGTAGTTCAAGAATTACTAAGGCGCATACTCCTCAAAGGAATCAGCTTAAAAGCAATTTTATTTAAACTATTGAAAGAAAAAATATAAGACGTAGTTGAATGACTTGTAGAAGACTTTGAATCTCCCTACTCGTATCTGATAGTGATGATGTTATTTTTAATAAACCCAAGAAGGAATATTTTTGTAGTCCGAAGTGAACTACTGAAAATTGCTTGAAAGATATTAACCCATAGCTACACGCGATATTTTTTTTTCAATAATTACACCCGCGGTGTATTTTATACACAAATTTGTTTTACACAGAAATCAATGTCGTATTGCATATATATTTGACTTTATTTACTAATAAAAGTACAAAGTACTACTTAATATTGTTTTAAATTTAATTATAAAAAAAAATTTAATAAAAAAAAAATGTTGTTATTACTATACTATATTATTATATTATATTACACGCGCGGTGTATTTCGTTCACCGATACCAAAATATTTTATACGGAGCTTGTTTGTGCGGCTACAAACATCAAATGACGACTGAAATGGATTAATAACTATTAAATATTAGATAAGAAAAGGTTAGATTAGGAGAATAACTGAAAACAAATTTTGGTTTAATATTATAATCTGATTTTTAGTTTACTGAGAACAATGGATATGATTTACAAACTTATGAACCAACTAATATGTGTGATGAATGTAAAAGTGATTTAGTTATGTGGGCAACACAATTTAATATTCCTCATAATGCATTTTATGCATTGGATGAGAACTATTTGTTGCAGTGGCGTGGCGAAGTCAAATATTTTATCGGGCAATTCATTTTTTGATTGACTTACCACCCACCCAGTGGCGTATCCAGGGTGGCCAGGCCCCCCCCCCTCATTGGCCAAATTTGCTATTTTTTGTAGTATTTTATATATTATACTGTAATTGAATTATTAATTACTATAAAAATGTACACCTAGTAATTATATTAAGACCATGTAACAATATCTGGAAAATAAAAAAAATATATATATTGATATATGCTTGCATCCCGCAGTGGTGGAGATAAGCTATACTGGTCGCTATAGTGCTTGTACATTGTACTTGCTACTAATGCGGGATGCGTCACGTTTTCACTTGACTCAAGCGTGGTACAGAAAAATTCAAGGACTATACTCTGTTCAGATTAAGATTGAATCGCTCGCTCGACTAAAACACATTTTTTCGCGCATTCCGGACACCGGTGGGAGCGTACGCCCTGTCGGCCAACCACAGAACGTATAGCCATGGGGGGGGGGGTTAGGCACTGTTTGGCGGCTCAGTCTGCCGAAGCCGGTTCAATCTTAGCCTGAACTGAGTATAGGATTAACTTCAGTTTATAAAAATAAAAAGTAGTTAAAATTTACATTTGGTTTAACTTTTCTCGATCAAATGAAGTTTCCGATTATTTTGTTAATGATTTTATGTCTGAAATTCCCGAAGAACAAAAATTTCTAAAATACGCAGATAACTACATTGGAGAAAATTCCAATTTCCCTTCAATCATTTTGTATGCATTTGCAGCTGATTTAACTAGATCCACTAGTGTCCAGGCCATATCCAGGGCATATTCGAAAATGAATTTTTTGTAAAGCATGTCAGCCGTAAATCCGTACACTTTCCCGCCGGACGGCCGCTATTTGGACCTGCATAATTTATAAAAACTACAGAAAACGGGTGAGCTTATTGGATGCGAAACCTAGGCAGATCAGCCATCATTGGTTGAGGATTTAAGGGCTTGATCCTTGCTCATATTATGCACCTGCGAATCACCCGAAGTACCACAAGGCGAATGCCAACGACCCAGAAACGTCTCTGAACAAGTGCGGTTAGTAACCGCGGACTGGAATGGCACGCTTAGCTATGTCAATGGCGAGTAACAAGCAAAGCCAAATGAGCTTCCTTCGGTATCAGTATCGGGTGCCTCCGACGTTCAGACCAATTTGTGTTCTGAAGGCGACCTCCTACACGGACTACTCCTAACGAGTCCAAGAACGGAGAAAGGCCAAGAATTAATATTTAGATATTTTACAGTATAATCTAGTACAGTACTTCTCAATTTTTTTTGTCATGAGGCTCCATAAATTGAATGTAAAACTGTCAAGGCCGCCGGCACGTAACGGCTGCGGCGCTCGCAGCATAAAATATATTATTATAAATTATTATTATAAAAGATATTACCAATATATATTTATAATATATTAACCGAGATCCTGGGGATAGAAACATATCTATATACTGCGAACGCGGTTTCTTCCCTCAAGGAACATGTATAAAAATCAAGGCTGGTTGGGACCAATGTTCCAGCCGAGGGAGTGGTGATACCGCCAAAATTTGTATTCTACATCTGATACCATCAGTCGATTCTTCGAGAAATTTTGAATAAGACAGTGTTGATAACTAAATTTGACCAAAATGTGGGATATCTGGTGTTGCATCTTAAGTAACGATATAATTAAATTGAAATAAATATACACCCTAATGTTTTTAAATAATCAATTAAATTATTGTTAAAAAGGGAAATTTGAAAGGTCAATAGTTCAAAACCGCACACATTTGATTGACAAGTAAAAATTAAACATATTTTATTGTTATTAAAAATAATTCAGTATATAATTAAATTGAAATAACTTTACACCCTAATGTTTTTAAATAATAAATGAAACTAATTTCGTTGTTAATGAAAAGATCATATACTTTTAAAATCGATTTTTCTTTCTCCCTACATACTCTTTGCGTGTACGATTCATGTTGCCGTTTCGTATGAGTCGAAATTTGGTTTCAGTCATTACCTGTTGTTGTTTAAACACATCTATCTAAAAAAATAAAATAAATTAACGATCATTAAAAGTATATTTATTATTTTAAATTCATGTTCTTACCGAATGAAATATCGTAGGATGTGGAACATGAAATTCCATCCTAAGTTGACTATGGTAAATTTCTGCTCCGTTCCTCGTTCTTATACTATTATTGGGCTCTTCTGCCCACAATATTGGTGAAAAATAATTGGTCTCAATATAATTATCCAATATGTAATCAGCAAAATCATAAAAATGTTTTTCATCCGGACAAGTAGCCATTATCTCAACAAACGCCTCGGGAATCAAATGTAATGGTAAATAAGGTAAACCAAAAAAAAGTTTTAACCGTAATCCAAATAGTAAGTTTTTATTACGGTAATTTTTTTTTTAATCCAGGAATAGAACTTAATGAGATGAAAACGACAGGCTTTAATAATAATTAAAGGATATACTTATTTAGCAGCAATGTGAGCTCCAATTTAAAAATCTAATAGTAAGAGAGGAGCCTGGAATACACAATAGAGTATGGTAGTGTGACGTCATGATAATGTTATCATAATGTTATTTATTGGTTCCAAACAAACACATTCCATATTGGTTTTTCAAAGTGAAATACAGTTTTTAATTTACTACTTAGTATTTACACTTAATTGTAAGACAATAATACTAGTGTTACTAACTAAGTGTCAATACTGATCATGGCAGCGTCTAGTTGGATTAAATTGCATTGTGTTTATGCATTTTTTAAAAAAGAAGTAAAGTTAGTCAAAAGGGGTGAAAATGCATATGAAAGTGGGCATGTGAAGGAATGTATTTTTGTAGACAATAATTTAAAAGGTGTAGTTAAGGCTAGTATGAAGGATCAAACATACTCTGTACAAGTAAACCAATGAATAATCATTTCTGTAATAGTTGTGTTTAGTATTTTAGGTAGCTATAGATATAGGATAATTTCTAGGTATTAACAATAATGTAGTTAGCATTAATGGTAATGACGTATACTATTACTTATTAATACTTATACTTATCTAAAAGCCATGATGTTAACAATTCTTTTTATTTTACTTAGATATATTTCTCTGACAATGGTGACATTACACGTGCTGAATGTGATTGCCCAAGGGGACTTTTGCGATGCCATCATATGGCAACATTATTCATTTTTGCAATTAAAAATATTTCAGTAACTAGTGCAAGTAATAATTATAAAATAATTTATTATTAAGCAACACGAAAGAATGTAATATTGAATTCATTTTAAATATAGGTTGTAGTTGGTCAACAAAAGTTCCGCCACCTCTTATGACAACAAAACCAATTGATGCACTTTACCCTGTTCCTGAAAATAAAAAAAATTACTGTGCTATAGCTACTTTTGATAGCAATGTAAAGTCTGATGTATTTTCAAAACTTAGTCAACAGAGTCATAGTATTGGTTTAACATGGTTACTTTCTCCTGAACCATTAATAACATCATCTATTAAAATAGACGAAATTATTAGATATTCAGAATTTGAGAATGCTACAGATAGAGAACAGTATTGTTCACTTCTTTTAATCTAAGCATTGTCTATTGTTATCTAGAGAAACTAAACCAATAAAAAAAACTAAGTAGTTGATTTTTTAATTAAATCATAATTTATTATATAAAGTGTTACATACAAGTTTATTACAAATATATAGCAGTTGAAAATTACATTTTAATATTCTATAAAAATATAAGTATAACTTTTAATTTTCTTTTGGTTGTAAATAAAACATTTCTACTTCTTTAATAAGAGGATATTGGAAATTTGATAAGGCTCCACATACTTGAAATATTATTGAAGAATATGGTAATAATTTTGGAGGGATAAATTCTAAGATAGAATATCCCTTTATACGATTTATAGCACGTTCAACATGAACTCTAGCTCTCGCTATAGTCGATGTTTTCATCACTTGATTTGGTGTAAATTGAGGTTTCACCCAAAAATGGAGGTATATTTAATGATACTCCTTCAGGCAATAAGTCACTTATAAGAGATCCTTTATCAGCTAATATAAGATCACCACTATTAAACACATCTATAACACCAGAATGTTTAACTATTTGTTTATCATATGTCGATCCGGGGTATAGCAAACTACAAAAAGTCAAAACCCCGTTGGGTGCAATTCCTACTAGACCTTTTAATGTATTTCGGTGTTTATAATTGCTATAGGTTAGTTTTTGTAGTTCCATTGTACTTGGTATTGCTGTATGTATTTCTGTACAGTCCAAAATCATACGACAGTTCATAAAATTATTAAAAACACTGGGTAAACATGCTTTATTTTTTTGTTGACTCAGAATAGAATTCATGAAAGTCTTAAATATTATAGTATGAAATGCGTGAATCTAAGTCAATACTATATTTGTAACAGTTGTACGACTACACCCAAATCTAACTCCTAAATCTGTGAAATCAAAGTTATGACGTAATTTCATAAGTGTCATAAAAATTTGATCTGTTCTACTGATTCTTTCCACGTTCCACCCTAAGAAATAATTTATCGAAACATTTTTAAAAATATCAAATAATAAATAAATCACAGTCTTATTAGGCATTCCAGTATAGTACGTTATTACTTCATCATTGTTCTCTATAAATTCAAACGAGAATGGTTGTTTTTTTAGACTGTTTATTGTAGAATTAAGTATCTCAATTTCAATCTTTAAAAGGACATTTTCTGATTCATTAATAATGGATCCAACCGACTTAACATTTAAATTTAAAACTGAATTCTCTTCATTGTGCTTGGTAGATTCATATAAGTTTATCTGTGACTCAATATCAATATCTGATTGAGATAGAGATACTATACTTCTGAAGAATTTTCTTCAATTTCATCAGGTAATTCTTCTTCATTGGCAACTACTGTTTTCTACAAGAAAAAAAATAAAAATAATAAGTACCTAATAAATTATTATTTAAAATATTTTCTCAATAATATAATAAATATAGTTTTATTTAATAATTATATTATTTATATTAATTATATTATTCTATATTTGTGGGTGTTGTTTGTATGCTGATGTTTATGTAGATTATGTTCAATAGGTATTTTAAAAAACCAAAGTATAGAAAATGATTATAAAACTAAAGAGAAAAACGAGATAATAATTAAATTAAATAGCGATTGGTTTCTATTTAAGTATTAATTTAAATTCAAATAAAACTTAAAGGTTTAAACTCAAATTCAAAGAAAACCACACTTTTGAAAATGTTGTTTAATAAAAAATAGTGAATATAATATAATATGTTGCATATTATGTAACTAGGTACTAAACATCAACACTTAATTTTATTTTAACCCAAAGCTTGCTATGGAAATGTAAATATTAAATGTTAAATACAAATTTAACATACTGAGGTAGGTTTTGGTTTCCTTTTATTTTTTTTCTCTGGGGAAACAAACAAAAATTATTTTTCTTTATTCCAACTGAATATTGTTGGATTATTTTCTTTTAATCCATCAATAAAATGACAGCTACATACTCGGGAGTTCACACTTGGACATCTGTCAGACCTCCTTAAAAATATCAACATAATATACATTCAATTAAATTCTAATTATGAAATATAGGTAACACATACAACCTAGGTATACAATTTAGATATAGTATATTTAACAATCAAAATAAATGAATATAACTAATAGCTACCTTATATTTTGTGTCCATTTTAATTTCAACAATTTATTCGCAGGAAATCTAAAAAATTTACATACTTTTGTTTCGCTGTAATGGTTGCAATTTGGTACAAAACAATTGACCATAATGAACTACCTATAAAATAAATTAAAAAAAGTAATAACATTGTACCTATTAAGCAAAATACCTTTAAAAATATGGATTTGTAATAAAAATATATTTATATACACAACTATTTTTTAAACCCACCTGCAGTCAAACGTTAAGTAATTACGTAATTTAACAATGGTCAAAATAAATCAATATTAAAGATTTTTATAAAAAAAAAAAAATTTAAGAACACAAATACTGTACACCGTAACTTGTTTAAGGTAACTTAACTTTATTAATGCTATTTTTCTGTGAAAACTTTAAAACTATGCATAATTCTCATACAGAAATCGCTTTGTTTGGAACCAAGCATTCTTATCACCAACTTATTATATTATCATGACGTCATTACTATCTTACTCTATTGGCATAATTTAAACATAAATCGTTTAATGTTTCCCACATTTGTTTATAAATTTCTTTTGTTTTCGATGGCGTGTTTCGACGGCACTCGCAGGAACGACACTCGCGACACTTGTTTTTATTTCGAGACTCATGGAATCCATAGACAAAAACACCGGACAATCATCCTGTTCAAATTCGGTAAAACGGTTCACGCCTAGTAAACCATTAATAATAAAATCTTGTTGATTTTGGAATTGTTTGACGAGATTATTTAACTCCTCGGCGTGAGCAATGAGTGATCAGTGATGGTATCTTATCGATATCAGTGCGTGCCACCAATGCTGTAGCGTGCATACGTTTGATTACCTAAAATACGACATCACGTTTGGCGCGCGCTCCGGTCAAAACGATATCCGGATACTCTTCCTTTCTTGGAGGCACGACGACAGAGTTACGAAGTTAGGTAAAATTACAAAATATTTAAATATGATTGTGACGAACGACAATCAAACGAAAACAAAAACAATCAGGTTAGGTCCAAACAATGTGCGAGATTGAA
Organism: Macrosiphum euphorbiae; assembly: GCA_949089665.1. NCBI lineage: Eukaryota > Metazoa > Arthropoda > Insecta > Hemiptera > Aphididae > Macrosiphum > Macrosiphum euphorbiae. The sequence goes on from CARXXK010000002.1 coordinate 60,070,250, forward strand.
CGGCTGCATATGTAAAGCCGGATGACGAGTGTGCGTGTGTGTGTGCGCAGGTGACTGCTTACATGCACCCCGTGTCGTTTGATATTTTCGTCGTATCGGTAACTGGAAAGAGAGAAATAAAGAGAGTGAAAGTGGACTGTATTTGAAAATTGGGAAAGAGGAAGCTGGTTCAAATATAAAAATTTTAATAATGTAGTGATGATGCGAGGTACACTACAACATAGAACAATCGTTTAGAAGTAAAATGTACAGAACAATTTCTTGTTGTGGTCTGTAGTTTTTATCTTAGCTCTAGGGTTAGTAATAATAATAAACGTTGCACAATCACAAGCCGATCGGCAAAACAATATAATAAGTATACCTCAATACAAAATAAATAATAAGAATTCGAAGTTCGCGTATTGCGAATAGTAAACACGGAAGGTAACCAATAACTATTGACAACAAATTGAAAAAGTGTGTACGATCTGATATGCTGGGGTTGATAGCAGGTGGCGACGGTGCTGTTGTCCCGGACCGACGATGATACAGCTGTGAGGCAAGCGACACCATTACTTCTGTCGAAAACGATGAACTGGTCGACGATGGCGTGAAGGCGTCGGAACTAAAATCGGAATTAGCATGTGGGAAAACGCGTTCGGCTATTATGGCCATGAAACATGTGTCGTGACTTTTGATCAACCATTGTTTATAAAAGCTTGAGAAATAGTTGCAGCCTCTAAACCATGTTCAGAATTATCAAAAGTTATAATACGACTCGGAGGTTTTCACTTACTCGTATCTTTTCTTGGATCAATTGGATATATAATGGCAGGCAGTGGACTTAAAGAAGCTCTTAGTGTAATTTATGCTCCAAATTCTGTGGATAAAATATTAAATGGGCATGCTTATTCAAGAGCAGTTAGAGGTCACATATTACTTCACTTAGTGTTATCAACCATTGTTGCTGAATATACACAAATAGATGACTCTACTGACGAATATTTGAGAGCTTATATTAATCAAATAATTAAAAAAAATTGTTCATACGAAGATGTAGAAGGTTCTAGCAGTATACTAGAACCATATATAGAACAGTTTAATGCTACTTTAAAAAATATACAAATTCGAGGACCCACAGTAAAATTATGGGTTCAATATTTTCAAATGGTATCTAAACTCAAAGACTTTATCAGATCTGAAAGATTAGGAAATTGGCAAGGACACTTAAATGCTGTGAAAAAATGCTCCCTTTTTTCATGCATCTGGACACTATATATATGCAAAATCCGCATATTTATATTTGCAGAATATGCTTAAACTACAATACAATATGGACCAACAAGCGTTTAAAAAATTTACTGATGGGTTTTTTACAATTAGACGCAATAATAAATTTAACTGTGGAACTTTGAGTGATATGGTAATCGAGCAATCACTATTGAAATCAATGAAGACTGAAGGAGGAGTTTCACGAGGAAAAAAGTACTCAAATAGAAAGTTTTAAACATGTCAAACAGCTTCAAGTTGGGCTTCAACATGGGATTGGGTCATAATTACCGCCACGCGAGTTGTACCGTCATATATTTTTTTTGGACTTGTATTTTCATAATGATAATTATATATTATATACACATGGCTGATTGTGCGATAACGTTCCTAAAATAAATGGTTTTTACGTGATACATACTCATCTACTTTTGAACAGTTGATTATTAGTTTTACGTCGTCCATTAATTTTATGATGGTTAAATTGTAATGTTATTTTGCTATGAACGTGGTGGTATGACACCACGCATTATACAGTACTAGCTGATCCCGTGCACTTCGTCGCCCTTTAAATGTATCAACTCAATATGACTCAAACTTTGTTCAATTTGTTATTCAATATTCGGTGTATAGTGTTCAAAATTTATCTTATCTTTTCCGTTGCCCGGAATAAAAATTCTGAATTGCAGCAGTACATTATCAGGTAGCCAATCTACCTGCGGTAGATCGCGGACCCCGTGCTGTTTGTGCGGATGTGTATGATTTAACTCTAAAGTATCAAAGTTATACCAAGTTTATTTTGATATAATACGGTGGATTAATATAACAAATTTGGTTGCTCGTAAAAAATCGCAACTCTTAAAAAAATTTAACCTAACCTGTTTGAGCACCTATTTAAAATGCGAATTTTGGCAAATCCATCTTATTGAACGGTGAAAATATGAGAAGAACCTCTATTCCAAATTTCAAGTCCGTACGTTGAGTAGTTTTTGAGATACAGCGATCAGTGAGTCAGTGGTATTTGGATTTTATATGTATAGATAACTAATTTTATTGACTAACATTATCGGACTTTATTTATGCCTAAAACCTGCTCCGTCATATTCTCTTTCATTTAAAAAAACTGCACGACAATTGGATAAGAAGTTTCAAAGCCAAACCGTAACAAAGATTTCCTCTTTTGCTTGATTTCAGTTTTATATATATATAGATTATACAATTATTAGACATTTACTTTATAAGGTACCTTATGAAAAGTTCGTTTTATTCAATTATTCAATAATATACAAAGGTAAGCGAATATATATATATTTCTTTTATATATTGTTCCTAACTAACAAGTAGGTAATAAATTTAATCCAGATAATAATGACCAGTCAATCAGAAATACAGCGGATTCAACATTTGCTAAATGAAGATATTCCCAATGTTCATGTTTAAGATTGTCATTTTCATTTTGTTTTCTGTCATCATTTTTTCTTCATGTGCATGCAACGGTGCGGTCCGCAGCTGCAGCCGTAATCAAATAAATTCTTATCATGTTTCCGTGTGCGAACGGCCAGCTGCGTGACCGTTATCAATTTATGTTTTCAAAAGTCATATTATTCGTTCAAAGTTTTTTCTCGTCAAGTCATGCTTTCAGTGTCACAAAGTTATTAGTTTTTTCATGTTTAATTGTTTTAGTGTGGTGACACTGAAAGCCCATTCGTACAGTTCTCGTTGCATTTTGTATGTCCGTTAATGTAAAACTCGTCCCTTTTTCACACGACCTCCGAGGTGCACGGTTGTTCTGTGTTCAGTCAGTCGTCAGTATTTAATTCATTTTTTAAAATAGAATTCATAGAGTCATAGACATTCAATTTCATTCTATACAATACATTCATCAATCATCATTCAGTTAATCATTTTGTGTACATCATCTGTGAATTGCCTTCTGTAAGTATCGTTCAGTCATTTGTTTTAGTTCTTTCATTAATATTATTCCCCAATTCAGGGCGTTCAAAGAGATACTTACAGGAGCACGTGAATTTTTGCCATTTGTGATTTGCATGTACACTGTGATTTATTCGTCTGAGTTCTAAAGGTAATCAGCTGACGAGCTGCATATTATTATTTATTATATTAGTCATTCATATTCTAGTCAGAAACTTTGTATTATTATTATTTGTATTATTTGAATTATTGTATTATTGTTAAAAGCCAAGAGGCTACATATTATATTTATATCATACTTAATTATTAGAAACCTGCCTGGCAATTTATTATTTTATTTATTTAATTAAAAGAAAAACAAATTATTATTATCATTGCTCAATAAAAAATTACAGAACTGCCAACACACATTGTTTTTTTTTCATTTTATATTCTACAAGCATATATGATTCAGTCGTGAAGGCACAACTTATTTTATATTAATAAGAGCTGACAGCGGCAACACCCAATGAAAACGAAAATAATTTTGAGAATGACATGGGCTCTGAATTGTCTGATACATTAGAACTTGATGAAAACAATAGCGATACAGAGACAAATGATTCAAGTTCAGGCAGTGAAAATAATGAAACCTATTCCGAATCTTCGTCAACAGGTAACAGACAATATTTTCGGGGCAAAGATAAGATAACAAAATCGGCTAAAACATTCCCTACCAGAAATAATACTAGAGCAAGAGAACAAAATATTATTCGTGTTCCGGCTGGTGTGAAAGGTGAAGCAAAAAATTGTAAAAGTCCTATTGACTGTTTTTTATAAACCATAATATAATCAAAAGTGTTGTATTTTGTACGAATTTATACAATGATCGTATATCTCACAAATTCGATCATAGTAGAGACGTAATTAAAACTGACGAGTATATATACCAAGTAAACCTGCTAAATATGGTTTAAAAATTCAAATTATTTGTGACGCACAAACTTGGTATACTCTCAATATGGAATTGTATACAGGTAAACAAAAAGAGGGGCCTTATAAAATATCTAATTCAGCCACTGATGTTGTACTTCGACTATCTCGTCCAATTTATGATTCTGGGCGTAATATTACGGCTGATAATTGGTTTAGCAGTATTCCGTTGGCGAAAGAGCTCTTAGAAAAAATAAAAAAGAACTGCCAATACAATTTGTTTCTACTAAAAATAGAGTGGATAATTTCACCTTGTTTGGTTTTGGAAACAAATGACAATAGCTTCATACATACCAAAAAAAAAAACAAAAATGTAATTATGCTATCTATTATGCATCTTGATGGTTCTATTTCTGAACAGCCAGAACATAATTCTAAGCCCGAAATCATACTTTTTTATAACAATACAGGAGTTCACACAATAGATGAAATGTGTTCTACTTATTCAGTGTCACGTAAAGTAAGGCGTTGGCCTTTGGTGTTATTTTTCCGGCTTATAGACTTGGCTGGTATAAATGCTGAAGTTATTTTTTCTACAAATAACCGAAACAATAAACTTATTCGAAGAAAATTTTTAGAAGAAGTGGGCTTATCATTACTAAAGGTTTCGCTGAAAAAACGAGCAGTTTCAAAATATATTCCAAGGTCTCTCAGACAAAAGGCGTCTAAATCTTCTGGTGAAGAAAAACTCCCTGAATGTTCAAAAGTTGTAGGAATACGAGGAAGATGTGCTGTTTGTCCAAGGGACAAAGATATAAAAACAACAAATTCATGTCAATTATACATGTGCCAGGTGCCTCAAACATATGGAAACAGTATTTAAGGATTGTTTTGAGAAAAATCAATGTTCAACAGATTCGGAATAGTTATAAATATAATAATAAAATGTTTTGCATAATAATAAGATTTAAAATTAAACTAAGAAAAATGGTTCTATAGTTGAAATACACAAACAATTTATAAATACATGACACATTTGAGTTCAATGAAATATAAGAAAAATTAGTGTAAAACAAATTCTGTTCAAGTAAGAACTTTTTTTTGTTGTCCAAAAAATAAGATTTTTAAATATTTTTTTTACAAACCAACATTTTAATATGATGTTGTCAAGTTTTGTTTTATTTTTTTTTTCGTAATTTAATTTTTAGTACCTAACTAACATAATTTTGTGTTTACTTTTATTTTATTTTTTCTTATTACATTTTTATAGATATTTTTGTATCATATAGTAACCAATTATGTCTTCAAATTTAAAAAAAATAATTTTCTGTACTTATGTTACGCATTTTTAGAAATGGGGTCTGATAGACCCCCATGCGACTATGAACGTTAAAAACAGGCACGCGCCTGCTGAACTGTTAAGTGTTAAAAGCTCTATTAAAGTTCATAACTATTCAATTCCTATAGATCCTCTACTACTGTTTCAAAGCATTAGTAATTGTGTAAAAAATACATGAATATTTACAATTTGAATTATCTCCATACCTTTGGCTCTATTTGACGAAATAGGTATGCGGAAAACTAATAAATCGGCATTATTCAACTGTTTTAAACCAAGTGTTGTTGAATTGGATACTTCTAACTCAACCTCTATTGACGGTGGATTTCTTTTGCATCGTGTTGTATTTCATCAGCGTGAAACTTATGATTGTATATTAAATAAATATTATATTCAATATTTGAAAAATCATTTGTGCATGTTGTATGTTGTATTTTATGGATATGACGATAATTGTAAAAACATAAAGGCAATGGAACAGCGTCATCGATGTGAGTCAGTTATTGGGTCTTTGGAAGTTGTTTTTAATGATTCTACTATGACTAAAAATGCAATAATTGTTGGAGAAGACGATTAGTCGCGAAGACGATACGATATCTCCTAGTTCTTCTTATTTCATGAACTACGTCACGCGAACAAGTTTATTTTTTAAAACTTGGGAAAGGAAAAGTTGAAACAAAAATATATTCACCTGATTGCATGGACACTACAATTATGGTAGATATATAATCTTATTTTTGCATTTATAACAATATAACAGGATTACCATATACTCAGGATTACATATATAACAGGATTACCATCAGGATTACATGAATAACAGGATTATCATATACTTAGGATTAATATCTGACAGGAATACATATATAACAGGATTAAGTTTACTAACTTAAACTATAAAAAAATCGAACTTTAAATGCTGAACACTTTCCGGTGCCTTCTGAACCATTGCCACTCAGAACCATAGGTTTTAACCCAGGCATGTTTCCAAAGTAACCGGAAAGTATTCAGCATTTAAAGTTCGATTTTTTTGGTTCTGAAACTGGAAACCTATAGTATCAGGTCTGCTTAACAATTTACTATTTGGGCATATAGAGTAAGTCAATTGGAGTCGAGTGATTCATTTTCAAAGCTGTAGTACCAAATTTGGATTTTTTATATATTTTTTTCGTAAGATATGTATCAATTAGACGTAATATACTCTACTCCGGTAGAAACGATTCGGTTTATAATGCATTAAAAATCGAAATATTGTACTACGACTGAGCCAATAATATCCCTGCCTTGTTAGCGTCACTGCTATTCTGGGGATGCATTTTGGAACATAACATTAGCATACAGTGGAGGTAAGGTCGAGTTTCCAGAAAACGTCATATTGTAATCTTGTGTATAACTATACGCCGATAAATTATTAAAAAACAACCGACGTTCCTACAGCTATAAAAAATACGTCCCTAGAAAGGGAAGATTGTCTGCTATCCTGAGAATAAGTTTTTAGGGATAACATTTGAACTGGTTGTTTGAAATTTGGATTTACTGTAATTTTTTTTTCGGACTTTATGCAAGGCGAACTCATAATATGCTCTACCGCGATATTGGAATGTACTTTGGACCGCCAAAAACGGTGTTAAATTATTGACATTCCAGTCATTTTATCTAATCGATATCAGAGACATATTGACGCTTGACATATAGCCACAGCACACAATTATACTATAGTATAGGTACTTAAATAGATTGTAAACCGGAGACTCGTCAGGTCTTCCCTGCATATTGACGTTTGTTCTTCACTTCAACCGTGTGCTATATATTGATCCGTTGTCCATGGTTTGAGTTTGTGAACTCTGATATTGTGACCGTCAATATATTTTTTTTATTTTTTTGTGAGAATTGAATTTGAATTAATTTCCAAAAAAGGACATTGGTTATGTTTAATTTAGCGAAACTAGACATCATTGAAATAAAATAGTACAAAAATATTTTCAATCATGTAAAATGTTCAGATTTTATTGGTGAGTAATTATTTCATAATATTATAAATAAAAATAAATAAAACTAAAATAAATTAAATTAATAGAACAACACGATGAGCCAATTATATTTAATTATCCAGATCCTGATGAAGGATACAATAACAACGTTTGTGAGATAAAGTCAAAATTTAACAGACGTCACCTTAAGACAAAAGTGATTTTCAAGGATGTAAGGTTAAATCGTTTCAAATGTGATTTGATTTATTTAAATTAAAAATTAGTTTGTTTATATTTTAAGGAAATATCACAGAAAATTGCGTCTGCAGTTAATTTTGGGGTAAATTTTTTTGATATTGAACTTGACCCAATTGTTTTGAGTATAGAGCAGATAACTATAATTCTGAAAAGTTTTGCTGTGTACAAAATCAATGTGGCGAAATATTTAAATAATGCTTGTATCATCCAAAGCATTATTAGTAATAATGATTTTGTATAATATCAAATGAGTAATGAAATTATAGAATTATTTAAATTCAGTAAAAATAATAGTTTGATTAAAAATCCAAATGATTTGGCACAAAAATACATATCGGAACAGAAGAAATATAATAAGAAAAATAAATCAGTAAAAATTGCAGCCTGTCAAGCCATACAAAATCAATTGAATAGTGTACAATATAAAAATGTAATTACACTGTTTGATAGGTGAGAGCATTGTATGGCCATTTTAGATTCTGAGCGGAGCGATGAATGTATTGGTTTTACAATGATGTATGTTTTTTTTTATATTTTTATATTTTTATATTTTTGTGTCTGTCATCACGTTTTGGGACAGTAAAAGTGCTTCGATTTTCTTCAATAGTACCTTTTCTGATAGGAAAGTGAATCTAGTTGGTACTTTGGGGGGTCAAAAGTAAACATTTTCCAGTAGTTTTCACAAGCGCCGGGAAAAACAACATAAAAATTAAGGAAAAACGGGAATTTTTACGCAAAATCGATTTTTCGAAAAATCGAATTTGGTTTTTGGTGTAACTTTAAAACAAATGACCGTAGACCCTTGAAATTTTCACTGGTTGTTTATATTTGCATTTTCTATACACGATAAAATTTTCAAAATATTTTGATTTATTTTGAACTGTTTAGGGACATTTTCATTTTCCATTTTTTTTTAGTTTTTTTTCTAAAAATATCAATAAAATTTTATTTGTTGGTTGCGAAAGCTTGAAAATTTAATAGAAGGCTCCTAATATGTTGTTTCAAAGGCAGATGAAAAATATTAAAAATCCTTAGTCACAATTTTTTTTTATAAGCATTTAAAGTTCAAAAATTGACAAAATATGAAAAAATCACGAAAATTAGCAAATTATTTTGAGTTAAGAATTCGTCAAAATTTTTGTTTTTAAATCTAAGATTTGAAAATGAAACACAAGATTCCTTATAAGATTATCTACCTTTATCAATAAAAAAATCTCTACCGGACAGTCAAATTAAATTTTTATGAGCGTTTGAAATTCAAATTTTTACAACATTGGATTTTCACTCGATTTCTCATGTAGCGATTTCCTTATTTTGTTGTAATTCAAAAACGAATAACTGTAGATACATGAAAATTTCACTGAATGTTTATATTAGCATTTCCTATACACCATACAATTTTGAAAAGATTTTGACTCTTTTTGAGCTGTTTACGGACATTTTCAGTTTTCAATTTTTTTAGTTTTTTTTTTTATAATTGTCAATAAAATTTTATTTGGTGGGCCAAAAAGTCTGAAAATTTAATACAAGCTTTCTTATATATTGTTACAATATCAGTTGAAAAATTTTAAAAATACATAGGCACGATTTTTTTTTATAAGCCTTTAAAGTTGGAATTTTGACAAAATTTATCAAAATCTCGAAAATTATCAATCGTTGGAATTAAAAAATTATAAAATGTTCAGTTTTTATAACTAAGAGTTGAAAATTTAAGACAAAGATTCTCTTAAATAATTCATACTGTAACCAAAAAATCTAAAAAATATATAAACACACTTATTTTTTACAGACATTTTAATTTCAAATTTAGACAAAATTTCATATTTAAACCAAGAATTACGATTTTAGTTATTTCGTTTTGATTGAATAATATTATTCGTGGGTACTTGAAACTTCTAAAGTGTACTATTATATATCTATGATAGTATCACGGTTTTTGTTGATGTATAACGCGTTATAAGTATCTAATGGATATTGTGATATGATTAGTTTGTAATTTATTATAGGTACCTATTATAGGTCAATTTTGGTTTAATACCATAGATATGTATATAATATGTCTTATACATAGACTGACATACCGTCACCGCTCAGAATCGTTTTTCTTATACAATGATATTATATCATTGAATTCAAATTTAATACCATCCATTATACAGTGACCCACTTGTAACCTACTGTACAGCAGAGCGACACCCACTTGCCCACCTTTTTTTTATTGAGTTTTACTTTCTAACAAATTGTTATAAGTATTATAATACCTAGATTTTATTTAATTTTGAAGTTTCTACTGTAACAAACAATTTGAAGTTGGATGTCACAAAATACTGTACCACAGTTCAGATTTTAATTCAATTATCGATATATTTGAAAATAATAAATTACCATATCAATTCTGGGAATTTGTAAAAAATAAGAATTAAAGAACAATAGTCAATTTTTTAAAATGTTAGAGTATATATTCCAAAATATTGATTATACAAAATTAAACATGGTTGCAAGCAACGGATCGTGTTTAGTTTGAAAGTTTTAACAATTAAATACACATTTATTTATAATTTAAATATTTCTTTATAGAATAGGAAATAGTATACTCAATATGAAAGATGTTGTTTTGTTATACATGAAATGTTGTAATATTAAACACATATTAGATTTTCTTTCGGTGTTCAATACCTATTCTCCTAGTGCTATTTGTTCTGATGGTTTAATTTATTACAGAATAATTAAAATGCATTTTATTAATTTTAAAAATAAATTCAAACACTACGACAAACATTTAATTTTAAAACAACAAGAAAATCTTTACTTAAGGGGATTCGATACCGTGATTTTCTGTTTTTGTCTAACACACGCGTGACATAGTATTTTAAACGTGTTTTTTGCCAAACATTCCAATTGATCTATTGAAGCGATAAGATTTCTGAAAGCAGATTTGAATTTGTCGTCAAGTCTACTTGAAATCGACTTTCCCAAATTTTTGATTTTTTGATTTTAACTTCTCAAAAAATTGAAATAACAGAATTTTGAAATACTCTTTTTGAATATGACATTTTAAAACATTTTGGGGATAATATCAAAAATGTGGGAAAGTCGATTTAAAGTAGACTTGACAACAAATTCAAATCTGTTTTCAGAATTCTTATCGCTTCATTAGATCAATTGGTATGTTTGGCAAAAAACACATCTAAAATACTATGTCGCGCGTGTGTTAGACAAAAACAGAAAATCACGGTATCGTATCCCCTTAAACACAAAAAATGTAGCTAATGCATTGCGTTTTTAAATAATGGTATTGTTACACACTCTGCAGGAGAACTCGTTGTTGTCTAATCTAGAGGTTTATTAGTTCATCCTAATAGATATTTGTTTGATTTTTTGAAATCTGTTGAACATTCTTTTGCTAAATATTGTGGTGTTTTAGATGTATTTGAAAAAGTTATAAGTGGCATAGAGAATTAATTTTAAATTCTCAAGTGGCGAGCACTTGGTAGAAGTTACTACAGAACTAATTGTATAGTATTTTCAAATGAGAATGAGACAGTATAGCTATCAAGAAAATCTCAAGTGCTAATAATTATCCAGGAAAAAGAAAAAACAGTCAAAATTATGTAGTACATAATCTTTTACTTCAAATAAACATTTAAAACAGGGTTTTATTGCCTTTGCTGTTTGCTTGATAAGTACTTTTATAGCTATAATATTATTATTAATTTCAATAAACTATTGATGTATTATTGCTACAAGTTAAAGACATTTCTGTTAGATACCCAAAGAATCTAACACTTTAAAGTTATTGTTTTATATCTATAAGCTTTTAGCGCCTACGTCCTACATACAGGATGTAACAGGAAAACCTGATAACTAAAATAATTATTGTTACATTCAATATTTTTTTTTGTAATAATGTATAATTGATTATTATATAATATAGCATTTTTTATTTTTATATTTTAAAACTGAAAAAAATAAATGTTAAATCTGATGTACAATTTTTTTGAAAAATTCAAAATATCCAATTTGTAAATAATTTATAATTAGATAATTTGTATATAAGGTTTAGTATAAACTTTTTAAAAATATTTTATAAGAATTTTTAAGTACATGTTAAAATCTAATTAATTATTTGAAATATATTTACTTTACAAATTAATAAGTTACTTACTAATTAAAAATATTGATTAGAACAAAAGTTACCTATTTCATTTGTCAAGTCTTTCTGTTCTGCTTTGTATAATATTATACAAGATTTTAAAATATTATAATTGTTATCATGGTTTTATCCATTTGTTGTTCTAAATTAGTTTTATATAAGCTATAAAGACAATTGGTTCAAGTTTGGTTTGATCAATAAAACTGTAACAAAAAAAAAATTGTTTTTTTATTTTAAGAAATTATAATTGGAATTTTAGTTTTTATTCAAAACAATTTTAGGTAGGTACCTACAAAATACCTCAAATACCTATATAATTAATAATATTACTGAAAACCACTCTACCAATAGGTAAGTATATAGTTCAAGTTCAATAGAAACTAAAATAAATTTATGAAAATCAACTTACAACTAAGTAATAAAAATATAATGACGTTGATCAATATATTACTTAAATTGTACGTGGTATAATTCGTGATCGGTGCTCAGTAGACGGGACAAGTACTATTAGCGCTATAGTTCACTAATACACCGCTTTGAGGCGCGTTATCACGCCTCGTTTCGCAACTCGAGTAAATCGTAGACATAGATAATATAAGAATAGATAGGACATAAGAACTTATCACATGAACATTTAGTGATACTATTTTTAAGGTTATATAAGGCAAATATTGATATGATAATTGATAAATAATAATAAATAAAATTTATATAATTTCATTTTGTTAAAATATTATTTTCCAATTTCCATTTTCCAGGCACAGGTGGCACAACAATCAAAATACAAACTGACAAATATCTAAATATAACTGACTATCATGTTATTATTATTATTATTTAATAAAATAGTTTTGCACATAACCTTAAACAGCCTCATATAGTCTTTCTCTCTTTACGTTCTCTCTTCCCCAAAAAAGCACACGGCCTCATATGGAACTGGTATAGGCATGTCCTATCCATTCTTATATTATCTATGATCGTAGATAACCGTGGACAATAATGACAATAGTGTGAAAAAGGGAAAATATCACGATCCTGCTTTTTTAAATATGGATTTCAAACTAGCAGTGATGAATGCTGCAAAGTGATTTTGGGCAACCATATTGGAGGATGTTTTTATCACCTCTGTCAATCAACGTTTCGCAAATTACAAGAATTAGGCTTTTCCAAACAATATAAAAATTACAAAGTATTCCGGAAGTTCTGTACTATGGTTGATAGTCTGGCTTTTCTCCCTTTAGATGATGTTAAAAACGGCATGGAGTATTTAAAACAAAATATACCAACTGGAGCAGAAGATTTCTTGATATATTTTGAATCAACATATGTTAATGGAACTTTTAAAATAATAGGGACAGGCGAGTGCAATAAAGGAAGGATTCCTCCAGCTTTCCCACATCCCACATTGTACATGGAATGTACATCAAACTAAAATCTCGAATTATAGTAATAGACACAGAACAAATAATGTTACAGAAGGATGGAACAATCGATTTTCCCATTTAATTGGTATTAAACAACCAACAGTTTGGCATTTAACCCATTAGCGCCGGAGTTTTTTTATTTACAATTTTAACCAACAATTTTGTTGAAAACGTATTAAACCTCAAAAATAATTATAAAAAAAATAAAAATATTTTCATTAGTTTTTGAGATAAAAGACGTTGCCATAAGACAACGCTAGGAGCTTATAACAACTTATTTCATGAAAATACAATAAATTATTTTTGTAATATTTTCTCATATTTGTTTTCCGTTTTATAACAAAAAAATATAAGTATAACATATTTCGTTACTACTTTGTTCAAGATAGGTACTGTTGTAATACAATATTAAATTTAAGTAAAAAATAAATAAATTTGTTACATATTGTACAATACACTTTTTTTGTATTCATCTAGAATGAAATGGAATAAAACAATCGGCACATAATCATTGCATTTTGAGCACTTTTCTTTTTTTTATCTTCAGTTTGCTTTACCAGATGATCTATTTTGTCAAATCTGATTGAGTCTGAAACCCGACAATCAGTCGAAAATATTGAATTCGATCGTTTTTCAATTGCTTTGTTTAATAAACACTTACGATTTCTCTTTTGAAATCAAGTTGATTAATTTTTGTTCTACTTGCTTTGTTGATAGAATCAAACTATTTTGGAGTAGGTATGGGCTTGATATATCTGTTACAGTTAAAACCCGAAATCCGTCGAAACTAGTTTTAACTAGTCAAAACTAGTTTCCACAAATCCCTTTAGTCATTTCTGGTTTTAACTAGTTAAAACTAGAATTTACTAAGACCATCACCATCAAAACTAGTTGTATATAAAATATATTGGTGAAAACTAGAATTATCTAGTTAAAATCCTTAATTTTTATATTGATATGTTAAACTAGTTTTAACTAGGGAAAAGTAGAAATATAAGTACACATTAGAATAATTATTATAGGAATTTATTATATTATTATTTATTTTGACAGGACAAACTATTGTGGCATTTAGAATTGCATAGTATTTTATTTTTTCTACATAAACAGCGATTTGTTCCGCAGGACGTTTTACATGTGCATCTTACAAAGCCTTGCCCTGACCCCGTGAATGCTTTTGTTGCGGCTGCACGGAGGGAAATATGATTTTTTGGAACTTGATTCTCTATGATAAATTTTTCTTCGCATGTTATAAATTCAGATCTGAAACAATTTTTTTCTGATTAGTAACTATTTACTAATTTTATTTTATTTGGTGTATGAAAATGTGATAATGGACGCACCTACAATAAAGTTTTTCTAGAACTCCATCCTTACTTCCGATTCTGTATAGATCGTGCTCTGTTTTTTCTAACACCACTCCGATGAGATTAGGATGATCTGTTTTGCCTTTGTCAACATCTGGAATGCGGATTACTACGTTGACACCAACATCAACGGCGGGAAATTTTTTTTCTGATCGAGTCATCATTCGGGCTGCCTGTTTTTCCAAATTTTCATGAGCTTCTTTTCTAATTGCACCTATAAAAGAGGTATCTGAAACATATCAAAGAAATAAACCGTGTTTATGTTTTACAATTTTTCTAACTGAAAAATAATTTAAAAGTTATCGAAAAATGTTTATGGTTTTTAAATTATAAAATATGTAAATAAAAAATGCATTTTAACCGCAATACAATGTCCCTAAAAATTGTTTTAGCAATTTTTGAGCAAAAAATTGATTTGGGAATATTAAAATAAATTTGAATATTTAACTTAATATAATTTTTAAAAAAATAATAAAAATGTTTACCTGCAGCTTCCTGCTCAATCTTATTTTCACTTCCAGTTTCAGTACATATAAGATTTTCCAGTTCATCCTCGACGTTTATAGTAGCAATCAAATCATTGGGGAGGTTAGAGGTTACGAGCCCCACTCTTGGATCAACCCCAAACATTGCTTTATAAGGTGTCATATTTATCCCGGCGTGGTGTGCTCTATTTTTCATAAATTGTACAAACTTTAATCCGATAGACCAATTAGAGTATTTATTGTCTGTCATCCAAGAAGCGAGCATTCGTTCCACGTCTTGGTTGGCACGCTCTACGGAGCCTTGGCTTTGCGAATGCCTAGGTTTTCCGTGCACGATTTTTAACTCTGGCCATAGCCCTGTCAGCTCTGTAATCACATTGTTAATAAATTCTCTCCCATTGTCTGAATGAAGAAGAACCGGAGCACCAAATGTTAAAAAAATGTCTAATAAATGGCTTGCAACTTCTTCTGCACGCTTGGTCTGCAAGGGGCGGAGCAGAACGAATTTTGTCAGATGATCCTGATAATTAAGTATAAACTTAAACTGTGCATCAGGTTTTGACTGCATGTCTATCAAATCTATTTGACATCTACTATTTAATTCAGTGTGCAAAATTGGTTTCGAAACGAGTTCTTTCTTTCCTAGTTTTTTCTTTTTCTGGCACGTTTCACAGAGAGACAAAAAAATATTTATCATGTCAGTAGTAATGTTGGCGTAATTTCTTGAAGTTCCGACCTTCAGACGATCTCTCCCTCCATGCCCTACAGCGATATGTGACAAATCAATGACATAAAAAATGTCTTCCATTGGCAAATAATATTTGACTGGCTCTCCGCGGGTTACCAGCTTTTTTGTATCGCCAAATTCCAAAACATTGAATCGCTTGATCCTTCTATATTGAGCAGAGGTTTTTTTAGTGGCTGATATCGCATCCTCAACCTCTTTTAGAAGCGAATCATAAGCATCTTTAGTAATGATATTATAATGATTGTCTTTTTTTCCTTCCACCGATTCCATAAGCTTCTTAAGAAACCGTTCTCGGGTACTCATTTCTCTTTCAGTTTCCAACATGATACCAAAGTATACAGTGACCTTAGGACAATTTTCAAAACCGGCGAATGTCAACGAGAGCGAAAAAAACAACTTAGAACGGGCAATTCAAGACAAAAACACGTAGGTACAACGACTACGACGAACACAATCGCTATGGCGAAACACAGCCGACGATATAAGCTGACCTTTAGATCAATATCGTATTATTATTAATATTATTGTAGGTATAATCTGTCGAAGTTATATCGTATGTAAGTGTTGGACGACTAGTTAAAGTTATCTTAATTGATTTAATAGTCGACCGGTCAAATAATTATCGAGCAATATTTATAGATCGTCTGTGGTCGCGTGAGTTTTATGTAGTACGAGTTTAAATACAATATAATATTATTGTCATGCATTTTAGTTAAAACTAGTTTTTACTGACTTATTTGAACCTGCTGTGAATTCTAGTTTTAACTAGTTAAAACCAGAAATGACTAAAGGGATTTGTGGAAACTAGTTTTGACTAGTTAAAACTAGTTTCGACGGATTTCGGGTTTTAACTGTAACATATCGATAATATCAAATATCGATATTTTGCTTTGATATATCGATATATTTTGATATTTTAAACATACGATAATATTGATATATCACTGATATATTTTTTTAGGCAGCCTGGCCTCACTGGCTCAAAATGGCTACAAAAATAAAAATACTAATTTTTATATTTAGAATAGCCACAGAAAAGACCATCATTAATCGTTACTTTATGATTATTTTCCAAATGCCTATTTGGGGTACCTATGCTTTATAGTCTATAATATATATTATATTAGGTAATAGGACTTGGGTATATAAATACTAGAGCTCTTATAACCCGTGAAATTAAAAAATTCGTGATGAAAACCGTGTAATCCGTAGTTCACGTAATTCACGTGAATTTCGTGTATTTAAAAATCTTACACGTGAATTTCGTGTATTTATAAATCCTACACGTGAAAATGTGAAATACACTACGTGCATTTAAAAGAATTTTATTATTTCAGAAATAATGAAGATTTACTAATATAATTAATAACGATATTTATTAAACGTTTAATATAAATTATAAACGTCATTCACAGTTGAATAACCAATAATAATAATAATAATACTTAAACATATCAAGAACTATAGTCTATAATTCTAGAAATATCATTTTCTGTTTTGGTATAAGAATACCAACATGTCTACATTTTCAGGAAGAAGGCAACTTCTTTTTGGCGTCACAATGTTACCTGCCGTTGAGAAACACCTCTCTGAACTTGCCGATGTAGATGGGATTGCTAAATATTTGCTAAAAAGCCTGGACTTCAACAGAAATCTACGAAAAAATATTTTCTTTAATATAGCACATATCGACTTGATTTTTTTTTTAAAATCTTCAGAACGGTATTCTTACTCATATTTTACCGTTGGAAAATTTTTATCAACCCTAAGACCGAAAAATGGGGTGAAAATTACGATATTTTGGTTGGTCATAAAAAATAATTTTTCGTAGTAATTAAAAAAATAAAATAAATATAGTACAATGACAAAAATCATAAGTATTTGTTTGTCATAAAATGGTCTATCAGAAAAATATAATTTCATAAAATTTGGGTAAAAATTAAAGGATAAATAGACTTATGTTCAAAAAAGAAACCACTGTAAATACGATATTTTGGATTATCACAATATACATTTTTTCGAAGTAATTTAGGATAAAAAATATCTATCGTACTATGACAAAAGTTATATTTTCTTAATCATCATGACCTGGTCTATCAGAAAAGTACAACTTGATAAAGTTTAGGTAAAAAATAAAGGAAAATAAACCTTATGTTCAAACCCAAAATAACCCGCTAAAATGATGAAAAATTTCCAAATATTTACGTTCAAATCGTTATTTCTTGAAAAATATTTGAAGTTAAGGCAAGTTTTGTGCATAAAAAGATTCAGTGTGATATTATCTATCAGAAAAGTATAAATTCATATAGTATAGTTGAGAAATAAAGTTTTTCTACTACATTTGGTGCGCAGAGTTCAAAAACAACGTATTCACAGCTATGCGTAAGCAGCCTGGGCTTTAACAAAAATCTATGAAAATCTATTTTCTTTAATATTGCACATATCGACTTGATTTTTTTTTTAAATCTTCAGAACGGTATTCTTACTCATATTTTACCGTTGGAAAATTTTTATCAACCCTAAGACCGAAAAATGGGGTGAAAATTACGATATTTTGGTTGGTCATAAAAAACATTTTTTCATAATAATTAAAAAAATAAAATAACTATAGTACTATGACAAAAATCATATTTATTTATTCGTCATAAAATGGTCTATCAGAAAAATATAATTTCATAAAATTTGGTTAAAAATTAAAGGGTAAATAGACTTATGTTCAAAAAAGAAACCACTGTGAATACGATATTTTGGATTATCACAATATACATTTTTTCGAAGTAATTTAGGATAAAAAATATCTATCGTACTATGACAAAAGTTATATTTTCTTAATCATCATGACCTGGTCTATCAGAAAAGTACAACTTGATAAAGTTTAGGTAAAAAATAAAGGAAAATAAACCTTATGTTCAAACCCAAAATAACCCGCTAAAATGATGAAAAATGTCCAAATATTTACGTTCAAATCGTTATTTCTTGAAAAATATTTGAAGTTAAGGTAAGTTTAGTAGATATAAAGATTCAGCGTGAGATAATCTATCAGAAAAATATAAATTTATATAGTTTAGATGAGAAATACAGTTTTTTATACTACATTTGGTGCGCAGAGTTAAAAAACAACGTATTCACAGCTATGTGTAAGCA